>OX411549.1:0-600000 GCA_948146395.1 Fragum whitleyi
ACCTAACCCTAACCCTAACCCTAACCCTAACCCTAACCCTAACCCTAACCCTAACCCTAACCCTAACCCTAACCCTAACCCTAACCCTAACCCTAACCCTAACCCTAACCCTAACCCTAACCCTAACCCTAACCCTAACCCTAACCCTAACCCTAACCCTAACCCTAACCCTAACCCTAACCCTAACCTAACCCTAACCCTAACCCTAACCCTAACCCTAACCCTAACCCTAACCCTAAACCCTAACCCTAACCCTAACCCTAACCTAACCCTAACCCTAACCCTAACCCTAACCCTAACCCTAACCCTAACCCTAACCCTAAACCCTAACCCTAACCCTAACCCTAACCCTAACCCTAACCCTAACCCTAACCCTAACCCTAACCCTAACCCTAACCCTAACCCTAACCCTAACCCTAACCCTAACCCTAACCCTAACCCTAACCCTAACCCTAACCCTAACCCTAACCCTAACCCTAACCCTAACCCTAACCCTAACCCTAACCCTAACCCTAACCCTAACCCTAACCCTAACCCTAACCCTAACCTAACCTAACCCTAACCCTAACCCTAACCCTAACCCTAACCCTAACCCTAACCCTAACCCTAACCCTAACCCTAACCCTAACCCTAACCCTAACCCTAACCCTAACCCTAACCCTAACCCTAACCCTAACCCTAACCCTAACCCTAACCCTAACCCTAACCCTAACCCTAACCCTAACCCTAACCCTAACCCTAACCCTAACCCTAACCTAACCCTAACCCTAACCCTAACCCTATCCCTAACCCTACCCTAACCCTAACCTAACCCTAACCCTAACCCTAACCTAACCCTAACCCTAACCCTAACCCTAACCCTAACCCTAACCCTAACCCTAACCCTAACCCTAACCTAACCCTAACCCTAACCCTAACCCTAACCCTAACCCTAACCCTAACCCTAACCCTAACCCTAACCCTAACCCCTAACCCTAACCCTAACCCTAACCCTAACCTAACCCTAACCTAACCCTAACCCTAACCCTAACCTAACCCTAACCCTAACCCTAACCCTAACCCTAACCCTAACCCTAACCCTAACCCTAACCCTAACCTAACCCTAACCCTAACCCTAACCTAACCCTAACCCTAACCCTAACCCTAACCCTAACCCTAACCCTAACCCTAACCCTAACCCTAACCCTAACCCTAACCTAACCCTAACCCTAACCCTAACCCTAACCCTAACCCTAACCCTAACCCTAACCCTAACCCTAACCCTAACCCTAACCCTAACCCTAACCCTAACCCTAACCTAACCCTAACCCTAACCCTAACCCTAACCCTAACCCTAACCCTAACCCTAACCCTAACCTAACCCTAACCCTAACCCTAACCCTAACCCTAACCCTAACCTAACCACCTAACCCTAACCCTAACCCTAACCCTAACCCTAACCCTAACCCTAACCCTAACCCTAACCCTAACCCTAACCCTAACCCTAACCCTAACCCTAACCCTAACCCTAACCCTAATCCCTAACCCTAACCTAACCCTAACCCTAACCCTAACCCTAACCCTAACCCTAACCCTAACCCTAACCCTAACCCTAACCCTAACCCTAACCCTAACCATAACCCTAACCAACCTAACCCTAACCCTAACCCTAACCCTAAACCCTAACCCTAACCCTAACCCTAACCCTAACCCTAACCCTAACCCTAACCCTAACCCTAACCCTAACCCTAACCCTAACCCTAACCCTAACCCTAACCCTAACCCTAACCCTAACCCTAACCCTAACCCTAACCCTAACCCTAACCCTAACCCTAACTACCCTAACCCTAACCCTAACCCTAACCCTAACCTAACCCTAACCCTAACCCTAACCCTAACCCTAACCCTAACCCTAACCCTAACCCTAACCCTAACCCTAACCCTAACCCTAACCCTAACCCTAACCCTAACCCTAACCCTAACCCTAACCCTAACCCTAACCAACCTAACCCTAACCCTAACCCTAACCTAACCCTAACCCTAACCCTAACCCTAACCCTAACCCTAACCCTAACCCTAACCCTAACCCTAACCCTAACCCTAACCCTAACCCTAACCCTAACCTACCCTAACCCTAACCCTAACCCTAACCCTAACCCTAACCCTAACCCTAACCCTAACCCTAACCCTAACCCTAACCCTAACCCTAACCCTAACCCTAACCCTAACCCTAACCCTAACCCTAACCTAACCCTACCCTAACCCTAACCCTAACCCTAACCCTAACCCTAACCCTAACCCTAACCTAACCCTAACCCTAACCCTAACCCTAACCCTAACCCTAACCCTAACCCTAACCTAACCCTAACCCTAACCCTAACCCTAACCCTAACCCTAACCCTAACCCTAACCCTAACCCTAACCCAACCCTAACCCTAACCCTAACCCTAACCCTAACCTAACCCTAACCCTAACCCTAACCCTAACCCTAACCCTAACCCTAACCCTAACCCTAACCCTAACCCTAACCCTAACCCTAACCCTAACCCTAACCCTAACCCTAACCCTAACCCTAACCTAACCCTAACCCTAACCCTAACCCTAACCCTAACCCTAACCCTAACCCTAACCCTAACCCTAACCCTAACCCTAACCCTAACCCTAACCCTAACCCTAACCCTAACCCTAACCCTAACCCTAACCCTAACCCTAACCCTAACCCTAACCCTAACCCTAACCCTAACCCTAACCCTAACCCTAACCCTAACCCTAACCCTAACCCTAACCCTAACCCTAACCCTAACCCTAACCTAACCCTAACCCTAACCCTAACCCTAACCCTAACCCTAACCCTAACCCTAACCCTAACCCTAACCCTAACCCTAACCCTAACCTAACCCTAACCCTAACCCTAACCCTAACCCTAACCCTAACCCTAACCCTAACCCTAACCCTAACCCTAACCCTAACCCTAACCCTAACCCTAACCCTAACCCTAACCCTAACCCTAACCCTAACCCTAACCCTAACCCTAACCCTAACCCTAACCCTAACCCTAACCCTAACCCTAACCCTAACCCTAACCCTAACCCTAACCCTAACCCTACCCTAACCCTAACCCTAACCCTAACCCTAACCCTAACCCTAACCCTAACCCTAACCCTAACCCTAACCCTAACCCTAACCCTAACCCTAACCCTAACCCTAACCCTAACCCTAACCCTAACCCTAACCCTAACCCTAACCCTAACCCTAACCCTAACCCTAACCCTAACCCTAACCCTAACCCTAACCCTAACCCTAACCCTAACCCTAACCCTAACCCTAACCCTAACCCTAACCCTAACCCTAACCCTAACCCTAACCCTAACCCTAACCCTAACCCTAACCCTAACCCTAACCCTAACCCTAACCCTAACCCTAACCCTAACCCTAACCCTAACCCTAACCCTAACCCTAACCCTAACCCTAACCCTAACCCTAACCCTAACCCTAACCCTAACCCTAACCCTAACCCTAACCCTAACCCTAACCCTAACCCTAACCCTAACCCTAACCCTAACCCTAACCCTAACCCTAACCCTAACCCTAACCCTAACCCTAACCCTAACCCTAACCCTAACCCTAACCCTAACCCTAACCCTAACCCTAACCCTAACCCTAACCCTAACCCTAACCCTAACCCTAACCCTAACCCTAACCCTAACCCTAACCCTAACCCTAACCCTAACCCTAACCCTAACCCTAACCCTAACCCTAACCCTAACCCTAACCCTAACCCTAACCCTAACCCTAACCCTAACCCTAACCCTAACCCTAACCCTAACCCTAACCCTAACCCTAACCCTAACCCTAACCCTAACCCTAACCCTAACCCTAACCCTAACCCTAACCCTAACCCTAACCCTAACCCTAACCCTAACCCTAACCCTAACCCTAACCCTAACCCTAACCCTAACCCTAACCCTAACCCTAACCCTAACCCTAACCCTAACCCTAACCCTAACCCTAACCCTAACCCTAACCCTAACCCTAACCCTAACCCTAACCCTAACCCTAACCCTAACCCTAACCCTAACCCTAACCCTAACCCTAACCCTAACCCTAACCCTAACCCTAACCCTAACCCTAACCCTAACCCTAACCCTAACCCTAACCCTAACCCTAACCCTAACCCTAACCCTAACCCTAACCCTAACCCTAACCCTAACCCTAACCCTAACCCTAACCCTAACCCTAACCCTAACCCTAACCCTAACCCTAACCCTAACCCTAACCCTAACCCTAACCCTAACCCTAACCCTAACCCTAACCCTAACCCTAACCCTAACCCTAACCCTAACCCTAACCCTAACCCTAACCCTAACCCTAACCCTAACCCTAACCCTAACCCTAACCCTAACCCTAACCCTAACCCTAACCCTAACCCTAACCCTAACCCTAACCCTAACCCTAACCCTAACCCTAACCCTAACCCTAACCCTAACCCTAACCCTAACCCTAACCCTAACCCTAACCCTAACCCTAACCCTAACCCTAACCCTAACCCTAACCCTAACCCTAACCCTAACCCTAACCCTAACCCTAACCCTAACCCTAACCCTAACCCTAACCCTAACCCTAACCCTAACCCTAACCCTAACCCTAACCCTAACCCTAACCCTAACCCTAACCCTAACCCTAACCCTAACCCTAACCCTAACCCTAACCCTAACCCTAACCCTAACCCTAACCCTAACCCTAACCCTAACCCTAACCCTAACCCTAACCCTAACCCTAACCCTAACCCTAACCCTAACCCTAACCCTAACCCTAACCCTAACCCTAACCCTAACCCTAACCCTAACCCTAACCCTAACCCTAACCCTAACCCTAACCCTAACCCTAACCCTAACCCTAACCCTAACCCTAACCCTAACCCTAACCCTAACCCTAACCCTAACCCTAACCCTAACCCTAACCCTAACCCTAACCCTAACCCTAACCCTAACCCTAACCCTAACCCTAACCCTAACCCTAACCCTAACCCTAACCCTAACCCTAACCCTAACCCTAACCCTAACCCTAACCCTAACCCTAACCCTAACCCTAACCCTAACCCTAACCCTAACCCTAACCCTAACCCTAACCCTAACCCTAACCCTAACCCTAACCCTAACCCTAACCCTAACCCTAACCCTAACCCTAACCCTAACCCTAACCCTAACCCTAACCCTAACCCTAACCCTAACCCTAACCCTAACCCTAACCCTAACCCTAACCCTAACCCTAACCCTAACCCTAACCCTAACCCTAACCCTAACCCTAACCCTAACCCTAACCCTAACCCTAACCCTAACCCTAACCCTAACCCTAACCCTAACCCTAACCCTAACCCTAACCCTAACCCTAACCCTAACCCTAACCCTAACCCTAACCCTAACCCTAACCCTAACCCTAACCCTAACCCTAACCCTAACCCTAACCCTAACCCTAACCCTAACCCTAACCCTAACCCTAACCCTAACCCTAACCCTAACCCTAACCCTAACCCTAACCCTAACCCTAACCCTAACCCTAACCCTAACCCTAACCCTAACCCTAACCCTAACCCTAACCCTAACCCTAACCCTAACCCTAACCCTAACCCTAACCCTAACCCTAACCCTAACCCTAACCCTAACCCTAACCCTAACCCTAACCCTAACCCTAACCCTAACCCTAACCCTAACCCTAACCCTAACCCTAACCCTAACCCTAACCCTAACCCTAACCCTAACCCTAACCCTAACCCTAACCCTAACCCTAACCCTAACCCTAACCCTAACCCTAACCCTAACCCTAACCCTAACCCTAACCCTAACCCTAACCCTAACCCTAACCCTAACCCTAACCCTAACCCTAACCCTAACCCTAACCCTAACCCTAACCCTAACCCTAACCCTAACCCTAACCCTAACCCTAACCCTAACCCTAACCCTAACCCTAACCCTAACCCTAACCCTAACCCTAACCCTAACCCTAACCCTAACCCTAACCCTAACCCTAACCCTAACCCTAACCCTAACCCTAACCCTAACCCTAACCCTAACCCTAACCCTAACCCTAACCCTAACCCTAACCCTAACCCTAACCCTAACCCTAACCCTAACCCTAACCCTAACCCTAACCCTAACCCTAACCCTAACCCTAACCCTAACCCTAACCCTAACCCTAACCCTAACCCTAACCCTAACCCTAACCCTAACCCTAACCCTAACCCTAACCCTAACCCTAACCCTAACCCTAACCCTAACCCTAACCCTAACCCTAACCCTAACCCTAACCCTAACCCTAACCCTAACCCTAACCCTAACCCTAACCCTAACCCTAACCCTAACCCTAACCCTAACCCTAACCCTAACCCTAACCCTAACCCTAACCCTAACCCTAACCCTAACCCTAACCCTAACCCTAACCCTAACCCTAACCCTAACCCTAACCCTAACCCTAACCCTAACCCTAACCCTAACCCTAACCCTAACCCTAACCCTAACCCTAACCCTAACCCTAACCCTAACCCTAACCCTAACCCTAACCCTAACCCTAACCCTAACCCTAACCCTAACCCTAACCCTAACCCTAACCCTAACCCTAACCCTAACCCTAACCCTAACCCTAACCCTAACCCTAACCCTAACCCTAACCCTAACCCTAACCCTAACCCTAACCCTAACCCTAACCCTAACCCTAACCCTAACCCTAACCCTAACCCTAACCCTAACCCTAACCCTAACCCTAACCCTAACCCTAACCCTAACCCTAACCCTAACCCTAACCCTAACCCTAACCCTAACCCTAACCCTAACCCTAACCCTAACCCTAACCCTAACCCTAACCCTAACCCTAACCCTAACCCTAACCCTAACCCTAACCCTAACCCTAACCCTAACCCTAACCCTAACCCTAACCCTAACCCTAACCCTAACCCTAACCCTAACCCTAACCCTAACCCTAACCCTAACCCTAACCCTAACCCTAACCCTAACCCTAACCCTAACCCTAACCCTAACCCTAACCCTAACCCTAACCCTAACCCTAACCCTAACCCTAACCCTAACCCTAACCCTAACCCTAACCCTAACCCTAACCCTAACCCTAACCCTAACCCTAACCCTAACCCTAACCCTAACCCTAACCCTAACCCTAACCCTAACCCTAACCCTAACCCTAACCCTAACCCTAACCCTAACCCTAACCCTAACCCTAACCCTAACCCTAACCCTAACCCTAACCCTAACCCTAACCCTAACCCTAACCCTAACCCTAACCCTAACCCTAACCCTAACCCTAACCCTAACCCTAACCCTAACCCTAACCCTAACCCTAACCCTAACCCTAACCCTAACCCTAACCCTAACCCTAACCCTAACCCTAACCCTAACCCTAACCCTAACCCTAACCCTAACCCTAACCCTAACCCTAACCCTAACCCTAACCCTAACCCTAACCCTAACCCTAACCCTAACCCTAACCCTAACCCTAACCCTAACCCTAACCCTAACCCTAACCCTAACCCTAACCCTAACCCTAACCCTAACCCTAACCCTAACCCTAACCCTAACCCTAACCCTAACCCTAACCCTAACCCTAACCCTAACCCTAACCCTAACCCTAACCCTAACCCTAACCCTAACCCTAACCCTAACCCTAACCCTAACCCTAACCCTAACCCTAACCCTAACCCTAACCCTAACCCTAACCCTAACCCTAACCCTAACCCTAACCCTAACCCTAACCCTAACCCTAACCCTAACCCTAACCCTAACCCTACCCTAACCCTAACCCTAACCCTAACCCTAACCCTAACCCTAACCCTAACCCTAACCCTAACCCTAACCCTAACCCTAACCCTAACCCTAACCCTAACCCTAACCCTAACCCTAACCCTAACCCTAACCCTAACCCTAACCCTAACCCTAACCCTAACCCTAACCCTAACCCTAACCCTAACCCTAACCCTAACCCTAACCCTAACCCTAACCCTAACCCTAACCCTAACCCTAACCCTAACCCTAACCCTAACCCTAACCCTAACCCTAACCCTAACCCTAACCCTAACCCTAACCCTAACCCTAACCCTAACCCTAGAGCACAATATCCGATTTTTTCATCATCTGCTATTTTGGTCAAGACTAATTCGAAGAAGAAATCTTTTACATATGGGGTGTCTCTATGGTCCGCGCTTGTTTATAGCCATCTTGATCATCCACCATCTTGATCACACACCGTAACTAGCTTGGTTCCTAACCCTAACCCTTACCTTTACCCCCACCCTAACCCTAACCCTAACCCTAAACCCTAGCCCTAAATCCTCTTACTTTTTTCCAAGGATGCATCCGTAGGGTTAGGGTGTTTCTTACTGCTTTCTCCATGTCAAAATTTAATCTCCATTCGAAAAAAAACAATGCACATAATTTCGTTAAAATCATTCACAATAATCTAGTCTGTTCATGAATTGCACGAATATTTAAAAGAGTGTTTTGCAAACGCTCATTTCTTCACACAAATAGAACAAACGCGAGGCTACAACCAATTCTAACACACTGTAATTAATCACTTGAATAGCACAATGGAAATATCTAACCAAAATAAATCACTGATATGACACTCCATAAGCTGTCTATTAAAAGACTAAAAATTAATATGCCGTATTCTTTAGTGCACAATATTCGTCATCTTTATCATGCACCATTTTGATCGAGACTAATTCGAACGCAGAAATTGTTTACACATGGGGTTTTTCTGTGGTTTGCGCTTATTAATAGCCGCCATCTTGATCATCCGCCATTTTGATCACACATCGTAACTTGTCCGGTTCCTAACTCCTACCCTAACCCTAACCCTAACCCTAACCTTTACCCTACAGAAAAGCTTTTCCAAAGACAAAGGGTAAGGCCAGGGTATAGTACACCAAAGAGTGAGTTTACTCAAAAAAATTGGAAAGACAATATAAAAGTAAAACAACTTATCATCTTGACTAAACTTAAACACTAACAACCAAAACAATCAAACTCATCAAGAAAAACTATTCCAAAGAAGAAAGGTAAGTTCAGGGTATGGTACTCAAAAAAGTGAGTTTGCTCAAAATATTGACTAAGACATGAATAAAGGGAACCACCTCATCATCTTGACTTACTTATAAACTTGAATCCAAAAATCGAATCAAACTTATATTGAAAAGCTTTTACAAAGAAAAAGGGTAAGGCGAGGGTATGGTACCCCAAAAAGTGAGTTAAATAAAAAAACGGACAGACAACATAAAAGTAAAACGCCTCATCATCTTGACTCCACCAACAAACTTGCATTAAAAAATCGAATCAGACTTATATTGAAAAGATTTTACAAAGAAAAAGGGTAAGGCCAGGGTATGGTACTCAAAAAAAGTGAGTTTACTCAAAAACATTGAGTAAGACATGAATCAAGGGATCTATCTCATCAGCTTGACTCTACTGACAAACCTGAATCCAAAAATCGAATCAAACTTGTATTGAAAAGCTTTTCCAAAGAAAAACGGTAAGGGTTGAGTACAGTTACCCAATAAGTGAGTTTACTCAAAAAATTTGTTAAGACAAAATAAAAGTGAAACACCTCATCATATTGACTTAATTTACAGACTTTCATACAAAAACCCAATCAAACTCATCTAAACAAGCTCGTCCAAAGAAAAAGGGTAAGGTAAGGGAATTTTTCTCCAAAAAGGGTGTTTACTCAAAACATTTGGTAAAACAAAAAAAGTGAAATTCCTCATCATGTTTACTTTAAAAAAAAAAAAAATGTATCCAAAAATCGAATCAAACTTATATTGAAAAGCATCATCTTGTCTAATCTTACCGACTAGCATAAAAAAATCCAGTCAAATTCATCAAGTAAAAACTATTATAAAGAAAAGCGGTAAATTCAGGGTATGGTACTAAAAAAAATTTTACTCAAAACATTTATTAAGACATGCTCAAGAGAACAACCTTATCATTTGACTCTTCTTACAAACTAGCATCTATTTAAGAAATTTAAACTGTAATGAGGGAATAAAAAAGTAAATGAACTCTTTAAATTTTGTATTTTCCAAATATTTACACTTGCACCACAAAAGAATTTATGACAGATCTGATCACATATGCGCAAGCGCTTTGGCCAAATGATAGGTCACGAAATATCACGTGATGTTCATCTTGGTATGTTCATCTTTCGTTTCAGCTTTATATCCCAAACACAAATGTGCAAGCACTATGGCATAATTATAGGTCATGGAATATCATGGGATGGTCATCTCTGTATGGTCATCTCTCGTTACAGCCCTATACCCTAACCCTAACCCTAACCCTAACCCTAACCCTAACCCTAACCCTAACCCTAACCCTAACCCTAAACCCTAACCCTAAACCCTAACCCTTACCCTAACTTTAACCCTAACCCTAACCCTAACCAAAGTGGGTTATGGTGGTTAAAGGTTTAGGCTTAAAACTTTTAAAAAGCTGGGTTATCAAAGTGGGTTATGGTGGGTAAAGGGTTCTGGGTTAACACATTTGAAAAACTGGGTTATTAAAGTGGGTTATTGTGGGTAAAGGGTTCAGGGTAAACACTTTCAAAAAACCGGGTTATCAAAGTGGGTTATGGTTGGCAAAGGGTTCAGGCTTTACACTTTTAAAAACCTGGGTTATCAAAGTGGGTTAGGGTGGGTAAAGGGTTCAGGGTAAACATTTTTGAAAAACTAGGTTATCAAAGTGGGTTATCGGGGTAAAGGGTTCAGGGTAAACACTTTCAAAAAAGCTGGGTTATAAAAGTGGGTTATGGTGGGTAAAGGGTTCAGGGTTAACACTTTTGAAAAACAGGGTTATCAAAGAGGGCTATGGTCGGTAAAGGGTTCAGGGTTATCACTTTTGAAAGACCGGGTTATCAAAGTGGGTTATGGTGGGTAAAAGGTTTAAGCTTAACACTTTTAAAAAACTGGGTTATCAAAGTGGGTTATGGTGGGTAAAGGGTTCAGAGTTAACATTTTTGAAAAACAGGGATATCAAAGATGGTTATGGTGGGTAAAGGGTCCAGGGTTATCACTTTTGAAAGACAGGGTTTTCAAAGTGGGTTATGGCGGGTAAAGGGTTTAGGCTTAACACTTTATAAAAACTTCGTTATCAAAGTGGTTATGGTGGGTAAAGGGTTCACGTTTAACACTTTTGAAAAACAGGGTTATCAAAGCGGGTTATGGTGGGTAGGGGTTCAACGTGAACACTTTTTAAAAACTGGGTTATCAAAGTGGGTTGTGGTGGGTAAAGGGTTCTGGGTTAACACTTTTGACAAACTGGGTTATCAAAGTGGGATATGGTGGGTATAGGGTTCAGGATTAACACTTTTAAAAATTTGGTTATTAAAGTTGGTTATGGTGAGTTAGGGGTTCAGGGTAAACACTTTAAAAAAACGGGGTTATGAGAATGGGTTATGATAGGTAAAGAGTACAGCGTTAACACTTTTGAAAAACTGGGTAATCAAAGCGGGTTATGGTGGTTAAAGGGTTCAGGGTTAACACTTTTGAAAAACCGGGTTATTAAAGTGAGTTATGCTTGGTTAAGTGTTCAGGGTTAAGACTTTAGAAAAACTAGGTACTGTAAACGGGGTAATTTTGGCGGTGGTTTTATTTTGGCTATATTGGCGGTCAAGCTTAAATGCGCCAAAATTAATCCACAACCAATATTTGCCATTATTAAATAAGAAATTTCTCTATTATGATAGATATGAAATCTATACATCTTTAGTCAATGTTAATTAAATTAATATTGAAGATATGCAGACCATACATACTTATTATTATGCTGACAACGTTGATATTTCGACGGGTCAGCGCAATACTTTTGTAAGTACCTATAAATTATAGGCACTTACAATAGTATTGCACTGATCCCTCAATTTCAAGATTCAAGATCCAAGTTGGTTGAAACATTGTAATGAAATCACAGCGAAAAAGGGTGAAAAACTTTAACACACGTTATAACTATGACAAAAGGTGTGAAAACAAACTATTGTAGAAAGTTGACACTACTCTAGAAATTGCCTTTCTTTTAATTACGTTGTTATAAACGACAAAAAATGTAAAACATAGACAAAGCGTTTAATTTTGGCGTTAAAGTATGACGCGCCAAAATAAATCACCGCCAATAAATCGTTATTGAAAAACCGCCAAATGTGGACACCGCCAATATAAAGCCGTTTACAGTAATCAAAGATGGTTATGTTGGGTAAGGGGTTCGGGGTTAACACTTTTGAAAAACTGAGTTAAAGCGGTTTTCAGAGGTTCTACGGCCGTATCTCGGCCCCCAGTAGGGTGATTGGTACAATCTTGGTGTCTACTTGTTCGTCTCGACGAGCTCTACAATCTGAAAGGGTTTCGCACCTCCATCCCATCAACAGACGAAAATCGAGTTTTCGGGTTACCAACCGGAAGTGCAGTGACTGGGTCGCGTTTGCTCGACGTCGATTGCCGCCGGAGCTCGGTCTCTATCATCGAGGGTAACGCCGCTGGGCCAAGCCAAGGCGCCGATCAAGTAAATCGTGGTGTGCTCTTCTTGCTCCACTGATGCACTACAATCGTACCGAGATTTGCGGGGATGCGGCTATAAGCGGCCGCTCTATAGCGATTCGCGCTCATGTCGTTAGGGTGCCGGCCGAGTGCCGCTTTTCAGAGGCACTTTGGCCGTAGCTCTGCCCCCAGTAGAGCGATCGGGACAATCTTGGAGTCTACGTGTTCGTCTCGACAAGCTCTACAATCGGGGAGAGTTTCGCACCTCCATCCCATCCACAGACAAAAATCGCTTTTTCGGCGCACCGACCAGGAGTGCAGTGGCTGGGTAGGGATTGTACGACGTGGATCGCCGTGGGGCTCGGTCTCTACCATCGAGGCAAGTTTGGCGTTTCTAGCTATTTTATAGCCGGAGAAAGGCGAATTCGGGCCATTGGGCGCGAGAGCAGAGTGGCCGTTGCCGGATGACGCTGCTGGGCCGAGCCAGGGCGCCGATCAAGTCAATCGTGGTACGGTCTTGTTGCTCAACTGAAGCACTACAATCGTAGTGAATTTGAAAGAGCTGCGTCTATTAGCGGCCGCTCTAGATCGATTCGCGCTGATGTCGCAAGGGTGCCGACCGAGCGGCGCTTTTCAGAGGCGCTACGGTCGTTTTTCGGCACCTAGTAGGCCGATCGGGACAATCTTGGTGTCTACGTGTTTGTCTTGACAAGCGTTACAATTGGGGAGAGTTTCTCCACACCATCCACAGACGAAATTCGCGTGTTCGTGCTAATATCGCTAGGTAGCCGGAATGGTGGGTAAAGCGTTAAGAGTGAACTTCCTTTTTCCAATAAAGTTCACAAGATTAGAAAAAAAAAAAAAATTAAATAGTATCAAAAACAACCATTCACTTTTTACGTCCATTTTTTAAGGAGCAAACTATTCAATTGATTGTCCAATAGGCTTAAACAACATGGTCTCTATTTTTAGAAAAACTCTTCGATCACGTGGTAAAAGAATTTCATTTCCACGTGGGCACCTCAAATGAACTAAATGAAAACATATAGACTATTTTTTGAAAGGTTCTATAGTCACGGTCTTGTTGCTCAACTGAAGCAGTACAATCGTAGTGAATTTGACAGAGCTGCGTCTATTAGCGGCCGCTCTAGATCGATTCGCGCTGATGTCGCAAGGGTGCCAACCGAGCGGCGCTTTTCAGAGGCGCTACGGTCGTTTTTCGGCCCCTAGTAGGCCGATCGGGACAATCTTGGTGTCTACGTGTTTGTCTTGACAAACTCTACAATTGGGGACAGTTTCTCCACACCATCCACAGACGAAATTCGCGTGCTCGTGCTAATATCGCTAGGAAGCCGGAATGGTGGGTAAAGCGTTAAGAGTGAACTTCCTTTTTCCAATAAAGTTCACAAGATTAAAAAAAAACAAATAAAAAATTAAATAGTATCAAAACAACCATTCACTATTTACGTCCATTTTTTAAGGAGCAAACTATTCAAGTGATTGTCCAATAGGCTAAAACAACATGGTCTCTATTTTTAGAAAAACTCTTCGATCATGTGGTAAAAGAATTCATTTCCACATGGGCACCTCAAATGAACTAAATGAAAACATATTGATTATTTTTGGAAAGGTTCTATAGTCACGTGGTAAAACACTCCATGGTCACGTGGTCTGTTACCTGATATATCATGTGACCCGAGTGAATCATTTGCGTCAATGTTGTCCTACCCTAACCCTAACCCTAACATAACCCTAACCCTAACCCTAACATAACCCTAACCCTAACCCTAGCCCTAACCCTAACCCTAACCCTTACCCTAACCCTAACTCATCAGAAACCGTAAAAAAACATGAGAAACCCTCAAAAACTCAAAAAACTGAGTAAAGCATGAAAGAAGTGAATCACCTTATCACCCGGACTTATCTGACAGTCTCGCACTTATTGAAACTCATTGAAAAAAGCTTTTCAAAGGAAAAGGGGTAAGGTCAGGGTATGGTACTCTAAAAAAGTGAGTTTACTAATCATATTTGACTTCACTAAATAACATGCAAACGAAAACGCAATCAAACTGATAAAGAAAAGCTTATTCCATGAAAAAGGGTGAGTTCACGCAATGGAACTAAAAAAGATCACTATCTAGGTCACATGATATCACCTGATGTTCATCTCTAAACATTCATCTTTCGTTTCAGCCTTATACCCTAACCCTAACCCTTACTCACCAGAAACCATAAAAAACCCATCAGAAACCCTCAAAAACTCAAAAAAATGAGTAAGACATGAAAGAAGGGAACACCTTAGCACCGGGACTCCACTGACTGACTTGCACCTTTTCAAACTCATTGAGAACAGCTTAAAAGAAACAGGGGTAACGTCAGGGTATGGTACTTAAAAAAGTGCGTTTACTGATAACAGTGATTTCACTAAATAACATGTAATCGCAAACGCAATCAAACTGATGAAGAAAAGCTTATTCCAAGAATAAGGGTGACTTAACGCAATGGAACAAAAAAAGGTCACTATCTAGGTCACATGATATCACCTGATGTTCTTCGCCGGATGTTCATCTCTCGTTTCAGCCTTATGCCCCAACACAAATTGCAAGCGCTTTGGCCAAACTATGGGTCACAAGATAGAAAGTGTTGGTCATCTCTGGATGGTCATCTCTCGTTTCAGCCTTATACTCTAACCCTAACCATAACCCTAACCCTAAACCCTAACCCTAACCCTAAAACCAAACCCTTACCCAAACCCTAACCCTTACCCTAACCCTAGTGGGTTATGGTGGGTTAGGGCTCAGGGTTAACACTTCTGAAAAACTGGGTTATCAAAGTGAGTGACGTAAGTTAAGGGTTTTAGTGTTATCACTTTTTCAGAACTAGCTTATAAAAGTGGGTAATGATGGGTACAGGGTTCAGGGTTTACATTTGTGAAAAATTGGGTTATCAAAGCTGGTTATGTTTGGTAAAGGGTTCATGATTAACTCTTGTGTTATCAAAGCCGGAAATGGGGGGAGGATACAAGGTTCAGGGTAAACTCTTTTTATATCTGGATTTTGAAAGAGGGTTATGGTGAATAAAGGTTCAGGGTTAACTCTTTAGAAAAACTGGGTTGTCAAAGTGTTTCATAAAGGGTAGAGGGTTCAGGGTTAACACTTCTGAAAAACTGGGTTATAAAATTTGGTTATTGTGGGTAAAGGGTTCAGGGTTAACACTTTTGAAAAACTAAGTTATCAAAACTGGTTATGGTTGGTAAAGGGTCCAGAGTTATTACTTTCGAAAATCCGGGTTATCAAAGCGGGAAATGGGGGGATACAGGGTTCAGGGTAAACTGTTTTTATATCTGGATTTTGAAAAAAGGTTATGGTGGATAAAGGTTCAGGGTTAACCCCTTTAGAAAAACTGGGTTTTCAAAGTGGGTCATAATGGGCAAAGGGTTCGGGCTCAGGATAAACCGTTTTTTAAAAAAAACTGGGTTATGAAAGAGGGTTATGGTGGGTAAATGGTTCATGATTAACCCTTGAAGAACTAGGTTATCAAACTAGGTTATGTTGAGTAAAGGGTCCGGGGTTATCCCTTTTAAATACTTGTTTATCAAAGCGGATAATGGTGTGTAAAGTGTTCTTGGTAAACACTTTCGAAAAACGGGATAACCAAGAGGGTTATCGCGGGTAAAGGTTTTATGGTAAACCTTTTTTGAAGAACTATGTTTTCAAAATGGGTTATCGTAAGTAAAGGGTCAAGGGTAAATCTTTTTCAACAAACTCGTTAATCAAAGCGGGTAATGATGGGGTTAACGTTTTTTTTTCATAAAGGAAAAGAGATTATTAAAACGGGTAATGTTTGGGGTAAAGGATTATCAAGTTGGTACGTAGTAATTGCAACAATTAATTCATGAACAGTTATTTTTCAAAGGGATTTGCACATTTGTAAGTGGGTAATCAAAGATGGGTTTTGTTGGTAAAAGGTTTAGGGTTTACCCCTTTGAAAAACTGGGATATTATACTGAAAAGGGTTATAGGTTTATACTTTTCAAAACATTGGTTATCAATGTTGGTACGGAGTTATTGCAACAATTGATTCATGAAAAGTTATTTTTTGAAAGAGATTTGCTCGTTTAATTTGAAAGGTTCTTTTATGCTTTTAACAGAAAGATCTCTTTAACTTTCCAATCTTTCTCTGAAAAAAAGCTAAAAGCAGAGAGAAGGGTGAATTGCAAATACCAAATTAAAACACAAACCCTGGTAAAACAGAATACGGTTTTAGTGGATGTTTTTGGATATTTTAAAGTGGTAAATGTTTGATTATATTTGCACTAAGTGGCATAGAGCACGATGTAGAGACAAAATATCATTTTCTTTAGGTGCTAACAAAGTCCATGTCCACAGGTAAATTATATCAGCTTAAAAGCCAAAACTTTTAATTTCAAAACTTAGAAAGCAATGTCAACTAATGTGACGTTTCTTTATTTTTCAGGTGCCTACAAAATGAGTACCATTAGTGATTATGAGTTGATCACACAAGTTGTTGAACGGTCGGAAAAACTGTTATGTGCCAAGCTTGCAAAGGTACAGAAAGAGCTGAAAACATGTCAAGCAAAACTCAAAGAGCAGGATGAGACAATGGAAAAGCTGAAACAGTGTGAACCTAAAATAGAAGAACAGGGTGTAAAAATTCAAACTCTTGAACAGAAAATAACAGTTCTAGAGAATGAAAATAAATCTCTTATGCAGAAAGTTAACGGTTTGCGGGTTGACAGCGATCATAGTGGCCGCAGATCAACGATGTACCATACAATTGCCTCCGCACTTGGTAGTATAGTACCTTACCCTCAATCCAATTCAATGGACTCGCAATTAAGTGATATATCAGCTATCAGCTATCGGCCATAGGGAAACAGAACCAATGGTGTATTTCGAGGCTTCAAGCACCCCGAGAGCACCAGATATTGGCACACAGCAAAGTCAGACAACAAACACCCCACAGAAACAACTCTTCCAGGGATGTCAACTTAGGGAAGAGGAAGCTACCACCATCAGCTTCAGAAACGTCTTGGTAAGTGTTTATTACTGTATCATTTCACCTTACCCGAAAGCTCACTGTGGAGCCTGTAGTATACCCATGATCTTTTCGTGATATGTCTGTTGTCCTTTCAAAGTTTTCAGGCTTTGCTCTTCTAAAACCACTTAACACATAAATGTGAAACCATGGTTAGAGGAACATAATTGTGTTCACGGCATCATGGTCACATGAACCAAAATTGCAAATACGCACATATATGGTAAAAACCATTCAATTATCTTCTTCTGCAGGACCAGTAAAGCGGTTTTAACGAAATTTGGCGTGTGGCATTGTAGACAAAAGGATATAATATTCTGTTAAAATCAGACCAAAGGTTGATCTTGAAATATTCAATGGCAAGTTCAAATTTCATAATTTACCTTTTCTATTGGAATAGGTATAAAATATGGAGTTTTCAGAAACAAGTGCACCCTGTAAATTGATAATTGGTAGAGACAAGTAACTGCCTTTATGAAGGTATGTGAGTCTAAAAAACTAGACTTGCAATACCAAGATACTTCTGGGATATTCTCACCACATTTTAAATGCAAGCTTTTAGTTCACGTAAGCGGAAAATTATTAGTATGATGCTGGTCATATCAACCGATTGCCCATAAAATTTTTAAAAACATTGAAACATCCCCTGGTGCTGCTGGTCTTATTTCAAAGGAAAAGGTTTGTAATGTCGGTGGACTCCAGCCCATTACTGTCTGTTCAAATGATGACTCAAGATTAACGTTGAACTATTGAACAGCAAGGTCAAACATTTATCGCATTTATCTAACTGCCGCATTGAGGTTAAAATACTTAAAAAAAGTATTGTCCGGTTCTTCATGACTGAATAACTTTTAAACGTTTTAATATACTACGTTCATGTTTGTCCTACTTTTTATCGCCGGTATTCTCAATCGATTTTCAGACTTTGCTTTATCGTGATATAACAACGCCAGTAAGTCATCGACGACGTATTTCACGTTACACTTCGTGTATACGGTACTGTGACCAGAATAATACGACAATATTATCAAAATTATTGTCTAACGATAAAGCAACTTAAAAACATCTGATTTATTCATCAAAACTAATTATTTGGCTATAAAATAAAGTTTTGACTTGAACAACGTGTGCGAAAAGCGTTACGTCATCGAAGATCGAGATGTTTCAATGGCCAAAGGCAATCTTACTGATATGTTGCTGATTAAACACGTTTGGGATAACATGGAAGATAAAAAAACGTATAAAAAAAGAACCCGAAATGTGAACAATATCGATCAGTTTCGTTGCGTCATTGATAAGGAACGTAAATAGCTTCCAACTAGATTCCTGTACAGGTTGATCACATTTATGCAAATATGGTGCAATGAGCTCATTTAAGCTGAATGTGGTCAAGAAGACAGAGAAGGAATGGTCACCTGTAACAAGTAATTTATATGTACCAATTTTAAAACATTATTTTAGCGGCGGTACCTGCTTGAACTCAAAATTCAATTTTTCATTCGATGTGTATAGATGTCTTGAATTGCAAAAGAAATGCATATCGTTAAACTGTCTTGTTTCTTGCTTTAAGTTGAAGGTGCATCATTTATCATTTGAATTCTTGATCACTAAGATATTTGGACAAATTGCCAAAAGAAAAAAATGGGTTTTCATCAGATGGTTTCTCTAGCCTTTACACGGGACCATTGTCGTAGGATGTTTACCGAATGCACCTTCTGCTGACGTAAATGTTTCTATAAACCCATTACCATAAAGGAAGTTGATAATGAGCTCTTTTAAAAGTGGGAATCATGAAAATACCTTTCAATAAATCGACCAGAACAATTTTTTTTACTGCGAACACGACACAAGAAATTTTCATAAGGCAAAAAAAATTATACTACTGCATGTAATGGATTAAAATTAGTTTTTTTCGGTCAATTCCAATGATTTTTCAAACATAAATCTGAAAATTATCAGAGACGAAGGCGGTCGGTTTCTGTAGCTAACCTAAAATAAGATTATAAATACGCGATTTTTGAACCAACATTTCCCTTCCTACTTGGATCTTAACACAACTTTTCATGTGGAGATCGCCTCGGAATAGCATTCTTTTTCATATGCAGCACAATTTTGGTGGTGATATTAATTTTTACAGTTGATTTAAAAAAATATATCTTTTTAACAGAAATACTCAGATGAAAAAGTTTAGTCATTATTTTCGTTTCTAACAAATGTAGAACAAAGGCGTTTTGTTGAAAAAACTTTTAAAAGTTTGTACTTTAGGAAAGATCGTGCACTCGATTAAAAAAATCACGTTACTGCCGTTTTTCGCTCTTTCGCACCAAAGAAAAGTCCGCAGAATCAAAACATGCTAAAACATGACAAAATTGGCACAAACTTCAAAAAGTGAAGATGGTATTTTTCCATTGAGAATTTTCAAAATGACACATTAGGGATGGTTTCGATGAAAAGAAACAAAATTCAGTATTCTTAAAAACTGAAGATTTGATTTTTTGTTCGAAAATTAAAATTCTGAAGAATCCGTACAGACTTAACTATTTCATCTCAGAATATATCACTTTGATCAGTTAATTTCACAAGAAATAATAAAAGTAAGAATACAATAACTTCTCAAAATGCGAAAAAAGGGGTGAATCTGATCACAAACTCAAACAAAATCATATCCATAGGTATTTTGATCCGTTATTACTTTCTGCAATAAAAAATGCGTTTCTTTTGCAAGTCAGTATATATTAAGTATATCCATTGTAAAGTTAAAAACTATTCTCTTTCTTCTTCCTGTATATATACAGAGATGGGCTTACTACAAGAAGATTTACGACAGAGGCTGGAACCATTTTCAAAGGACAGTAAATCAATGACAAGGGACAAACTAAACAAGGTTCAAAAGGCCTTTGTGCGGTATAAAGTAAATGAATTAAAACGCACTGGTGGGAGAAATAATGACACGCTTCTTGAATCAGTCATTAACGAAGGTGAAAGAGAACGCATTTGGCCCAAAGACTTCAAGCCATCCACGGAACTTTCTTTTACTCAGTATCTTGCACAAAGAGTAAAAAGTGAAAAAAAAAATCATTGCCAAAGAAACACTGTTAAAAAACTCCAATGAGAGAATTTCAGTATTTTTGAGTAATTCATTACAAGAAGACGATGCTTCTGTGTAGGATCTTGAACGAAGTTGAAATCAAATTGTTTTAAAAGTTTCTGGAGCCTCTGATCTCATTGACACTCAGGAATATGAATGTGACAGTGTGTTCTGACGAGGAGCCCACCGACATAGGGTGAGGTGTAGCTACATAGTATGTTTTGTTCGATTTATAGTTATTTACTGTTAGGTTAATACTTATTAACAACATTTTTTTATTTTAAGTGATTTACAGTTTGTCCTGAATAATTTGTATCAATCATTGTAGCTCTTTGTTTGTGAGTGTATGTCTTTGTAGGATCTTTAACAAAGTTGAACTCGGATTTTTTTAGAAGATCTCGGAGCCTCTGATCTCAATGACACTCAGGAATATTTATGTGACAGTGTGTTCTAACGAGGAGACCATCGGCATAGGGTTAGGTGTAGCTACATAGTATTTCTATGTTGGATTTTTATTGATTCACTGTTTGGTGATCGTTATAACCAATCATTTTGGATATTAAGTTGTTCAAACAGACAAAGACTGTGTCATGTTTATAGTGTTAGCATATAAATTCTACCACATGATTCCTGTTGATTAACGGTTTGTTCGGAAGAATTTGTTACAATCCTTGCAGATCTTCGTTTGTGAGCGTATCTGGTATAGCCATCAATACAGAAATAGGACTGTTGTGTGTAAATAGAAAGACACTGTGATACCTGAGATTCGACCACGTGACTCCATTTGATTTACTGTTCAAGTGTAATAATTTGTATCAATCATTTTTAATCATTTTTTCCTCCACCCGTCTGACGGATTCATCGTACCGTGGCGGTGAACATTAATGGTTGCTTTATGCTCCTATTAATGGCCAACGGTCAGTCAATTTAATTATAGAACATACTAGAATGGCGACAACTTAATGGTTACGCTGGATAGAATGAGAGATGATAAATATACTTAGCATAATAATAAACCTTACATGACTTTTAGGGGGTTGTTGTTTCACTATGAAACTATATATACTTAGCAAAAAAAAAGAAACTTTACATACTTTTTGGTCTGTTTTGATTGAATTAAAGTGACTATACGCCCATTTTGTTAACATGAGCTAGTCTAGCTGACAACAGAGATTACACAGACGCAGGATTTTGCGCGATTGAAGCGATGCTAATGCGTCTGTCACTTCCGATTTGGTTACATACTCGTTATGAGCTTCCTTAAGTTCATTTTGAGAGCTTTTTATTTCTCAGTTACACTCATTTCGTAGCATTGACACGAAAAAAAAATCATTGCACATTTCATTTTAAACCGTGTATGCTAGAGCATTCGAAAAAAGGCAGAAATCAGACTACGGGTATGCAAAGAGCTTGTATCTCTTTTTATAACATCACTCTAAATTTTGGCTACTCGAGACAGATAATTCAAATTTTAACATAATGATTTAGAACTGTAAATCCGGTAACACGTTTGGTTTTCAATTGTGGGTTCATGGGTTCGATTTTCGGCTCGGCCATCTTTCATCCTATATTTGACAAAAGTCATTGTGAGTTGTGTCACTTGTCTCGGACAGAATGGGCGAGTAATACTCCTCAGATAGATTGGCGACGGGTGGCTCAGATGAAATGTTCTAGCCGTGTCGTGAGAAACGACAAGAAACTATGGATAGGTGCAATAGCCGTCGAATTTTAAATATACAAGTATTGAAAAACGACGTTAAAACCCATATTATTTAACAAAACATCGGTTCGCAACCACTATAGGTGTTGCTTGATATAAGCTAAGCCCCTTGTGACATCATTTATAGGCGGTGTTACCAACGCATAATTTCTCATTTATTTCGTGAAAGGAGGGAAAACTGCAAGACCATTATGGGTGTTTCGCTCAGACATGGGTCTTATGATATTGGAATAGCTTTAAGTACGAAAAAGAATGTCACTGAAAACATCACCGATACGCTATCCTTCATTTCTGTGATTTTTTCGAAATCGACCCCTTTGTCCTCTTACCACCAATAATTCCCTCATTTAACGGACAGGCGGTGCCTTCCATAAACCGATGGATAGTGCTTTCAAGTTTTATGTAATGGTAGCATTTTCGTTCTATATTGTTTTATAATGACACTACAGCCGTAAGTAAATCATGTAAAGTTTCTTTTTTTGCTAAGTATAGAATACAAAGGTATTTTTTAGATGAAACTTAAGGAAAATATCCGTCGGGTTATTAAGGGATCAATTCTAAATTTCAATAAAATAAAGATATTACTGATGGTCTCAGTACAGAGGGTTCGATTTATAAAATCACAAAAAATAAAGAAAATGTTTTGATGGTGAATTAAGTATCGATTTTGGCATTTTTTCGCCTATATAGTCCTCTCATTATAGTGTGTGACAAACGTCTGTGACGAAGACCCATAATTGATTGCAGCGACCGTTCCTTGGATAAATTTAGGAGGTAAATCTGCAATGGTAACAACGCCTCTACATGACGTCATTGGGGACCTATTATAACTCGAACGGTATCTAAAATAGTTTCGAATCGTTTTGAGTTTTTTTTGTTATAAGGGTTTTACGTCACTTTAATCTACTTTGCAGTTAAATCCAACGGCTGGTGCACCTACCCATGATTTCCTATCGCTTCTCACGGTACAACAAGAAGATTCCATCCGAGCCACAAGCTGCCCTTCGATCTTAGGGGTAGTAATTGCTCATTGGTCGGAGACACATAACGTGAGTCAAAATGAACTTTGTCATATATGGGAATTAAACAGAGCCGAACCGAGGATCGAACTCAAGACCTCAGGATTGAGAGGCAGACTCGTTACGGACTAAGCAAAAAGCAAATAAATAGAAATGTAAAACTTATGAACCATTTCTCAGTATTTTTATCAATACAATCATTCATACACACAGATAATTCACAAAAGATGAACTAAAAAGTCCTTAGAGAAGCTGTCCTACAGAATATTAATATAACGATCTCAAACACGTAGCTTATGGCCAAATTTCCTCTATGCAGAAAATTGAAACCGTGGTCTTTCAAAACTAGAATGAGTGTTATATATTGTAAATAAGTTTATATATCCTAGGCTCGGCCATATTTCATTCCATTTTTGACAAAAAACATTTTGACTCGCGCCATTTGTCTCCCATCAATAGCTGAGTGATACGCCTAAGTCGGAAGGGCAGCTTGTGGCTAGAATGAAATGTTCAGGTCGTAGTGTAAGAAGCGAATGGAAACCGTTGATGGGTGCACCAGTTGTTGAATTTTTAATGCGAAACTGTTTAAAGTAACGTTAACCGTTAAACACCAAACAAATCGATTTGGAACCACTGGAGAAATCAGTCGAGATGAGATGGGCCCCGGGTGACTTCTAATAGAGGCTTTGTAGGAACTGCAACTTTTCCTCATTAAATTATCGAAGGAACGGTTAAGTTAAAAAAATAGGGATTTTCGACTCCGACATTGGTCTCACACGATATTCAAACGACTGTATAGGCGTAGAATGCCAGAACTGATACTCAAAACAACGCCCAAACATTTCTTTCTTTGTTGGAATTTTGAAATCGACCTCTCTTTCCTTTGACCAACAATATAACCTTAATTTTACAGACATCTAGAATTGATCCTTCAATTAAACGAATGGCATTTTCTTAAAGTTTCATTTAATATACTGTTCACAAAAGTAGGGGATAATCTGTTAAATCCATAAGGTTATTGTGGTTGCAAACAATTTAGGACAATCTAACTTATTCTTGGCCAACTAGCAGTTATCTTATGGTAATATAGTAGCTATGGAATTGCCTTTTCTGCTAAACATGTCCGGCAAATTCAGCATTTAAGAAGAGAGGGGTATAGCGCTTATTTGAACACGGCGTATGTTGTAATGGAAATTCTTACTTTAGTTGAGCATAACTTCGAGAAAAATATTTTGGTGTTTATCTCTATCATGTATTCGCATCACATTTTTGTTGGTGTAACCAGATGTTCATTTGCGAATATTCATCATTGTACAGACATCTGTAAATTTGTACACTTTACTAACTGTAACTATCACATATGTCATTTCATAGTGTGTGTGTGTATTCCGTGAGTTGAATCACCGTGCGTATGTGAGCGAGAGAGTACTGATCGGCGTGCACGTGTGCAAATCTGTTCCCGCCTATTCTGAACCTTCCCTCTATTTGGATCACTCCGCCATTTGCTCTCGTTAGAGAAGTTTCTAATTTATGCTTTATATGGACTTGTCTCTCTAAACTGCAAAGTTTAGAGTTGCTTACTACTGCTTCGGTAAGAATTGTTTCTTAAGATCTTTTTTATGCAAGATAATTTATGTTAAGTGCAATAAGAATAGTTTTATATGTTTGGTATTTATCTTGCAGGTTTTTCTTACCATATTCAGAATCACATTAAATATCATCGACCCTACAGAATCTTCTGTCTCACTAAACCCCAGTTGACATTGGCTCCCCGACGAATTGAATTCAAGAAGCCGGAGCAGCAGAATCCACTATCGCTCAAAGAATGAGGTCCCAGGCAGCTTTTTCCACAGAGGAGCGCTCCTGAATTCTATATTTCTTTGGACGCGAGTGAAAGCTAGCTAGTGTATTTTTTTTTCTTTTCCACCAGTGTTCTACTGTGTTTAACGCGTACGTAGGTACCGTGGCTTATTAGTACTGTATAGTACTATATAAATTTTCTACTCTTCAAGCAGTCTTCATCGACTTGCGCTTGTCTTGGTTTGTGAAACCAAAACTCTTCCATTCTACTGAAGCAGCCTGATCATCGTTGGAAACTCATGTTTATGAATTTGTGTACTTGTGTTTTAAATGTGTTATTTAAGGATTGAATATTTTAGGATCATGTAAGTCATTTCATTTCATTATTTTCATTTGTCTTGTTCGGCAAGTGCCCTTTTGCCTTGATATAATATCTAAAGGTCAGTTTCATTTAGATATATTTCAGAAATAAACATCTAGTAATAGATTTATTTTCCAGTCATAGACCTTTTTCAAGTCTGACTTGGCATAGAATTTCTAGGACCGTTTTTGCTAAATGATTTAAACAGTCATTATTTCGAAATTTTTATTTAACCCACTATTGCACTGAATTTATCTGTTCAGGATTAGTCTGATGTGATTGTTTTGACTGCATTCCATAGCTACTCAACTGGAAAATCGAACTATTTATACCTATCTGTTGACCGATTTGTCGTCTGCTTTCCACGTGCAAATCGTGACAAGTAAAGTTTATATTTATTCATTTTGTTTGTAAACATTAGCGACCTTAATTGAAATCTGAGCTTGTCCATCTATTCAATTTATCTATTTCAATTATAGAAACAATGGATTACATTATGTTCTACATTATTTCTTTTTGTCTTGGATAGATTATTGCTTTAATCAATTTTAACCCTTTCCTTGCCTAAAATCATTGGCTTGTTAAACAGTTTAAAAAGTAGCAGACTGATCCGCGTGTATAAGTTTTACATAAGGTCAGAAAATAATGCTCATAATCTTGTTCAATTGTTGCATTAACTGAATAGTATTGAAATTTGTAATAGTTAAACAGGTGATTGCACCCAATCAGTGTATCTATAGAAAATTATTTTTCTGAAACATCGTAAATACAGCGCAGATTTTGGTAGTGCTTGTTTACAGTGTATATCAGAGTGATTACATTTATTTTGAAATTTGGCATGCCTTACGAGTATTGTTGAGAATATTAGAAAAAAAAAAAATTATTTCCTTGAAATACTGCTTTAAAAGAACAAAACTTTTCATTTCCAACAATGTTGTGATAAACGTGAAAATACAGCTTCTGTTGTACATTGACATTTATCACTTGTCTTGAACGAATAATTATTAGTCGAAATTATCTGGTGTCTTAACGAGGTTTATCCATTTTGAAATTATCGTTGGAAATAGCAAAAAAACATTTAATTTAAGTATTTAGTTTCGCAATGTACATGTAATTAGACAATAGTTCATAGTTAGCTGAACGATACGCCTGTATTTTTTGTATTGTTCATTAGTATTTAGTTTAAGCATTTTGTGTCATAAGTTGTTCATCCTTTGATTTTTCTGTCTATCCGGAACAGCGTAAAAGATTGTTCATAGGATAAACACATTAATTTTTGAGTTAAAAATCGACTGCATTTTCATTTCATCATTTTTATCATTTGTTTTCTTTCACTTTCATTTTTAAACGCTACCCTTTCTTGTGAGTTTGTGAAATGTGAGAGAATGCGGTATTTATCCGTTAACCTATTATTCTTCTTGTCTTTCTTTTGTGTATACTTACACTAACATCACAGTTCAACTTAATCGTAGCAGTACTGCGAGCGTACCTACAACATACGAAGCTAGGAAGGATAGGTATTAATTTGTTTGGTTATTCACATTTCAGGTGTTACCCCTATTCATCCAGCTTAACCTTTGATTGAACTTAGGCTTTCAACTTTAACCCTTTGCCACATACTTAGGATCACCGATTCGTGTCTGCACCCGATCTCAATCTATTTTGAGAATAAAACCCATTTCCCTTTGAACACATTTGAAATCAATTTTCACCAGGACACTTTGACCGTGAATTGTTTGCCGATTGCAAGTATATTTTCGAATTTCCTGGTAATTAACTTGTGTTTACTTTGGTTGAAATATTTATTGGGTGTATATGTGTATTCTATTTTTAGAATAGGGTTTTCCACTTTTGGATTGCATTTCTCGTGCAGCTGTTCTATTTCAAGCCTACGGTTCTGTATCAACACTTTGTTTATGAATTTAAGTGTTTACTATTTTGTTTTATTTTTGTGTTTGAGCTTTTGCTTTCCCACTTTTGATAGTCACATTATGTCGACTTCTAATTCGCCATCACCGGATGCCAAGGCTATGTTGCCGTTGACGGAAGAGGAGATGCTGGATATTCTGAAGGATAAATTTGTTATTATTCCTAAGGTTGCAACCCCTTCATCCTCTAAGCTTTTGACAGATCTAGGTACGAAACCTAAAACTCCGATTAAGAGTTTAAATTTTTCCGGCACTGCTGATGCAACTTACCCACCCTTCATTCCTAAATTGCCTTTGTTTTCGGGACACGATCCTATTCCCAAGGGTGAAGTTTCATACGCAGAGTGGAGGTATGAGGTTCGATGCTTGGTTTCCGGTAATGATCTCCCGACTGTTCACGTGTTACAGATGGCGCGTAGCTCGTTGATGGGAACAGCTAGAAGGCTGTTGATTCCTTTAGGGGATGGTCTTACTATAACTACACTTCTTGAGAAACTTGATTCCACTTTTAGTGATCTTTCTCCCTAAATGTGACGATGCAAGAGTTTTTTGCAGTTCAACAAGCTAATGAAAGCGTTATCGACTATTCTTGTCGGCTTGAATCTCTTCTATACTCTGCCATGGATGGTTCTTCAATGAGTCCTTCAGTACGTAATGACATGCTACGTCATCGTTTCTGGACTGGGTTGTCTTCTTCAGTCCCTAGGGATAAAACCCGAGTTGATTATGAAACATGCACAGAGTATGGGGACTTGTTGCGCAAAGTAAGATTAAAGGAGAAGGAACTAAGTGCTTCGTCCTCTAAAAAAATACATCACAATCCTTTGCAATCTCACACAGAATCCCCTTCTCTTGAAACTAAGTTAAAAGACCTTGAGTCCCGTTTAGATGCAAAATTTACCACCCAACTGACTTCTATGCAGTCACAATTGAATGTAATTGATACCAAGTTTGATCAAATCATGAAAAAACTTGGTGATGATGAGTCGGCTAAGCAGAATCGAAACCAAAGTGGGAATGGTAATTGGAGAGGCCGTCGTAAAAATAAGAATTGGAAGCAGCAGCCCAAGACTCAGCAATTTCAAGGCCAATCCAATTACGACACACACTCTCAGTCAAAAGAGTAACCGCCTCCGTTGAGGGTCAAACCGAGGCTGGTGAAACCAATGACCCTGATAGTAATCTTGTCCATAGATTGGTTGGTCATGCTAATGTTACCTCAGTTATCATTGATGGCAAACCATTCAAGTCGTTAGTGGATAGTGGATCCATGGTAACGACTATGTCCCATTCGGCTTTTCAATCTTTGTCATCCCAACCATCTTTAATGGATCTTGATTCATTAGGACTTTCGTTGTCCATTGCCGATGGAACCTCGATGAAGTACCTTGGCTATATTGAGGCTTCTGTTTCTATTCCATCTATTGACAACTTTGTTCTAGATGTTCCTATCCTAGTGATACCGGACAATCAGTTTAATTCATCCTGTCCCGTAATAGTAGGAACTAATGTTTTACGTCGTTGTAAAGATGTTTTAGAGGAGTATTCATCATCGGTTGATGATGCTTGGATGTCAGCAGTCAGTATGTTAGACAGCAACACGTTTTCTGTACGCTGCTTAGCGCGTAAACCCTTTACTGTTGGTCCTTTTCAAACAACAACCATTAATGGAATTGTTCGTAATTTACCCTCAGATGTTGTCAACGTTGTCACAGAGACTCCTGATAACACCAATGTTTCATACACTGTCTGTCCACGCCTTGTCGCAATAGACCCGAATACTTCTAGTTGTAAAATCCCTGTTCGGATTTGCAACATCACGGCTAAACCTTTATCGTTTAAGCCTAAAGCATTGCTTTGTGGTGTAACGAAGGCTGGTGTCATTGAAGATCTTGTGTCGGATATCACACCAAATGCTATCCCTTATTGTAAGAAACCTGATGTTAATTTTGAAACATCCAACCTAACTTCTGAACAAGTCGGTAGGTTTAAGGATGTACTTTGCAAATGGAATCACATATTTTGCACAAGTACTAAGGACATAGGAAAAACCGACTTGGTTAAACACAAAATAGTTCTTGAGGATTCTACCCCCTTCAAAGAACCATACCGTCGTATCCATCCAGCTATGTTTGAGGAAGTCAGGCATCATGTTAAGGAAATGCTTGATGCTGGAGTGATTAGAGAGTCTGAATCTCCTTATTCAAGTAATATAGTCCTTATAAGAAAATCAGATGGTAGTCTTCGATTTTGCATTGACTGGAGAAAGCTGAATAACAGGACTAGAAAGGATGCTTACATGCTTCCAAGATTCGATGACACCATAGATGTTTTGTCCTCTGCTAAATTCTTCAGTAAAATTGACCTTCATTCTGCATATTGGCAAGTCGAAGTCGAAGAGGAAGACAAGCCTAAGACCGCTTTTTCAGTAGGACCGCTCGGCTTCTAGGAGTGGAACAAAATGGGCTTCGGCTTGACTAATGCCCCTGCGACGTTCCAGCGTCTTATGGAGAAATGTATGGGGGATATGCATCTGAAAGAATGTCTCATCTTTCTTGATGACATTCTTATCTTTTCTAGTACCTTTGAAGAACATATTCAGAGAGTCGAGTCCGTATTTAAACGCCTCGATGAACACAATCTTCGTCTTAAACCTTCTAAATGTAAATTCTTTCAGACAAAGGTAAAATATCTCGGCCATATCGTTTCAGAGGACGGAATTCAGACCGATCCAGATAAGACATCTGCTGTAGACACTTGGCCCATCCCCAAAAATGTCAAGGAGCTGCGCCAATTTTTAGGGTTTACAGGCTATTATCGCCGTTTCATCCACAATTACGCCCAAATAGTCCAGCCCTTAAACTCTCTCCTTGAAGGCCACCTTTCAAGTAAACAGGTCAAAACTTCGAATTCGAAGAAGAGGTGCGCACCTTGGGTGTGGGGAGATGCACAGCAGAATGCTTTTAACACTGTTAAACAAAAGTTAACATCTCCACCCATTTTAGCTTACGCTAATTATTCTTTGCCTTTTGAACTCCATGTTGATGCTAGCTCTCTTGGTCTTGGAGCCGTTCTTTACCAGACACAAGATGGAGTTAAGAAAGTTATTGCTTATGCCAGTAGATGTTTAAGATCTCCAGAACGCCGATATCCAGCCCGTAAGTTGGAGTTTCTTGCCTTGAAATGGTCAGTCACTGACAAATTTAAGGAGTATCTCTACGGTTCTTCATTCAAGGTTGTGACTGATAACAATCCTTTAACTTATGTGCTTACTTCTGCCAAAGTTGACGCTACAGGTCACCGTTGGTTAGCAGAGTTAGCCAATTATGACTTCACTATTGAGTATCGTAGTGGTAAGCTTAACTCTGATGCTGATGGCCTTTCCCGCAGATACGTCTTTAATGATGAACTCAAAGCTGTCTTCTAGGCTGCAATGATTTCTACACCTTTAGTCGACTGTGTGTCTGATACTGTTGCTCCTCATGTCGCGAGTGCGGAGGTTCAGTACTCTGCCGATTTCAGTTCAATTAATTGGGTGTTAGAACAGTCCAAAGATCCAGTGATTGCTCGTGTTTTGTCCCTCTTAAGTACCGGTTTTCGACCCAGGGGGGAAGGTATTAAGTCAGAATCCGTTCAGGTCCAACGATACTTCCGTGAATGGAACAGACTTGTTATCGATCACGAAGTTCTGTTAAGAACCGCTACTTTGGACGGCCTACCCGTTCAACAGCTGGTTTTGCCTGAATCCTACAGAGATTTAGCTCTGAGAGGTGTTCATGACTCTGCTGGACACCAAGGGAAAGAGAAAACCCTGTGGTTGGCTAGGCATCGCTTTTACTGGCCAGGCATGGAAAAGACTGTAAATGAATGGATTGAGAGCTGTAAGCGATGTGTTGCCCGGAAAACCCCTGCTCGTCCATTCGCCGAGCTTGTCCCTACTCTTACAACAAGACCTATGGAGCTTGTCTGCATGGACTTTCTTTCTTTGGAACCTAGCAAGGGGGGAATAGAAAACATTCTAGTGATTACGGACCATTTCACCCGTTTTGCTCAAGCAGTTCCGTGTCGTAATCAGACTGCCCAAACTACTGCAAAGGCTCTTTATAACGGATTCTTTCAGTATTATGGCTTTCCCGAACGTCTTCATAGCGATCAGGGTCGTAATTTTGAAGGTAAAGTTATAAAGGAACTTTGTAAGGTTTCGGGGATCAGAAAGTCTAGGACAACTCCATATCACCCGATGGGGAATGGCTCGGCGGAGAGGTTTAACCAGACTCTTTTAAAGATGCTGGGTACCCTTTCGAGCGAGCAGAAGGTGGACTGGAAAGCCTACGTTGCACCTCTTGTCCAGGCCTATAACAGTACTAGGCATGATTCTACCGGTTTCTCGCCCCATTACCTTATGTTCGGATGGCACCCCAGGATCCCCGTAGACACTTTTCTTGGGACTTTCCAACGGGATCACCCGACATCCGATCATGGGACTTATGCGACGAGATTGCGGGAGAGGCTGGAGTATGCTTACCGATCTGCATCAGCAGAGGCTAGAAAGCAGTCTTCTAAGAATGAAGACACCTATAACAGGCGAGTTCAAGACTCTAGGTTGGAGATAGGCGACACTGTCCTCGTCCGAAATGTTGGGCTCCAGGGCAAGCACAAGCTTGCAGACCGTTGGGACTCTAACCCTTACGTTGTACTGGAGATGCCTAATCTGGATATCCCTGTCTACAAGGTCAGGCGCCGTGATAAGGTCGGATCAATTCGATGTCTACATCGAAATTTGCTTTTACCCTTCAACAGTCTTCCTCTAGAAGAAACGGGATTAGTCCGCAATGACAACCCACGTCACTGTGAAGGAACGCAATCCGAGTCCTCGCACACAGATTCCGAGTCTGATTCTGATATACCACGTTATGTCATTCCGCAGCGGAGAATCACTCGGTCAGCCCAAAACACCAGCCCGACTCGAGTCTCAACCCCACCTGTTAGTCCCAGAAGTCCTGTTGTACCCAAAACAATCGCCCTATTTCACCCGGTCCTGATCTCAATATCCAAAATCAGCCAGCGGTTGCTAGTCCGGCGAGACCAGCCCGACCCATCCGCAATCGTCGTCCGCCAGACCGATATGGTGAATGGGTGATGCCCATCGTGACCTCTTTGGATGATGTTGAAATTTTTGTGTAAATTTTTCTGTTCTGCGATTACCGCAATTTCAGTGCTTTAATCGTACTGCGCATTCGGAAGGTTAATATCTAGGGGCCATTTGACTAATTTAACCGGTTCATCATTTCCTTTACAGGTCATGGTTATATGTAACAGGGAAAATTATTCTTTCTTTACAGCAGTAATGTTAAGCCCAATGGAGATTTTCCTTATCCTAGGACGTTCTACTGGTTGCTTTTCCCTTATGTTTCTTGCACTAACAGTTTTAAATGTTGTCATCATTTTAAACATAATTTTCTTTCCAGTTTTTCTAGGAAATGTCGGTGCCATTTCAACAAACGGGGGGAATATGTAACCAGAGGTTCATTTGCGAATATTCATCATTGTACAGACATCTGTAAATTTGTACACTTTACTAACTGTAACTATCACATATGTCATTTCATAGTGTGTGTGTGTATTCCGTGAGTTGAATCACCGTGCGTATGTGAGCGAGAGAGTACTGATCGGCGTGCACGTCTGCAAATCTGTTCCCGCCTATTCTGAACCTTCCCTCAATTTGGATCACTCCGCCATTAGCTCTCGTTAGAGAAGTTTCTAATTTATGCTTTATATGGACTTGTCTCTCTAAACTGCAAAGTTTAGAGTTGCTTACTACTGCTTCGGTAAGAATTGTTTGTTTTTTTTATGCAAGATAATTTATGTTAAGTGCAATGAGAATAGTTTTATATGTTTGGTATTTATCTTGCAGGTTTTTCTTACCATATTCAGAATCACATTAAATATCATCGACCCTACAGAATCTTCCGTCTCACTAAACCCCGGTTGACATTGGAATAATTAGAGGTCTAATTAAAGTTCACCGTGTGTGAGTCAATGGTATGCTGGAAACTACAAGAACGTGAGTCCAGACTGCTGTCAAACCCTGTGTCTCATAGTCAGATATTGTCACGATTTCAAACAATTGGTTTCTTTGCTGATGATTCAAAATCAGGGCCCTGAAGATGTATGGATGCCGAAGCTGACCAAAATACCACAAAATCAAACTTACAAAATCCTCTACTTTTTGTGAACAGTATATATATACTGGCAAAAAGTCCTAACCGGCCACTTTAAAAATGACGATAACTTTTTTAAAAGTTCTAAAATTTTAATGAAATTTGATGTGTGAATTTTTAAGCATAATGTACATGGATTTCTATTATGATTTACCAATAGTTATCAAATTTGGATATGTAATAAAGGAAAAGCTCATAAAGCTCTAAATCTTAATAGAGCTCGGGATATTACACTTTCAACAAACCAAAGTACGTAATTCGTCAGCTGCAACCCAGACCAAGAAAAAAATCAGAAAACATTGTCAATTTTGTGTGACCTTTTACTACAGGAGAAACAGAAAGAATAGGAGGCATGGTAAAATGGTGTTTAAATTCAACCGGCAAACCATTTTATCTAGCGATTATGCTCAAATATGGTCTGGTGTGAAAAAAACGATAATTCAAACTGATTTTTTTCACATATCCTACATTTTGTAGCTCAACGGGAATTATCAGTCTATATTTCATGCATTTTTGAAAAAAACCTGTTTTAGGTGTTGTTTCTAGGAACCGTTTTTCTGCATGCATAAGCTCTATCACTTTCTTCTAGGGTCATATGCCGCGCACAATTGTCGAACATTTTCAGTTTTTTTCCTAGTCTATGTTGCAGCTAACGACCCATGTGACAAAAGTCGCTAGATTGACAATATTTTGAGCTCTGTGTAAATTTAGAGCTTTTTGAGCTTTTCTCATGTTGCGCTTTAAATTCAATGAAATAACGGTAACTTTTCGCCAAAATCATCTGGAAAGTTGCTCAAAAATTCACATAGCAAATTTCACGAAAATCCAAACACCACAGAAAAAATTATCTTTGTTTTTAAAGTGGCCGGTTAGAAGTTTTGACTAGTATACCTGTTCATTCTATACTGTTTCAAAGCGACACAACAACGCCCCAAAAGTTACGTAAAGTTTCCTTTTGTTAAGTATAGAAAAAATACCGAAAATCATTCATTATAACCAAAATGAAATAGTCCAGGGACATTGCAAGCCCAATTTCATACGTATATAACAATTAACCCTTTCCCGAACAAAACCTGGATTGGATGTCCCGGATAGAATAGGCTTGGGAAAACATTGAGGCAAAAGAAGAAATTGGTGGTGAGCAGAATTATTCCTTTTGCCACAAAATTTTCCTGTGCTTTGTTGTATGAATAATTTTCCTTTATAAAGATCCATTTTGTCTTTCGCATGAGATTTCAAATAGGACAACCCTGAATTTTTGCTTTTTGGAAAGGGTTAAAAGAAAAGTTTTTGTCACTTGCAAAGTGGCGCGGTAGCAATTTCGAACAGTATATTACTCAATCTTAGATGCTCTGGGATATTTTAAAAGCTCAGGTAGGGTCGGTTGGATCGATACCATCTGTGTACATTATTTGTATTTATCTGATAACTATAGAAATAGCCGTGTGATAACATCCCGTATGATATATTTTATGATATCACATAGTTATTTTAAGAACAATGATATTATGCGGTTATTTTTAGAAACTTGCTTTTCAATTAGAAACATCGACGAAAACAAGACAAATACAGGTTTTAAGATAAATATAATACGCACTTAGTGTATTGTATAAAAAAATATCTAACTCGATTGTGAGAATCGATCATTGTCTCGGCAAAGCCTCGACAATGATCAATTCTCCCAACCTCGTTAGATTTTTTTTTCATACAAAACACTAAGTACGTATTATATATATCTAATGGATCAATAGGTGTATTATTGAGAAAAGAATGAAACGCAAAAGTTTACCAGAAATTACCCAGCTTTTATAAGTAACCAATGAATAATTACAATCCTCGGAGATAAGGCTTTAAAATCATAAGGATAAGCAATTAAGGTTTTCCAATGGCAAAAATCTTGATATCTGATATCAGCAGATGATCGAACATAGAAATTCCCTTCATATGTACCAACAGCTGTTGGTTATACATTGCGTTGGTTATCAGAAAAATAAGGGATTTTTTATAAAAATATCACACATGATTACGTGTTTTTCTCAAACTATAACCTTCTCAGTTTATTTTTAAATGATATAATATTAAGAAAGGATATTCCTCTTATCATGCATCTTTCCTTAAATATATCGTACAAAGATCCATCGGTATCAGTTATGCGACGGCCCATTGAAATTTCATGCAACATTTCTTATTCCTCTGGTGACCAGCGCAATTTGGAACAAGCAGCTTGTGGTAAACATGTAGGGAAACGAACGACCATTCCTATGTCATATCCTGTGTTGAAATCATCATTTTCTATGATGCGACGACCTTGCAGCTCCTCCAACAGTGGTTCAAAACCATTAACTTCTTCCTTTTCTTGTCTGTTTTGACTTACACTCTTGGTTTCCAAATCGGACATGCGGAATGGAATGCTGTGATGAAGTCTTTACAATACAAATTTATTGAAGTGAGGTAATTTTAACTTGGATAGTACTTCAACATCGCGAAGTCGATGTTGAAGGACTTGCATTTCTCTCAAAAGTTTTTTTTTAACTTTTCATACTCAACATACCAACCATTCATGAGAAGCGCAATACATGACACAAAACTAAGAACAAGTAAAAGCCCTTCATCAGTTAATCTTAAAGCAGTCAATTTTCTTTTACACACGGATATCCATGGCATTACGACAGGAAGTTTCTTAAATTTGCTCACGTACACAATACCACGCAGTTCAAGCTCTGATGTTATCAGCTTTGACAGCGTGGAAGCACATTGAGCATCACTTACGCTTTCCCCTTGTCCGATCACTTTCCAGACACCAGAAGCCGGCGATCAGCGTAAGGTTGGATTACGATTGTTGTCAGACACCTGGATCGCAGGAAAATACTTTAGATTTGCTAATCCGTCTTTCAGGAGGACTAAAAGATCTTTACCCGACAGCCAAATATCATACCTGGGGACAGTCTCCTTTCCTGATTACACAAGATATGTGTGAGCTGCTTGATGGTCACTACACCAGTCACTGAGAACATGTTTGGTTCATCACTATATAGTTCATGCTTAAAGTTTTCAAAACGTAGGCATCGGTCAAGCTTTCCAACTTCGAATAGATCACCTAGTAAGATATCGAGAAGTCGCCGTCCCAAAACGTATGTACCGCCGTTCAATACATCATGAAGCCCTGCAAATCTTTTTATTCTTCTTGCAGTTGGTTCGGAACCCGTCCATATACTACCGGACGGTATATAGTCTTCTCCGCTCATAAAGCTTGTTGGTTGTTCGAAGGCTAAAAAGCCTTTGTAGTCGGTCAAGCTGCGATTCGGTTCTAGATTTCCGGGCCCTAGATTAACAGAGAGTTGCTAACTTTGAAAGCAAAATGGGTGACCCCACAACATTTTCTCTGAAGCAAGTTCATTCTGGAATGCTTTCCATGTAGCCTCTACATTGCCGGTAGACTGAAATGTCGTAAAAAGAAATTTAAGTTCATCAACAAGAGAAAATCCTATTTTCTGGATGCAGGACGTCATTTCAATTGGAAATGGGACTAGCAGTGGAGTCTTGACTAATAAGTCACTCAAATTCTCCAAATTCAAAGAGTCGGATGCACTTATCTCTTTCGGGATCTCCACCAACTCGGTTACATACTCTATCCTACACGAACTCTTCGTCATTAGTTCAAAATTTGTCCTTATAACTGAAAGGTATGTGTGAGCATCTCGCTTAAATGCTTCTGCAGTGCGTGCTGGCAGCACATTGCCACTGGAAATACAGCCAGAAATAGGATGATATCGAGTATTTGGTCGTAGATGCGGATGGTCTGCATACAATTGCACGAATCTGATTTTTTCAGGATTTTTACAAACACTTCGTAGGTCCTTCGAAATGTCCAACAGCTTGCCATCAAGGTTACTCTGGAAGTTTCCTCAGTCGGTAAAACTAAGGCAGGAACTTAAGGTTCCCTTCTTCACACTACTCTGTATACCATTTGAAGACCAAAACAATTGCATATAATCCGAAGATATATCAACTGCAGAGTGTACTGTAATACTCCTTATTTCAGAAGCCGTGAAATTATCAAAAGACAGGTAACCTTGAAATTTCTCTCCAAATCGAAAGCAAAATAATATGGCTTGAAAATCAGTATGTGTTAAGCAATCGTCCATGCTTTCCTGTAATACCCTTAAAACTTTCTCATTCTCATCAGGCAAAACAAACATCTTACGCAGGTTAGTTAGATCGTTCTTCATTAACGTTTTCCGGGCTTTTCTACTTGGGGCTAATAGGCGAAGTTTAGTTTGGAACCTTGCCTTCACAGAATGAAAGAATTGAAAACTAAGTACTTTTATCACGTCTTGTTCAAATTCTGGACCTGCTTGGGTCAAACGAGGTACTACTCCAAGCCAACATTCCCAGCCTCTCTCGTATAATAGTTGAATGCCAACACTGCACCTTAAGTTTGTAAGCTTAGCTTTACTGTATAATGGTAAATCGATATGCTTCTTTAACATTTGGTAGATACTATGTACACTTCTCATTTCTTCTGGAAGAATTGTCAAATGGCGAACCGGCATTTTTATACAACGTAAAGATTTGAGTTCTATCACACAACCATCGACATCAGTCTCAAATTGAAGAAAAAAGTCTTGGTCAGCATATTCGGCTGATACACTGCGGGCATAAATCCTATCATGATCATTCAGAAACGTTTTCGCGTCCTTGTATTGCTCAAATATGTTTTGAAAGTGTTTATTTTCAGCGAGGACTTCAATAAATCCGAAAGCATCGTCGTCCTCGAAGCCTTCTTCTGCCATACTCTCGTCTGTCTGAAAAAAACCCATTAAGATTAGTAAACGAATTCATTGTTCATCTGCTTTGTTTCGGGGGGTTTCTTTTAAGTCAATGGTCTTTGGGATATTTAAAAATACACGTTTATAAACCATTGATATTAAGTAAATCATTGCACTTTTTATGTCAGGACTAGATGGTGTCTACATTTTTCACTGCAAGATGGTTTTGACATGTCTGAAAACTTAGGATATATCTATAGCCAAACGTGTTTTGCAAAACTTGGGGTTGTATCGTAAAACAGTCTGTTTTAATATCAATTTAGTGAAGTGGTAACAGAGTGTGTAGTCCCAGAAAACAGTGACAGTCCTTGTACAACACAAAGGGTATTTTGATATCGATAAAGTTTAGCACAGGTTCACTTGAAATAATCGGGAAGATAGGAAATAGAACTTCAAATTTCAAACTGGGCGTTCTTGTGAGCTTTTCGTCACTTTCAGAAGACAACGAGAACACGTGTTGGAGAAATCTTTAATTTGCAACAATATTTCGATGACGTAAATTTTTGCAAGACAATCGATTCGAAGTGTTGAAATGATTCATAGCAATATAAATGGTTTTTTTTACAAAACGGACTTTTGCGCAACACCAGTGACTTCACGTAGAAACGACCGTGTATAAAATTACAGCACCTTTTGAAAAAAAAATCAAAGTAAAAACTTAAATGCAGAGACATGCCCTCTTTGAAAGAGATCGTTGTAGTTGTGAAAACGATCATCTGAGCAAACAATTCGACCATGATCAGACAGTGTACAGTTTTGTGAATTTTGTGAAAACAGTTTTGGCGGTTACCCCCACTCTATTGAAGTTAATTATCAAAACAGATTACCGAGGAGACATTTTCTGGTCTTTACTTATGCCTAGGTCTATAGAACTTGAATGAACAATTTTGTAAAAGATTTTTTAAGTATGAAGTTTTCTTTTTTGCTAGGTATACAAACTGGGTTATCAAAATGGGTTAGGTTGAGTAAAGGGTTCAAGATTAACGTATTTCATGTAAAGACATAGCGAAGGTTTACAGAATGTATCCATAGGGTAAAGGGTTAAGGGTTAACCTTTTTGAAAAGCTTGATAATCAAAGTAGGTCATGGTGAGTAAAGGGTTCAGGGTTACATACAGTAAAAGGTGAAGGATTAAACTTGATAATACACCTGTATTTTGAGAGTAAAGGTTTAAGGGTTAACATTTATGAAAAACCGGGAAATCAAAGTGCGTAATGGTAGGTTAAGGGTTCAGAGTTGGCCTTAATAGAAACTGGTTATTAAAAGCTGGTAATGGAGGGTCACGGGTCCACGGTTTAACCTTTTTAACTATCATTGTAGGCAAAGTGTATGATGGTGGGTAAACTGTTAAGAGTTAACATTTTGATAAAATGGGAAATCTAAATATGTTACGATGGGTAAAGGGTTAAGGATTAACCCTTTTAAAAACCTGAGATTCAAATGGGTTATGGTAGGCAAAGGGTTAAACGTTAAACCTTTTGATCAACTAGGCAATGAAGGCGGTAAATGGTGGGTAGGGTAATAAGGGTTAACCCTTTGAAAAACTAGATCATTCAAGTTGGTTTTGGTGGGTAAAATGGTTCAGGGTTAAACTTTATGATAAACTGGGATTTGTTGGAAAAGGGTCAAGTGTAACCATTTTAACAAACTTGGTGTTCACAGTTGATTAGGATAGGTAAAGGGTTCAGGGTTAAACCTTTGGACAATTTAAGTTATCAAAGGAGGTTATGGTTGGTTAAGGGTTCAGACTTACCCCTTTTGACAAACTAGGTCATTACAGCTGGCTATGGTTGGTCAAGGGTTCAGTGTTAAACTTTATGACAAAGCGTATAATCAAACTGGGAATTGGTGGGTAAAGGGTAAAGGGTAGACATTTTAACAAACTTGTTAATCACAGTCTGTCATTGTGGGTAGAGTTTGAGGGTAAGACCTTTGGACAATTTAAGTTATCAAAGTGGTAATGGTTGGTAAAGTGTAAAGGGTTAACCTTTATAACAAACTGTGTAATCAAAATGGGTCATTTTTTGTTTAAGGGTCCAGGGTTAACCTTTTTGACAAACTTGGTAATCAAAATCTGTTATGTAGGGTAAATAATGGTGGGTTAACATTTTTGAAAAACTTGGTAATCAAAGTGGGTTATGATAAGTAAAGGGTCTAGTTTCATTTCTTTTGACAAACTAGGTAATCATTGTGGGTCAAGTGTTAAGGGTTAAGCCTTTGGATAAACGGCAGAAATTAAAATGGTTATTGGCGGGTAAAGGGTGGAGGGTTAACCCATTTGACAGACTTGGTAACCAAAGTGGGTAATGGTGGTTACAGGGTTCAGGGTTAATTCTTTTGGCCAGGGTTAACGAACTCAATTGTATTTTTGGTATTGTTGGTTACTCACCTTGACCCTTTTCTAGCTACAGACATTTAAAGAATAATTTCATGAGTCGGTAGTTAGCAACATATTTTCAAATATATATATATATCTAAACAGCTATGGTCTTATACCATTGACTTGAACACTTAACCATGTTTTTTCTAACAAACATTTACCAGTGTTACCATTATGATTGTCGTAAATGAATATGTAGTGTTCATGGGGATCATTAGTTTTAGATATGAAAGATCAACATGGATCTTGAACTAACTGAATGTTTTACAAGGCTGATCTCAAGTCACATTCGTCTCAAATGCCGTAATGAATTTTTAAAATTTGAGTGGTTATAGTTGAAATGGGAAAAAAACATGTATTATATAAAAGAACACACCTCATTACGTAAAATCCAAAATAATTCCAAATGAGTTCCACAAAAACAAATAACTTTGATAATTCCAAAAAAAACTAAATATGTCAAAATTTAAAATGACTTAAACTGATGTGGTTCTCTTAAATCAGGTGATTTATAGGTATATGGTCACGTGGTCGGTCACCTGGCTAACTGGCAAGAAATTTGATGCATTGTACCTAATTCCTACCCATTACCCTAGGGTTAACACCCTCGAAAAACTGCTTAATCAAACCTTGTTGTGTTGGGTAAAAGTTGTAGGGTTTACAATTTTTAAAAAAGGGTTATCAAAGACGGTTATTTTTAGTAACGGGTTCACGGTTAACTATTTTTAAAAAAAAAACTGGGTTATCAAAGTGGATTATGGCTGGTGAAGGCTTCAATTTAAACACTTTCAAAAAACTGGGTTATTTAATTTGGTTACAGTGGGTAAAGGTTTCAAGGCTAATACATTTGAAAACTCGGTGATCAAAGTGGGCTATATTGGGTAAAGGGTTCAGGGTAAACACTTTCGAAAAACTTGGTAATCAAAGTGCGTTAAGGTAGGTAAAGGACTAAGGGTTTACCCTTTTAAAAAACTCGGTAATTAAATTTGGTAAAGGTGATATATGGGTTCAGGGTTAACACTTTTAACTATCTTGGTTATCAAAATACGGTTATGGTTGGTAAAGTGTAAGTGTTAACACTTTTAACTTACTGGTTTATCAAAATGGGGAATGGTTGGTAAAGCGTTAAGGGTGAACTCCCTTTGACAAACTGGTAAATACAGTAAGCTAGGGTGGTTAAAGGCTTAAGTTTTACCATTTTGCCAAACTGGGTAATCAAAGAAGGTAATGGTTGGTAAAGGGTTAAGGGTTAACCAATTTTGTCATTATTGACGAACTAAATACTATTTTTAGTATCAATGGTTACTAACCTTAACCCCCTCTCGTGCTATAGACTATTTAAGGCTAATTTCTTGAGTCGGTAGTAGTAACATATTATCAAATACATTCCTTTTTAAAATGCCACGATCGTCTAGGAGGGACTGGAGCACAAAACCATGAATTTCTGGCTTTCTTTCACCGGTGCTGCCACTATAATTGTTTTAAATAAACAAGTGATGTTGGATGGGGAATCATTAATTTCGAACGACATATACCTTAGTTCAAATTATGAGAAATCGTCATTGATCTTGATCTAACTGAATGTGTTAAAAGGCTGATCTGGATCTCTGTATTCATCAAATGCGTAAAGAGAAACTTTCAGGTCAAATGATTGAATGGGTCAAATTTGGATATTACAATGAAATTTCAAAATCAACATACCTAATTTCCAATAATCCTCACAATCATAAATTCCAATTAAGTTAACACGATTTTAAATACAAATAAAAATTAAATTGTATCAAAAACATCCATTCTCAATTCGCGTCCATTCTTAAAGGGACAAACTATTCAAATGATTGACAAATAGGCTGAAAGAACATGGTCTCTATTTCTAGGTTAGCTCTGACAGAAGAAGTCATGGCCACGTGGTCTATTTTACTTCAAATAAACTAAATAAAATCTTGAATCTTAAAAATTGGCAAGGCGTTTTTTTATAGAGCACAATATCCAACATCTCCATCATCCGCCATTTTGGTCGAGACTAATTCGAAAGTACAAATTGTTTACATATGGGGTGTTTCTATGGTCCGCGCTTTTTTTAGCCGCCATCTTGATCACACATCGTAACTTGCCCGGTTACTAACCCCTTAACCCTAACCCCTTAACCCCTAAACCCTAATACCCAACCCTAACCCCTAACCCTGACCGAACGTTGACGGACTAAAATGATCCGGGCTGACTTGGGACTGAACCAGGCCGAACCAGACTGAGTCTGGCTGATCCTCTAACTTTTTGCCAAGGATGTATCAGTTGAAATTGAAATAAAACTGATTTCAATACTTAATAGATTGTTCCCTTAGTGGAGAAGCGCAACACACTCAAAGTTGAAGGACTAAGATGAACCGGGCTGACCAGGCGCTGAATCAGGCCGAACCCGGCTGAACCAGGCTGATCCTTTCACTATTTGCTAAGGATGCATCAGTCGAAATTGAAATAAACTACCTCCAATTCTTGTAAGATTGTTCCCTTCTCGGAGAAGAGCAACACACTCAACGTTGACGGACTAAGTATCTTAATTGGACAGGAAAATATATTTCTAACCGCTTTCTCAATGTCGAAATTTATCACCATTCGAAAACAAACAATGCACATAATTTCGATTATCTTATTCACAGAAATACCGTCTGTTCATGAATTGAACGAATTTTTATAAGAGTGTTTTGCACTCTACTACCCATACAAATAGAACAAACTCGAGGCTAAATCCAATTCTAACACATTTTATTTAATTACTTGAATAACAAAAAGAAGAAATTTAGTCAAAGTAAATCACCGATATGATACTCCTTAAGCTGTCTATTAAACGATTAAAACTTTGCAAGCCGTATTTTATAGAGCACAGTATCCGACATCTTCATCATTCGCCATTTTGATCGAGACTCATTCGAAAGTAGAAATTCTTTACACATAGATTGTTTCTGTGGTCCGCGCTTGTTTATAGCCGCCATCTTCATCATCCGCTATCTTGATCACACATCGTAACTTGACCGGTTCCTAACCCTAACCCCTTAACCCTAACCCTAACGGAACCCGTTCAAAAGCACAATAACTAAAAAACTTCGTTCAAAATATTGCCTCTACACATTATTGTAGTCGTATGAATAATTTCAAACCAATCAGTCATGATGAGGAATAGCACGTGACCACAATTGGGCGGTCTACCTTATCTTAACTCATCCGATCTATCCTCATCCCGTTTTTATCTCCTTCCCTAACCAGAACCCTAACACTACGCTACGATCAGAAATTTCACGTAACCAAAAGTAGGCAGTCTACCTCATCTTACCTCATCCTATATTCCCTCATCCCGTTTTGATCTCATAGCCTTACTAGAACCTTTATCTTCTACACTTATCCTTACCCTAACCTAATCACATTTTTATCTCCCACACTTACTCTAACCCAAGGGGTAGAGGTACAGATACCCCTATAGGTTCTTATAGGGGTAGAGGTACGGGTAGGGATACAGGTAGGGTACGAGTAGTAGTTAGGCGAGTATACTAAAACTATTCAGTCCATCGTTTTTTTCTTTTCAGAAAAGCACAAAATTTGGCGTATCTGTAGTAAAGACTTATGCAGATGATTTATAGACAAAACCTATCATTGGGACACCCCAAATGGCCTCTTTACACTTACTCTATCCTTATTCTTGGTCGTCTAGAGCCCGTTTAAAAGCACAAAAAATAAACAACTTCATTGTAAAATATTGCCTTTACACATTTTTGTAGGCATATGAATAATTTTAAACCAATCAGTCACGATGAGGAATATCACGAGACCAAAATTTGGCGGTCTACCTCACTTAACCGCATCCGACATTCCATCATCCCGTTTTTTATCCCCTACCCTTACCAGAACCTTAACCTTCTACACTAACCCTAACCCTAACCTTTTCCCATTTTTATCTCCTACCCTAACCCTTACCCAAGGGGTAGAGGTTAAGGTACGGGTAGAGGTACTTGTAGGGGTAGAGGTACAGGTAGGGATACAGGTAGGGGTACGGGTAGTAGTTATGTGGGTATTCTAAAACTTTTCAGTCCATCATTGTTCTTTTCAGAAGGGCACAAAATTTGGCGTATCTGTAGTATAGACCTTTTGCAAATGATTTTGTAGATAGAACCTAAAATAAGACACCCCAGATGGCCTCTTCACACTTACTCTACCCTAACTTTTGGTCGTCTAGAACCCGTTCAAAAGCACAAAAACTAAACATCTTCATTGAAAAATATTGTATCTACACAAATTTGTAGACGTATTAATAATTTTAAACCAACCAGTCACGATGAGGAATATCACGTGACCAAAAGTGGGCGGTCTACCTCATCTTACCTCATCCGATATGCCTTCATCCCGTTTTTTATCTCCTACCCTACTCCTAACCCTCACACTTACCCTACGGTTGGTACATGATTCAGGGTTAACAATTTTGATAAGTTTTCAAAGTGGAATATGGTTGTTTAAGTATTCAGGGTTAAGAGTTTGGAAAAACTGGGTAATCAAGGTGGGTTATGTCGGGTAAGGGGTTCGGGTAAACACTTTTGAAAAACTGAGTTATCAAAGTGGTTTATGGTTGGTTAAATGTTCAGAGTTAACTCTTTCGAACAAGTGGGTAATCAATGTGGGTTATGGTGGGTAAAGGATTCGAATTTAACACTTTTCAAAAAATTGGTAATGAAAGTGGGTTATGGCTGGTTTAAGGGTTCAGGGTTAAAACTTTTGAATAGCTGGGTTATCAAAGTGGGTTAGGGTGGGTAAATGGCTTGGGGTTAACACTCCAAAAAATGAGTTATGAAAGAAGATTATAGTGTCAAAGGGCTCAGGGTTATCACTTGTGAAAAACTGGATTATTATAGTGGATAATGGTGGGTGAAGGGTTCGGGGTCAACACCTTCTAAAAATTTGGTAATCAAAGTGGGTCATGCTGGGTTACAGGTTTCAGGGTTAACTCTTACGAAAAACCTAGGTTATCAAAGTATGTTATGGTGGGTGTAGGATTCAGAGTCAAGCAATTTTACAAATTACCAATTAAACCATTTTTTTCTTGGTTTAAAACTTAGTTTGAAGTACTAGCATGATGACAATAATAGAAATCGAGTTAAGAAACAATTGCCCATGTCTTAATAACTTTTAATACATTTTTCAAACGACCGATTCAGTAACGGGCTGGAGACTGTGAACACTATTCATGCATTTTGTAAACTTCATCGGCATGACTGACAAGTTAAAGAATTTTCAATATTAACGTCCGTTTGGTAGGACTGCAATCACAGTCGAAGTTGTACAGTAATAAAAACGCTGTTTCTGTCGTGCATGGTTGCATGATCAATGCATTTATCTTTATCTGATATACGTGATATAGGTAGATTTTGCGCGATGAGCCGTGAAATCCGTACATTTAACGGATAAATTCCCGCGATATTCTTTCAAAATAGATAAAACAGGTTTTAACAATACTTATAAATGATACAAATTACCTTTCAAATGAAACGTATCGCTTGTCTAAAATCGTAAGGTTTACTCATTCATGTTCATTCAAGGTTGAAAGGAAGGTATCACGTTCAGCTCCTATCATCTGCTTTTTAAAATAGACCCGATTTACCTTTGGTAATGTACCCAACGCCTACGTCAGAGCTCAGTTTTGAAAATACACCTATACTTACATTCAAAGATGAAATCACTAATCCATAGGTGTCCTAACTTTGCGATTAAAGCATAAACAACTTGGCTATTGTTACAATATTTAGGCCGCCTTTGAAACTACGGTCCAATTGAAATACACAAATGTTTTTGGGTTTGTTTTTTTCAATTTCATATAATTTGTTTTCATTTTATTCATTTATTGGTTTTGGAAGCGCATAAATCTTTATCAATTTTGCAGCCGTGATCGCTTTACTCGTGTTAAAATAATTGCATTTGCCCGTGAAGATTTATTGATCGTTTAAATTTCATATTCAGTCATGAAGTAAGCCTGATTAAACAACATCTGCACTTCTAGTCAAAATATGAAATATAGATGCAAGCAAATCTAATCATGACATAAAGAAATAGTAAATTGTAAGAATATTTCTTGTTTGGCAGGTCTGATACATTTTTTTTAAATGACATAACCTGAAAATAAAATATACACTGTTGAAAAGGTCATATTATTTTCGAAATACACGAGTTCAAAAATAGTTTTTGCTCATAACTTAAATCTACCCAATATCAACGAACAGAATACCAAAAATAAAGACAAATAATTAATTCAAATCTAGTGATAATTACCATTCACCCGCTATTATATAGGTGTAAGTTGCTCTTTGTATATATCGTCTGCGTAAAGATATAATCATTCTTTATCTATAGTGTCTGCGTTTTAGACCCAAGTGCGATATCCTTCTTTGTTATATATTGTCTGCATTACTATATACTCTATATTGTCTGCGTTTTAGACCAACCCATTTTCTAATGTGTTCACAAAGCCTTTTCCATATCTTATTTCCACCAAAAAATATCTCAAAGAGCATTTTTTTATCTACAATAACCATTTAACGAATTTATAAGTTGATAACTAGTAAGTTTGTTTAGAGAAGCCAGTTATAGGACTTTTAGCACTTTGATTTTACAAGGTTTTTTTATATTTTTTTTTCAAATATTTATTTCCAATATCAATTTCTATGACCTAATTTAGAATAATAGAATTTATTTTGATTCCAATTCTGGTGTGAAAAAAAAAATTAAAAAAATGTTTTGGGTTGAACATATCAGGGTACGAATCTAGTAAAGAAATGGCGTCCCTGTGGTGAATTATCAAACGTTTTGTTTCAATTTTTTAACTTAAAGCAGATGTAGTTGCCATATATCTTGGATAGTAAGCTTCAAGTAAGTGAATTTTGAAAAAGCCAAACTGTCTGCAATGTGTCTTGTTTCGCCTGATTCTCGGCAGTAGAAAGTTCGCGAAGACTGCATATTCTTGCCAATATTTTGTTTAATATAATCAAAATTCATATTGAAACATAAAGGTAAATGTAGTTTGACTTGAGTTAATAGTTGTGAAAATGATTTTTTCCATTTTTTCTGGTGGATCTCGGTAAATTGGCAATAATCCGTAAATGAAGTGGACATTAAATTGACCGTTTTCGAATTGGTACCCATCCGTTATTATCTGTTACTGGAAGTGCGGAACCAGTGAAAATCAACCAACCGTGATAAAAAAATCGATAATCACCTATTAGCGAGGCTCTTATCAATTGGGGACACTGTAATTGACAGTATACAACTTCCCAGAAAGCGATTATCTAACGACCGCGCGTCTGCAATCAGTTTTATTGGTCGTTTTGACACTTTGTTCAAAGAAATTAAGCTGTATCGGTGATCAAATTAAAGCGTATCGGCGTTCTTAAGGTGTATCGGTATTATATTTCTTGAAGGCGTATCGGCCCCGATACCCCATAAGGGCCTGTGGAGAACGCTGGACTTTTGAAAAACTGGATAATCAAAGAGGGTTTTGGTGGGTAAAGGGTTCAGAGTTAACTCTTTTGAAGTACTGGGTTATCAAAGTGAGTAATGATTGGTACAGGGTTCAGGGTAAACAATTTTGAAAAACTGGGTTATCAAAGTAAGTGTGTCGTAAAGTGTTCAGGGTTGAGACTATTGAAAAACTAGGTAATCAAAATGGGTAAAGGTGGGTAAAGGGTTCGGTGTGAACACTTTTGAAAAAGTGAGTAAAAGCGCTTTTCAGTGTGCTGCGGTCGTAGCTAGGCCCTCAGTAACCCGATCGGGACAATCTTGTTGTCTACGTGTTCCTCTCGACGGCCCACCGACCGGAAGTGCAGTGACTGGGCCGGGATTGCTCGACGTCGATCGCCGCTGGGGCTCGGTCTCTCCCATCGAGGCGAGTTAGGCGTTCCTAGCTCACCTATGGTCGAAGAATCGCGAATACGGGCCATGGGGCGCACGAGCGGAGTGGCCGTTGCCGGGTCACGCTGCTGGGCCGAGCCAAGGCGCCGATCAAGTCGAACGTGGTACGCTCTTGATGCTCCACTGAGGCACTACAATCGTGGTGAGTTTGACGGGGCTGCGGCTATTAGCGGCTGCACTAGAGCGATTCGCGTTGATGTCGCTAGGGTACCGGAATAGTGGTTAAAGCGTTAAGGGTGAACTCCCTTTGACAAACTGCTCAATAACAGTGAGCTAGGGTGGGGAAAGGGTTTAGGGTTAACCCATGTGACTAACTGGTTAATCAAAGAAGGTAATGGTGGGTTAAGGGTTTTTAAATTATTTTTGTCAGGGTTAACTAACTTGATTCTATTTTAAGTATCATTGGTTACTCATCTTAACCCCCTCTCGTGCTACAGACTATTAAAGAATATTTTTTTGAGTCGGTAGCTAGCAACATATTATCAATTACATGTCTTTATAAACTGCTATGGTCCTATGGTCCTAACCATGAGTTACTGGCTTTCTTTTACCAGTGCTACCACTATAATTGTCTGAAATTAACAAGTGGTGTTGGATGGGGATCATTAATCTCGTATGACATATACCTAAGTTCAAACTTTGAGAGATCATCCTTGATCTTGATCTAACTGAATGTGTTACAGGGCTGATCTGGATCTATGATGTCATCAAATGCGTAAAGGGCAATTCTCAGGTAAAATGATTGAAAGGGTCAAATTCAGATATTAAAATATAAATTTTAAAATCAACATATCTTATTTTACTATTATCCAGAACAATCATTAATTCCAACTAAGTTCAAACTATTTAAAATAGAAATAAAAAGTTAAACAGTATCAAAAACATCCATTCACTATTGAGGTCCATACCTTAAGTAGCAAAGTAGTCAAATGATTGACCAATAGGCTGAAACAACATGGTCTCTTTTTTTAGATAAGCTCTTCGATCACGTGATAAAAGAATTCACGGCTATGTTGCCTATTACACCTCAAATGAACTAAATAAAAACTTGAATGACATATTGGCTATTATTAGAAAAGTTCTATAGTTACGTGGTAAAACACTACATGGTCACATGGTCTGACACCTGATATATCATGTGACCCGAGTGAATCATTTGCGTCAACGATCCCCTACCCTAACCCTAACCCTAACCCTATGGTTTATCGTTTTCCAAAAGTCACCTTTTTAACATTCTTCTGAGCAATGTTCTAGGAATAGTCTTGTATTGAATGTTTCTTACTTTGTTAACATAATTTCTTATTCTTCTGTAGTTTTCCCAGTTGTAATTTATTTATTTCTAAGAAATTTATTATGGAGCATCTTTTTTCTTATAAATTGCTTTCTTCAGAAAAGAGTTCATTAAAGGTGCTGGATGAAAAGTTTGCTTTCTTGTTTTGATAGGGGCATGTTTGTTGAAAGCTTCCAGAATACATGTTGTCAGGTTCTCCGATGCCTTATTTAAGTCAATTTCTTCATTTATATATTTGAAATCTTTTTTGCTAACTTCATTAAGAAAATTTCTTGAAACTTCTGTATGAAATTAAATTGTCTGCCATGAGCTGTATCTCCTTTTTTGAGCTGAAAACCAATCATATTGTGACCACCACTTAACCCATAGTTGAAGTTACAGGTATTTCTAATTTGAGAAAATTACATCAAGAGGGGCGGTTTACCATTAATAGTGAAACATGTTGGCTCTTAAATAGCATTAGATAGATAAAAATATCGCAGAGATCCCTTATTGGTATCCTTTTTGCTTGATCTAGAAAATTAAAATTTAAAACTCCCATTACTAGATAGTTTCTATACTTAACACTGCATTTATCTAAATTTTCATACATGTTTTGATAAAATCTACTGTTGGTAGGCTTGGGAGTCTTCACAACTCAAAAGTTTTAAGTGGCCAATTTACCTTTCTCGATTTTTCAAACATTTTTCGCTTTTATTTTGAAATATCAACTTTTTCTTTCGAAAGAATAGCCATTAAGCCATCATCCTATCCGATTTTTGGTAAAATCATGCATCAGTTAGTCCTAAAGACGGAATTAAATGCATGTACCCCCAAATTCAAAAGTCACAAAATCGACAAGATTTAGAGAAATTTGGATTGTCGACACATAAAAAACGCAAAGCCTATCAATTTTTATTTTGATATCAGTGGTACAACGTCTGAGGACTTCTAAAAATAAGAAAATGCCACATAAAATCATGGAACATGGAAAAAATCATGAAAATATTCAAAAATTGCTTGGCATATGTTACCCGGCTTTGCAGCTATACTAATATTTAAAGCGGAAACAGTTTTTAAACGTTCTATAACATGTTTGCATCCTATACGTTGGACAATTCTACTGATTAATCATTCTAATATGATTCTTATTTGAATTGTTTCTTGACTTTCTTTCTTGACTGTTTTTTCTTACTGTTTCGATCGTATTTCCAGTTACCCCAAAGAAATTGTTTGTAAAGTCATAGTGCGTCTTGTAACAGAAACTTCATAACTACAACTTTATATTAGAGATGGACTTTTATGTTGTTTTTTTTAACCGAAGATAAGACAAAACAGTTTTTATTCTCGAGTACCACAAATATATACTGAGCAAAAATAAAAAGTATCCACCCAATATCACTTCGGATTTCTTTAAAAGTTTACACAGAAATTCTATGAAAACTACGCCCTGATCATTTGGAAATTAATTTGAAAAGTTTTATGTGATTTGAAGAAACCGCTTCCGAATTGAGGGCGTTAACGTAGCCAGGGTGTCGTTTACAAAAATCGCAGACTCTCAATTAAATATTCAATTGATATTTCCGACAGTTTTAAGCTTGAAAAAAGCAAAATATTAGTGCGTTAGGTATCCTGGATTGATAAGACAACTTGATATCTTCTGCTGCTTCCTGCCAACGCTGCGTCAAATGGACACAAACAAGTATAAAACATCTTACGCAGAATCAAAGCTCAAATTTACAAAATTCTGTCTGCACATTCCTTGTCGAGAAAACCGATCCAAAAATTATCTTTTTCAATTTTTTTTGCTAACAAAAAACAACTTTTGCATTGCTACGTTACGTCAACGTTTCCCCTCGCTCATTGGAATTGCTCGTATGAATATCAAGAAAATGTGTTTGCCCTACTTCAGTTAAGATTTAAATGGCTATTGTTTTTGGTTTTAAAGTTTGACGATTTTATAGGTTAAGACAATTATTTCACTTCCGTTTTGAAATAGTGGTTTGGAAGCGCGAATGCAATCGCGTCAACGTGAATGAGAAAATTTGGTGTGACATCTTCCCAGTGGCCCTATTGAGTTGAAGAGGGCGAATAACAGTACTACTATATGGTCAGCACACGTTTTTGTTGTTCTTCTCTTTCAGGTAACGTTCGTAAAATTTACTCAATGTTGGACGGTTTTTATTACGCCTGTTGTCAAGATTTTCTCTCTCTCGCTACAAAACTGTGTTGTACGGAATACAACTACAGTTTGATTTTCCTAACCGCAGAGCCTAAGAGGTTAAATTCATCTGAGAAGAAAGTTGAGATTGAAAGCGTAACGTACGTCGACGTAGAAAACAAGGATTTTGTCATTTCTGGAAAATCATCATAAATGACACGTTGCTTGAATGCAAAAATGTTGTGTGCATGAGAAAACGAAGCTCTGCAAACACATTGGTACCTTAATTGATCATTTAATCAATCAAATGTTGAAAATATTGACAAAAGAAAAGTGAATACTTTCTTTTTTTGCTGAGAATATAAATATACTTAGTACATTTAAAAACGCAGAGGTGAAATTTCTTCCGATATCTTTTTCAATAAACTACAGAACTGTCGAATGAATGACATTTTGGAGTCACCAGTCCTTGAACAACAGTTTTAAGCATAAAACACCGAATAATGACCAGAGTAAATCGGTTTTCGTCACCCTTAAACCACACAGGGGTAAAAATGAAAAATCCATTTAGGACAACTTGCCTAATCCGCAAAGATTTTCGAAAGTTATTGGCACTTGCAAGGCAATATGCGCATTTACTAACGTGATTGGACACAGATGCAAAGAAAAAAACAACCTAATTAAAAAAAAATGATTATTTGAAAGGTGTACTAGGCATGCTAAATGCACGACTATCGTTTAGAGATTTTCTTAATCCAATACTGTATTTCTTTTTCGCCACTCATTTATCCGGTTTGTTCATACCAATAGAAGTTTTTTTTTCTTTATTTATGCCAGTCTTTACAAAAAAGATTAGTTATTATTTAGAAAACGCTAAGGATAAAGAGACCAGAATAGTGAAAAATTATCCGATCACAAAGATTTCAACTCTTATTGCTAAATTCTTTTAAACTTTGAGTAAGAAAGTTTTACATCGTTTATGCATTGCCGATGCAATTTTAAAACCATGGTTCATGAATTTGGAGCTTTTATATCAATTTGCCTAATCCTTTGCGTATCTGTCAACGTATACAAAGTGTGTCATTGGAAGTTGCAATCGTTGGTAATTTTGAAAAAATCGTTTACAGAACGATGAAAATTTAAGCAGTTATTGAATACCGCTCACAATTACAGAAATACACACATAGCGTAAAAAGTTAAAAAAAAAAGGCGTGCCAATGAAAGCCCCTTGGTGCAGTCCTGTGTGCGATAAACCCATTTAACGTGGGAATGAAAAAGCAAAAACCTGCTTTTATCCAATTTCGAACAACACACTCGAGATCGATAATTCATTTTGACATTTTTCAAAGCAAAAATCTGAAAACTAAAAAAAGGTAAAATCAGTACTAACCTGATAAGCCCGAAAGCAAAAGTAAGAATACGGCTATTTTTTCATCACAGACTACGAAAAACTTGTTTGTAATACAATATGGTTATCATCGAGATACTCGTTGCACAAAAAATGTAAATTCATCATGTTTAAATTATCTGCGTTTTTAAATGTACTAAGTATATTATCAAAACACTTACAGCTTACACACTCCGTCTATATGACAAATAATCGAAAGATATTTGAAATGAAACACAGAATTCAAAATAATATACTCGTTTGAAAATCCCACAAAATTTCTTAAGATCGTACGTTGTGCAAACTAAGAACACGTTAATTCTAGAATTCGGTCGTAAACATATGAAAAACACTGGATTTATTGAAATGCAGACGATGAGTTCAAATTTCTTCCTCTTCTCGTTTTTGTAAAATTGTATTTAGTACAAGTCTTGTCCTTTGTTTTTGGACTTAAAATAATTGCTTCAAACTATCTATCCTCTTTTTATTTATGTATGTCCAGGTTCGTATATTTGGAGACGACCTAGAAATAGAAAATGTATATTTTATGAAAAAAACGAATGACTCGCATATGTTGAGGACTAGCAAAAAGCTTCTTACAGTAATAAAGTTTGTTACTTAGGTAATTTAGTACAACTCTATTATTTACAATATTATGCTCTTTCGTCCACTTATCATTTGATTTTACATCATTTTTGTAAATCTTTGTGGTAAGAAAAACATGTAATATTTCATTTTATGTAAACTCTGTGTGTCGGTCTTGCTATGCGCAGCTACGCCAGATAGGCCATATCAGGAAATACTTAACAAGCGATGCCACTAAATCCTTGGTAAACAGTTTAGTGACCTCCAGACTGCAATTCTCTGTTGTATGGACTGCCGAAAACAACAATAAACAAGCTACAGACAGTTCAAAACACTGCTGCTAGAATTATAACTAGAACTTCACGCTTTGGCCACATAACACCCATCCTTAAAGAACTCCACTGGTTACCTATAGAAAGCAGAATCCAATACAAAATATTAACATTGACATATAAGGCACTAAACAACCAGTCTCCAGGATATATACGATCACTTCTAGATTTATACAGACCAGCACGTACTCTTCGATCACAGAACGATACACTGACACTTGTTGTACCTAGGCGTAATACAGCCAATTTCGGAGATCGATGTTTTGCCGTTAGTGCTCCACAACTCTGGAACTCATTACCAAGTGACCTTAGACACTCCGGTAGCTTTGAGACCTTCAAAAAGTCGCTCAAAACGCATCTGTTTCTTCAACACTATAGTGATCAGTGAATCATGTCATGCTATTATGATCAAAGACATTGTGCTGCTGATGGAAGATTAAATAATGTTACTCAACATTATTCCAGTAAATTTTAATCGCTAATTTAATATTTTACTATTTGAACAATTGAATTATCATATCCTCTGTTTTAACGGATTGTTGTATTTCAATTATGTTTTGTTTATTTTTTTACCACTATTTGTTTTATTATTGTGTTGATCTTAATTATGTTGTAAAGCACCTTTGAACATACATATATTTATGATAAGGGTGCTATATAAATGTGGTTTAATACTAATAATAATAATAAATTACATTCTTCCCCCTCCTTTATCTCTCTCTCTTTTTATTGAGTAAAATGAATATCAAGGGTCCGTGGTGTACAACCTGTTATAGTTAGCAGAAGGCGTACACATATTCATTTTGTTTTTTTTAAATTCCATATTAAAACCAACAAAAAAAGTTTTTGTAAATGAAAAATAATTCACTCACCTTTCAGATGTAATCTTTGTGATCACTTCAGTATTTTATTATTCGCCATAATTCCACCTCAAAGGTGTTCATTTAGGTACTCTAACATGATAATGGTAGATGATGCTGGGCTCATTGTAAAAGTCTTCATGTACTATTTAAGACATATACATATGGCTATATGAAGCAAAAGCCGAATGAAGATAAAATATATGATAGATAGCATAGAGAATTTAATCTTTTCACGCCTTTATGGCAACTTGTATTGTTGTTCTTTCTTCTTAATCCATTTCATAGCTGACAAACTTACAGATTACTGCAGAGTCCAAGTTTTATCGTGTATAATAGAAAGACACCAAGGTCAGCATAACCTCAAGTTTTAAATTTTTTTAACAAGTTCAAAGCTTCGTGTAGCTAAAGACATTTGAATTATACGTATTTCACAATTTATGTAGGGTTGATAGCAGAATGGTGTACAGATATATTTTGGGTTGCATTTTTTGTGTAAAACTTTCGCTCGGTGAAAAACATAAAGGAGTTGAAAAAAACCACAGATGTAAATAGAAAAAAAGACTGTCACTGACAAACTTCGCGTGTGTAAGTTTGGTTTTTTGGGGTTTTTTTTTTTTTGCTCTTTATGGGTCCTTTGTGGGCATTCTTTTCAGTAAGGGACCCATATGGGGCCCATACGATATTTTGCCCATAATCTGCCAATATGAATCCCACGTGCACGAGGAAAATAGTTACAAGGGTCCTATGTGGAACCTACATGGGCAATTAATTTTACAAAAGGAAATAAGGAGAAATAGTTTTGTAATTATAACGTATAATTCACGTATTTTCATGAATCAAACAGGATTCTGTGAATGTTTGATCACTGATACTCAAGAATCATGTGTGAGATAGTACTAAAATCGCAATCTGCCTAAAGAATGTCACAAAATGGGAGAAAAATGTAGCACTTAATAAGGATCTAGGGTGGGTGATTTCAAAGTAATGTTTCTTACAAAAGCCCCACTTGCCAGAGCGCTTACATGTCTTAAAACGTTGCTTATACATGTACCCTTCAGAAAATTATAGTAAACAAAATTCCCCCGTCTGGGTGGGTGGTTGAGTGTGTGTGGGGGGGGGGGGGGATCTAGTAGCCCATAGTCTACGGTCCCTTATCAGTCAAAAAGTCACTATGTGCTTGATTAAATTCGATATTGGGGCCGATTTGATCGTTTTGGTGCCGGTTTAACCAGGCCGGTGTTCCAAGACCGCCCCCGGTGTCCCTAAAATACGAAAAGGTGCAAAAAGGTGGTTAAAGGTGCTAGAAGGTGGTTAAAGGCGCAAAAAGGTGCTACTAGGTGAGCGAAAAGGTGCTTACACATATCAAAAAGCTATTTGTCCAGTTAAATGATTTCTTTGGACATACTTTTGTATCAATGACAATAGGTTCACGATTTTTCTTGCATATCCCTGGACTGGAAAATCTGCTAAATATATGGTTCATTTGCAAATTCAATGCATTTTGCAATTCCTCTCTTATAAATAAAACATTGTTAGATATTTATTCATCACGAGCTTGAGTGGTCGAATATTTAAAAAGGTAAACATATCCTTGCTCTAAATATTTTCTTAAATTTGTTTACTTAGAAAAAAAACTAAAGGACAAGACCCAATAAATCGTTATAAAATAGTTCTAAAAAGAGACTTTTAAGTGTTGTTTTCAGTCAAAATGAGCTTTGTTTAATGAAAGTGAAGAGATATTAAAATCAGAGGAGCGAGACAGACCCTCTTTGATCTCTTGTTCCCTTTATAGATAGCTAAACCCCTGTTTTCTGAAAAGCAAATCGTTAAAAAAATCGTATTCATCTCTCTTAAAATCATCGGTTTATGTTTTTTATCAGAATGTACATTAACCTCTGTATCGTTCTTTTTACATATTTATAGCGGGCGCATATTAACTTGAACCTGGCCTTTATGCAGAATGAATAATTAGGTCAATGAATACAATTCCGAAGATACTTCGGCACGTGGCGATCAAGCATGGACATTCCGTTATACTGTACAAATTACAGGTATGTGTGGACTTAATAGTTTAACCTTTAAACAGGGTGCTAGCCATGAAGGTCGATTCAATTTCAAAAACAATTGTTCCTTTTTGTGTACCACCGAGAGAGGGTGTTAAATTCCATTTCCATCCAAAAACATACATTGCATTTAAATGAATTTGAAAATTTGTATTTTTCTCATCCGCATCTATAGAATAATAAATATGAGACTCAATTTATCTATTGATTCACTATAGTTCCGCAAGAAAGAGTGAGGTTCGAGAAACCGTTATCTCCTATCATTTTCAATGTAAAATTGATCTTTGATCACTCACTTGAAATTGCAGGTCTATAGTTCATGGGGGTGTTCAAATATCGCCGTAACAGTGAATAGCATGGGCGATAACGGGTTAGCAGAGCTAACACGTGCACTCCAACTTAACGATTGAATTCCGCGAGTAAGTCGTATGTTGCCGAAAGAAAGCTACCGGTAATTCATTTATTTAAATCACAAAGGCCAGGTTCAGGCCAATATGCTTCCAGTTCCGTGTTTGATTTTCATTTTCCACGGCCAAATTGTAAGGAAAAAATAAGCGGGGTAAAATAAACGAAAGCTTATAATTGAATGTTAAATGAATTGTAGTGAAATATTTAAATGGGAAACGAATTAGAGAAGACGAGGAACACTTTTCCACCAAAAACGAGAATTTCCCAAGTTTGACATTGCTAATTGACCTCGACCCTACCAGATGGGACAAACCTTGATATAAAATGATTTATTTCGAAGATGGCTGTAACTTGGAAAATTAATTTTGCAGGTTTAGTTTCGGAGATAATGGTTAATTTTTACCATGAGCATCGAAATATTCGCCAAATGAAATGCAGACGGATCAGTTTAACTCCAAACCAAATCTGACAGTTTTAACATTTTTGTTATGTTTTTGGTTAAAGTTTTTTAACCACGGTCCTAGTGAAATGTTTACCAAGTATAATAACTCTAACTTTAAAAAGCTGAAGTTACAAGAAAATGTATAGACCGAAGGTTTTGGGCAAAGGGTTAAACATTTTGACATCGAACTTAGTTAACTACCTCCCCATTATTGCTTCTTGTTATAAAAAGTAACGTTTTTGCAGACAAACAGACAGATGGATGATAGCAAAATAATATGCCCTAATCTTTCGATGCGGGAACATAACAAGTAACTATATTAAACATTATGCATTAGAAGTTGGTGCCTAGAGAAATTTCGAAATTTAATATACATTGAGAATAACTTGAGATTTCCACGGAAGTTATATTCTAAAATGATCATTTGAGTAAATCAATAATAGCCTGTACATATTGGCCAGTCAGAACTATAAAAAAATGTGCAACAACAACAAACTTAAGTCATAACCGCTTGCAGATTAGAGTCTCCAAAAACTTCCCAAACATATCTTACATCTATAGTCTCAAGAAATGAAAACCCCTCGCAATTAAAAGAAACTACCACCGAGATATCAACTCTAATTGACTTGACTATCGATCAACCAGAGATCAAACAAACTCTAGAATCAACTGTAAACTGTTCAATGATCCCAAAAATCTCGAATTTACACTTATAACCTACAATTTCTGAAAAAGATAATCTCGTACAACAAAAAAAACTATCACAGATATATCAACACAAGGAGATTTGATAACTGTTAGCAAATAGAAAAAAGATATAATGCAAAAAGAAAAAGAGCTGTTAAAAAACGCAGCATTGGATGAAGCCAATAGGAAACTAGCAACAGCTAGAGCATATATTGTACATCTGGAACAAAAGATAAAAGATCTTAACACATCTGCTTCCCTAGATACCGAATGCATATGTAGGAAGGAGAAAACCGAACAAAGCAGGAATGAGTCTCATCCCCAATTGAGTTCAGACATTACTTACCAGCGATTACTGCTAATTGAACAACGACTGAATGCTATTGAATTTGCAACATTAAGAGATAAAATAAAAAACATTGAATCAAGACTAGAAATGAATTACTTAACATCTCAGAATATAAATCAGCTCATGCAGCTCAACTACCACAAGTGACAAAATAGATTGCCCACAATTAAGCAAGGTAAGAACCAATAAAAAGCCACATGCTCCTGAAAACTGTACTACAACGGAACCTGTAAAAAACACAACAGATGAAATAACACCAAAATATATACATGATGAACAAACTCATTTTTTAGACACGGCTCAACAACCCAAGAAACCCCCATGAAACAAAATAAAGGAAAGGGAGAACCGGAGAAAGAACAATATTAAAACAACCCAAACACGAGAACTAACTGGGAGCTCGGAAAAAAGGGACCCCCTTATAACCTCGACAATGATAACACATCTAGATGCGGTGCTGATGACACAAGTAGGCCCCCTTATGCTTGTCAAGGACCTCCGAAAGCAGTTCATTGATATAGGGAAAATAATCCGACCATCACCAGTGATAAGAAACCAGCCAATAACACCTGTAGCTTCACTCTTAATTACACCCATTCTAAAAGGCGACCGGCACTAGGAACGCAGCAAGAAAGAATAATGAATTACCATTTCACATACCGTTGAGAACAAGGTCCCCTCTTCTTCCGACACCATCAATTCCACTAGCTCAGTTTCAAAACAAAACAATGAACAGGGAGCTTTGAAAACGAAAGTACCAAACCCATGATCCCCCGTACACACTATAAACACCAAATTGGATGAAACCAAACTCATTCTATCAGTCTGCTCAATCAATATTGAAAATGCAAAAACCAACATGCAATTCCTACTAAACCTCATGAAAACTAATGACATCATCTTGATCCAAGAACACTGCTTTTCACATTCGAAAAATACATCTTAGAAAACATGGCTCTTGACAACAACTGGAATGCATACGTAAAATGTGTTGATGAAAATGAGTCATTAAGTCCATTCAAATGCCCACGTGGCAATGGAGGCGTTGCAATCCTTTGGAATAATATAATAAACAAAAACATCTCAATCATACCTGATGCAAATGTCAGAAATAATGCTGTTACCGTTGGTTCGCGTTTAGCCATGATAAATGCAGAAGCAATAAGGAAGCTGATCAATTCTTCGAAAACAACCTAGCAGAAGTTGAAGAAATTATTACAAAATATAAAACCAACATGAACATCGTACTAGAAGGTGATATGAATGCCTCTCTTCATAGAGTCAATGGAATAAAGAGAGATCAGATATTGAAAATCTTTACTAAGAACTGCGGTCTCGAACTCGCTAACGCCTATCCTGTGTGTCAAACCTTACAAATCTATAATGGCTCATCCTCCCAAATCGACTACATCCTTTGTACTAAAAAGCAATTAATACGGGAGGTTAACATTATCCAGGAAAATTATACAAATATATGGACTCATAAGGCTATCGGAGCAATTATTGCCCCTGAAACATCTCTGGAAAAAGAGTACTTAAGAACACAATCAACCATTTGCCCGAATATAAAATGGGAAAAAAAAGATGCATTAGAAGAACTAGTCGAAAGAAGACTGGCATGCCTGCTCAAGCAAAACAACAAAAATCTAAATAGTAATGAACTCCTTGGTGGTATTGTTAAAACCCTAGATACGTCTGCTGAAGAATGCCTCCCTCAAAAAGTAAAAGTGCAAAGAAAAAATAAAAAGCTAATCTCAAAAAACGTTCTCATAGCCTGCTCCAAAAGCAAAAAAGCATACTGGAATCTAAAGAACTACAATGGTCCTGACGCTTGAAAATACAACTCATTTTAGAAAGGAAGAAGGCCAAAAATAGAATAAAGAATTAAGACAGACCCAAAGAATTGAGGCTGCATTACAAAGACAAAAAATCTATCGGGACACAATGAAAGCAGATAGCGCGGACAAACAACTCTTCTACAGGTTGATAAAGTTGCAACGTGAAGGTAAAAATGCACAGTTAAGTAAACTTGTTGTAGATGGTGTACACCTTACAAATGATCATGATATAAGAGAAGGCTGGGGCAAATATTTTAGTATGTTAAGTGAAGAAAGTAGCGATCATAGGTTTGATGAAGATTACGAAAAGTTTATTGATAGAGATATCACTCACATTGAGGAAAAAAGAACTAAAGAATCAAAAGAGTCAAATGATGATTAACCCCATAAAGCTATTTGAAACCATAACTAGCATGAAGAATGGTAAAAGCCCGGATGGAGACGGAATAGTGTTGAACATCTGAAATACGGTGGACTCTCACTCTTAATATCTTTGGAGCTCCTATTTAAAAAGATAATAGATGACAAGAAACTACCGGAGAAATTTAAAAATGGTTTAATCACACCAATATATAAGAAAAATGACAAACCGATCGATGATCCTTATTCATACCGAAGGAAAACTATAGCTGGCAACATAGGCAAAAATTTAAAAAAAAAATACATCTAGACACCATATACAATCACATTGATTGAATTCAAAACAAATTACAAAAAGGTTTTACTAGAGGCATATCCCCACTAAATGCAGCTATCATTCTCGCAGAATCAATTGCAGAAGCTCAAGATAAAGGTACACCGCTATATGCTGCTTTTCTAGATGCATCAAAAGCACTCGATGTGATTTGGCATAATTCTATGTTAAGAATAATTGAATAATATAGGACTAGTATGTTCTGACTGGATCTTGATGAAGGACTGGTTATACAAAGATGACTTCTCAAGTAAAATGGAATGGAACTTTATCGACAAAATTTAAGGAGTACCAAGGTGTAGGACAATGAGCGATATGGTCTCCGGAAGCGTACAAAGCCTTTATAAATTCTTGTCTAGACATATTCGAAAAAAAATCCATATGGCTCAAAATAGGCTCGATCCATGTAGCTTCCCCTACCTGTGCAGGTGATGAGATCTTAATTTCTGAGGACAAATACGAATTAATTACATTACTAAAGATACAAGTGACATACGCCAAGAAGGAAAGATATAAACTCGGCGAACAGAAAAGCAAAGTACTTATTTTCAATCAGAAAAAGAAAACAGTGAATCAAGAACCAATATGGACCCTGAATGGGAGCATTCTGGAGATAACAGATAGATATACACATATTGGAGTAGAAAGAACACCAGTCTCGTCACAGACCCTAGACATAGCAATTGAGGAAGCAATTAAAAGGGGTAGGAGAACTACTTATTCACTAATGGGCGCAGGTCTACACGGATTTAATGGAATCAATCCCTATGTTGGCATCAAACTCCTGAACATCTACAAAAAACCCATATACTATATGGCCTGGAATCTTTAACACTAGGAAAGCAGGATCTAATAATGCTAAATCAATACCACAAGAAAATTTTGAAATATATCATATGTTGCAAAGTTAATGAGAAAATATGAATTACCATCCATACATAACTACCTGAAAGAGCCTGTATCCAAAGACAGATGGAAACAAACCATAAATAACAGTTGATACCTTTGAAGTAAAGAAAGCAGGTATTAAAGCTAACATGACAGTCGGAGTGTACAAAACCCAATTGGTGAACAGTAGATTCAGGAAAGACAAGAACGAAACTTGCCCCATCTGTAAGTCTGCTCCAGAGGACATCCTTCATCTAATCCTTTACTGCCGGGGTCACGCAAAAATTAGGGAGGAATAATTAAATAGAATGTTACAGGCAATTAAGCAACAGGACATAATTGGTATTATCAGAGCAAACAACAATACAATGTATATGCTTACAAATCATGTTAGACCAAACCTATCCCACGTTAATAGGAATACTCGAAAATAGATCGATACAGTTGGACAGATTGGAATCAATAACTAGAGAATTTTGCTACGCTCTATATTGTTGTAGAAGCCGTTTTCTTGATATTTTCGTATTATAGACATAATGTCATATAAAGGAAATAAATGTATTTAATAACTACTAATTATATTAGAAATGAAATGTCTGACTAGATATGTGGAAGCTAGGCATGGTTTATCATGTCAATTGCCACATCAGCCAGTTAACTTAAATAAAGCGTTAGGTTCAAGATAAGGTAAACCAATATTCAACTCTAAATATATATGTTAAATTTATATTTAATCTTATTAAGCCAAAGCGATTTGTAATCATGTATGGCTGTCACGCTGCAAATAGGCGTGGTTCATCATGCCAACAGCAGTTCAGGCAGAAATAATGCGCAGGTGTGCACGTCTACATTTGGAGTTTAGATGGGGACTCCGTGTGCATTCTGTATGCTCCGTAAATACAGCTACCATTGTGGCCGACGACCGCATCGACGATTTTATGTTAAAAATGTCAAAACAACAACATGTCTTTGAACCCCTAATATAAGTCAAACAAACCTGAAGAACGAAGTTTTGAATGGCTCGACTAGGTATCTCAGAGTGGCAGTTTGTTAACAGATAGGCATAGATCATCATGCCATCTGTAGTCAAAGTGAGTCAATTGGGCGCTTAGTGTTGTGCGGGTCTGGAAAAGTTACTTTTAAGATCAATGTTCTGTAACATATTGATAAGCTAGAAATTAAGATATGAAGTAAGACTGCATAAATAATCTTCCGTCCAACAAGTCTTAAGCGTAAATAATGAATACATATGGTCACCCATGTCTGACTGGATCAGTGTAACTTTAATCTAAAATTTCACTCATTTTTTTTTTAAGTTTATCAAAATTGTTTTTACTCATTTTATTTAGTTTAATAAATTTGTGTTCAATTCTTAGTTTGCACGCCAGACCAGCAGGGGTTCGCCAAATTGACAAGCTCTAACGGGCTGAAAAACAAAAAGAACATTTTAAACATTTTGATTAGTATCGATAGATCTAGGGGCAGTAACCCAGTCAACCCCCCCCCCCCCCCCGCCGTTTTAAAGTCGTAAATCTAAAAGAGGAGAATAAGTTAATCAACGATGTAACTTGAATCTATCATATCCATGCAATTAATCTGGTTTTTAAGGTTTTTTGTCTTTTCCTATCATAAATTTACGCGTTGCATAAGTATTTCTTTTGCGACTTATCGTAAATTCATGTAAGAGACAAAATGACCGGAATAACAAGAAGCCTACGCTGTAGCAGACGCTTTTGTAAGCAAATTATTTATTTCTAAAAGATCTTACAGGATAAACGAAAATATTTGTAATGAAAAAAGGCAACTGATTTCTTTTTAAAAGTTGTATTGGAATTAGTACGGTTTTCTGTGACACTTTCAAGCTGTGGGGCAGATTGTTTTCGTCTGTCAAACGAAGGTCACAATGTATAACGTTTGTGTTATTTATGTAAGACTTCTAAAATCTCAATATTTTATCTATTTGTTATTTATCTTTTTTGATAAATTATCTGCTAGCTTAAAGGTATTGTGAAACAGTTAATATGAAGTAAGGCAAAGCCTAAAAGCGATCGCAGCTTATCTGAAAAAATGTTTGTTAGAAGAGAGAGACTCAGAGAGAGAGAGTGAAAGAAAGAAAGAAAGAAATAGGGGGGCATTGGTAATTTATGGTTTGGTGCAAATGTATTGAGTAGATTTATGTTTCTGGTGCACATTTTATTCCTCCAATACTTCGTGATCCTTTCATCATTTAAGAGATGAAGAGATAATCTCTTGAATTCACAGATGTTTGAAACTGAAAAACTAATCAGACTGAATGAACATGTGATGCAGATTCACACACGATTTTGATTAGGTTTTGAGTTTCTTACCACTATGAAATCAAGACATAACTTCTAGATAACCTTAGATTTAATCGCATAAACGTGAAGATATATCAATAAAAGTAGAAATTCTTTATGGGGCTTCTTTCCGCTAAAACAATTTTTTAGCCAATAAAAATGCATGAACCTTTTTAACATACGGTAACTGGAATTAAATCATCTTAAGAAATAAAGGTGTTTTGCGATGGGTCCTTGTAGGGGTTCCTAACAACAAAATCCACACACTATAGGGGTCTTCGGTATGACGTCAAAGTCACTAGCCAATAAAAATGGTTGGCGTTGATTCGCCTCGCTCTATTTAATTCATGTAAATATCGCATAATCTAAATCCCTATTTTCGCTTTACTTTCAAAACTATACATTTTTGAAAAGTTAATCATTCGAACTTTTCAGAAAACATGTTTATAAAAAAGATATCACGAATATAGAATTATAATCCATTCTTTGAAAAAACCACTATCAAAAAGGAATAACACCGATTTGGTTGATTTTCTGCAAACATTAATCATTTGTTTAACGATGATTTATCTTGATTTTGTTAAATCCCGATTTAATGTTTTCTTTATTAGCTTATAACTATAGAAAATATAGGTCTATGTTTTGTTTCTTATGCGAATAAAGTCGTACAGTAAATGGGAATTGATAGTCTCTCCCAATCGCTCAAAATATAACCATTATGAATATATCCAAAAAATCTCTGTAACACTAAAACAACATATTTCGGCATGTTACAATTTCCCTTAGATGCCTAATAACATTCCCTAATTAGGGAGTATTGATTTTTGAATGACAAGTGGTGTCATAATCAAATATATGTTTGACAAACCCTTTCACCTTTTTGAAAAACAGTGAAAAGGTATTCGATTTGACTTAAGCAATTCGATTCGCTAAATGACCTGTTCAAATACAAAGTGGTCAATCTGATGATTATTTATGATGCTAAGAATGTTCCATGACCAACGGACAAATAAATTCAAAGTCGGGTTGTAGGACGCACGGACGGAAGGGCGAACGACTGGCGGACGGACAGATGGATGGACGGACGGTTTGTATGGATGGATGGATGGATGGATGGACGCACGGACGGAAGGGCGAACGACAGGCGGACGGACGGACAGATGGATGGACGGACGGTTTGTATGGATGGATGGATGGATGGATGGACGGACTGATGGACGGATGGATGGACGGACGGACGGACGGATGGATGGATGGATGGATGGATGGATGGATGGATGGATGGAAAACACATAGATAAGTGAATGACTTACGTAAGTCATACGAAAGATGCCACATTGTGCATGTAGCATGTAAAAGGGTATGTGAATGAATGAATGAACGAATGAACGAACGAACGAATGAATGAATGAATGAATGAATGACATTTATTAATAGCAAGTCATAAATGAATTTGATTTTTTCATATCGAAAACACTTATATCATTTGGTGTGGTGGATACAGGATTTCTGTAAAGAGGTTTCGAACTTAAAATATAGGTGGAGCCTTTTTCTAAAAATGCCCAGTTTAAATTGAATTTCTCTATCATAATTAAATGACCCTCCCTGCATACCCCCTCTGGATCCATCAATAATTTGATTGGTTTAACATAAGTCTAGATTGCTGCTACTTATTACAAAGATTACAAAAGGTACATGTCTAAGTGGCTGTTATAGTTCTATTATTTCAACGAAACGGCCTTCTAAGGATTGTAATCAGTCAACTGGTACAATTCTATAGTTGCAATATTTTGAAGCATGTGGAAGGTTTTGACTTTTTGTATGACAACATGTTATTTCTATGCCTGATTGAGCATAATATTTGATAAGTCAACCTAGATTTCACACGTTGTGCTTTAAAAAAAGACTAGCTGTGTCCAACTGAAGCCAACCAATCAGTGGCATATGACATGGGTAAAAGATTGTTGCATGACCACGGTCAGATCAAAGAAATATAAGAACATGGTAGAAAGGGCGATCTTTATGACCCGTGCACATTTGTGTGATAAGCGGCTATCGTTTTATGACATTGACAACATTGATTGGCGCATCCGGTTATGTTCAGATCAAAGAGATTCGCCGAGAAGTATAGATCAATGGGTTAGGAATGGTAATCTGTATGACACATGTTTGTGTGACAAGCACCGCTAATATTTTTCATGTCCCATTATGAAAATTGTCTGTTTGGGATTTGATTTATAGTATGTGTTCAAAAAGCCGTTTCATCCAAATATCTTGTGATTTGCAACATTCGCTTAGTATCTTACGTGGCCTTAATTTCTTACCGTGTGTGTGTTTCCATCTTTAGCAACTTGGATTTAATATCTAAATATCTTGGGCGATTCTCAATATTCCTAGGGTAGAATAATTTGATTTATGTTAAGTCCATAAACGATATATACTTAAAACTTTCATCTATGTTTGGATGATCTGAGACGGGATGAATATCATAACTGGGATCATGTAGAAAAATCAGCATTGAAATTCAAATTAACGCTTAATAGGTAAGATATGCCATATTTCGTTGCTAAGTGGCCAAATGACGTAAATACATCTTTATTTCTGTCCTAAATCCGATACTTAAGTTGCTTAACTACGATTCATTTTGGTTCATATGCCTCTCCGAGTGGTTATCTTTCGACACAAAGTATTCATTTCAAAGACATTGTCACAGGATGACAACTGCATAACCAAAAGAAGGTGTGATTTATCTACATTTTGACACATTTAACTCTTGGAATAATTCATTATAAATGTATAATTTTATTAGTTGAAAATTGAATTTTTTGCTCTTTGTGTATGTAAAAATGGTTGGCAATGCCAACCACTCATATTTTGATGACGTCATCACTACCTGTGCCGAAGTCCCCTATAACATGTATACACTTTACAAACATGCATTTCTATCTTCCCACAATGTTTTCTCATGACCTAAAAAATCAACCAATAGTTACATTTCTTGTTTTGGATGTTACAAGACAACTAGGGTCACCATTTTCTATATTAAACTTGTTGAAAATCGCAAGATCAGTGTTGTCTGTATTTACAAGTTCACTAGTCTATGATTGAAATATTTCAAGTTCTAGACTATAGTATTCATGACGTCATTAGCCATCGTTGATGACGTCAAAATATTTGTTGTCATTTTAATCTAAACATGCATGCATGATGTAAATCTGAGTTTTTAAACGTGTTGCAGGCCATATATGTGCAAGGACTAAAGGTAGTGATGTTGAAATCAGCCTTGTCATTCTGTATAGCGAAAACTAATAAACATTTTGTGGGAATTTCCGCGCGAATTGCTTCGGTAGGCCTCGGCCTTGAATTTGGCTTTTTTATGTTGCTTCCGGTAGAAATAAAAATTTCATAGAAACATTGTTTTTTGGGGGATAGCTTGAATTAATTTTCAATTTTTTAATCTTTCATTTACAAAGGATTCGTTAAGGTATTTTTTCAATGCAATTTTTAACCTTTTTTCGGTCCTGCAAGTGAATTCACTCCAGGTGGAAAATGACAAGGTTGTTTCGTTTGACATTAGAATAGGATAGAATAACACAAGTTACCATAAATGCTCGCTTCGCGCTCACGGCCTTCGGCCATTTGCAAGCTGTGCTCGCTACAAGGTATCTAATTAGAGACATGCCCTTCGTTAAATGCAGAACACACAAGCAGTTTCCAAAATCACAAACGGGTGATAAGATTACAAATCAGGCACGAGATAATCCCATTTTGCGAAGATGCTTTGAGTCAAATAAATTTTCTAGCAAAAAATAAAACATTGAGCGTTTGGCCAAAGCTATCTGAATATGTGGCCCCAACTCTGACCAGTTTGGTCCCAACTTTTTTCATTTGGCAAAAATGATGGCGACGATTTTTTTCAAGCCAAGGTGAATGTTGAAATGGCTAATGATAGGATCCTTTTCTTTGAATGGATCTCATCTGTCTTTTTGCTTGGTGCCATACTGAAAAAAGACTCTGGACAAGTCTTCTTGGCAGGGAGGGTAATGTAACAGTTTAAAGGGAGGTAAGTTGCAAATGAGAGAGAGCTGACCTTAATGAAACAGCTAATGATAGTCTATATAGACAGTGTTGACCCATTTAGGGTTGAGGATCCTTTTCTCTGAATGGATACCATCTATCTATGTGCTCCGTTTGTTACCATTGTGTGTTTAATCAGTAAATCTATTTACAGTGTCTGCCTTTTCGAAGGTTCAAGTAAGACAGTTGGCAGATCTACCAGAATCATGCTTCCCAAAGATAACCACACATTATACCATGAATCCAAGAGAAAATGATCCAAGGTGGAAAGGTATGTAAAGAAATATCCATCCATCACCAGGGATTGAAATAAGCACTTGCTAAAGCGAAAAATGTTTTGGAATGACAACTGAATATTATGAGTGTTGAGCACCAGACTTGCGTTTTTAATACAAGTTGAAAGATTGGCAATAATATTTTAAATCATTGCCAGTTGTCAGAAGTAACTTAATCCATCATACTAGGTTCAATAAATGCAGCATTTCTTTGAAATGAATATGATTTATGTCTAAACAGGGTTTTCGTTTGATCCTGGACCCTAGGTTTTGCACTCAAGAAATCAAAATGATTTAATTTTGACTCTTAAAAACAAGCATGTGTGTCAAGAGTCATAAAAAGTGTGCCATATTATTGGAAACTAGTTAATTGATGGTCTAATAACATCTAGCTTTATTTGCAATTAACACACTCAGTGAGTGGAAGTGAATCGGCAATCATAGGAGATAGTAGGCCACATTTTATTGACTTCGGTGAAATTCAGCTCAAACCCCTTTGCCTTAACTCTGATCTCACTAAACCCAACTTACTGTATTTCACCTTATAAATGTGCCCTCCCTAATAAACTTGCCCAACCCCCCAACCCCTCATTAAATACAAATCCTGGAGGTCTCTGAAGTACCCTACCAACACCCAACCTTACATGGTCTGTTTTGAAAAGATCTGGTTAATTCTTTAAAACAATTATCGGAGGACATTACATGTGATGATATCAATCCGATTTAATTCCTGAACTTTCTTTTGAATAACTTCAACAACGTAAATGAAATGTTTGACTTCCTATTCCTTCACATTGTTTTGGGAAAAAATTCTAAAATCATTTTACCTTTTTCAAATATCAAATAAAAGTAAAAAATAAATCCGAGTGGAAAGCTACAAATAATTATCAAAGGTGGCCAAGATGGTGAAACAACTTAAAGATTTTCAATGTCGGAATTAAAAATCTTCATCAATATTCAAATCTGTTTTCGTATTTTCATAGCAGTAATAGATAAATGGAAAAGTGTATCGTGAGCCTTCCTCTTTCAATCAATAATTACATACGGGATCCACTGTTCCCAAAACCCCCAAAATGGGCATGATTTACCCCTAAATGAAGCTTGTACCCCTAAATTTTACAACCAACCTTCTTTATGTTATATGGAGGGGATATCTGCATGTTGTAAAATACCCATTTTTACCCCCAGATTCAAAAAGCAGTGGGAAAACTGGGGATCGCAGTTTGCCAGTGTTATACTGTATTCAACCAAAGTTACATAAGTCATTGAAATTGAGAAAAATTGGTCCGAAATAATAGCGCCCCATGACCTTTTGCATGGCGCCCAGGCACGACTATTAGGTGAAATATGGTAAATGTGATTAAATTCAAAATAATGCAAACAAAATCTAGATAGAAAGTCAAAAAGGGGTTAACAGTTATGAATTGTCATTGGTTTAGTGGTTGAACTGGAACTTCTTTTTGTGAAATCAAAATATTTAGAAGCTCTTACTAATATTTCCAATCAATACTCTTTCCCTTTAATAAAACTTCTAAAGGGAAATACTAATCTTTTCTCTTACATTGAGCTCCTAAGTAATAATTCCATGAATGGAAGTTGTACTGAACTGTGAAAGTGGAAAATTGTCGGTTGACAGTTTATTTTAAGGCACCTTGGAAAAAATTATTCAAATGATGTTGGAAAAGGATTAACCTTCTTAATTTTATAAGCTCACCTGAGCACATCTAGCTCAAGGTGAGCTTTTGTGATCATTTTATGTCTGTCGTCTGGCGTCAACAATTTAAGTGTTGACACACTAGAGGCCACAGATATGATACAATCTTCATGAAACTTGGTCAGAATGCTGCTCATGTCACAAGGATGAACCCTATCGAAAATGGGAAGGATCCATGCTATATCACAGGAAAAGGGGCCTTAATGATAATTTCTTATTTACACTCTAGAGACCACAAATATGGCCCAATCTTCATGAAACATGGTCAGAATGTTGGTCAGGTCACAAGGAAGCATCCTATCCAAAATGGGAAGGATCCATGCCAAATCACTGGACAAGTGGCCTTATAGACACTTTTCTTGTTAACACTCTAGAGGCTACAAATTTGGTCCAAACTTCATGAAACTTGGTCAGAATGTTGTCCAAGAAACAATGATGAAGCCTTATGAAAATGGGTAGAATCCATGCCAAATCACGGAAAAGGGGGCCTTGATGATAATTTTCTTGTTAACTCTCTAGAGGCCACAATCTTCATGAAACATGGTCAGAATGTTGGCCAGGTCACAAGGAATAACCCTCTTGAAAATGGGGAGGATCCATGCTATATCACAGGAAAAGGGGCCTTAATGATTATTTTCATGTTAACTCTCTAGAGGCCAGAGATATGGCCCAATCTTCATGAACTTTGGTCATAATGTTGGTCAGGTCACAAGGATGAATCCTATTGAAAATGGGAAGGATCCATGCCATATGACGGGAAAGGTGGCCATTTTCACAATTTTCCTATTTATATCATCCTGAGGCCACAAATATGGCCCAATCTTCATGAAACCTGGTCAGAATGTTGGCCAAGTCACAAGGATGAATCCTATTGAAATGGGAAGGATCCATGCCATATCACGGGAAAAGGGACCTTAATGACAATTTTCTTGTTTAAGCTCTAGAAGCAACAAATATGGCCCAATCTGGCCCAATGAATGAAACTTGGTCAGAATTTTGGTCAGGTCACAAGGATGAACCCTGTTTAAAATGGGAAGGATCAATGTCATATCACAGGAAAATGGGTCTTAATGATAATTTACTTCTTATAACTTTAGAGGCCACAATTTTGGCCCAAACTTCATGGAACTTAGTCTTGTGTAGAAATTATCTCCTTTATGACATCTGCCTATTTAATTGATGTGATGTCCCAGGGTACAAAGAGACTCAGGTGAGCGATCTAGGACCATCATGGTCCTCTTGTCATCTTTACTTATATATTTATTAATGTATTTCTTGGTATTAAATACTTCTTTTTCTTTGGGGGCATGGCAGGGCTTGGCATTTTTTCATTACAAAATCTTTAAAAATCTTCTCTTCCCAAACCACTGGGCTGATACCAATGAAACTTTGCATGGATGTTCCTTGGGTGACCCTTTACATAAATTGCTCAAGAAATCTTGATTGACCCCCAAATATTGGCGTGGTAGGGTTGGGCATTTTTTCACTTCAAAATCTTTAAAAATCTTCTCCTCCCATACCATTGGGCCGATAAGAATGAAACATTGCATGGATGTTCCTTTGGTGACCCTTAACTTAAATTGTTCAAGAAATGTTGATTGACCCCCAAAAATGGGCATGGAAGGGCGAAAGTCCTAGGTTATTAAATCCAGTGGAGCAATACAGGCCCTCTTGGGCCTCTTGTTTAACCTCTTGTGAGGTGCCACCAATTCAGTGCACATTGCTCTTTTGTTACACATCACACTCTTTAGTTGATGCATAAGAGCATTAATTGTCTGTATAATCATTGTATTTAAAAATTATTTTTTTGATGTTCCAAAGACAAGGATTGAGTTAAAGCCTAGTTTGCATTTGCCACGGTCCCCGTACGATATCGCAGCCTGCGATTTTTCTTACGACTTTTTGGACATCACAGACATCTACGGTCTGCAGTGTATGTGCTCACAATGCCGCAAGATGATCGTGGGATTTTGAAAATATTAGAGGGGGAACATACCTTAATGAGACCGTACGGGTCCCGTGCGATATCGCAAGGTAATCGTGAGATTCCCATGCGTAGATCATACGCGTTTCGTAGGGATATCGAGAGGATGCCGTGCGGTCATTGCACGATTCTACGGGTTTTATTTTGGATGTTCGATATTTACCGCACAAGACTAAGGGCTTGCAATTTTTAAAGATGTGTATAACATTTTTTCAAACGAGATCGCAGGTATCTGGGGTGCCCGCTCGGGCGCCACACAATTTTATGCTTACAGCGAGATACAGGAGCAGTACAGGCTCTGTAGGCCAAATGTAAACGAGGCTTAAGTTAAGTGCAAGGTAATGCACTATTTCTAAATTGACTCTTCTTCAAGATAACTTGGTTTACTTAATATCATTACCAAGTACAAATGAAACTTGGAATTGTTGGCAGAAATTAATGATGTAATGAAATTGCATATATATATGGCAATGCTGCAAAAGACAAATTTTCAAGTGCCCAAAATGTCATGACATCTTCCATGGAATTCTGATTCTGTACAATTAATAAAATTGTGCCCTGGCCAGAGTCAAACAAATTACCAATCTTAGCAGCAGCAGATCCAGGATTTATGTAGAAGGGGTTCGACAATGAGATGGTTTGATTTTTAGAATTATAGAATTTTAGCTAATATCCTTCTGAATTTTATTTTTTTTTAAACAAATTAACTATCTATTGGACATATCAACATCAGCCTTAAGATTTTTTCATCAAAAATCAAGAAGGCAGGCAGGAAGTTTATGCTTAGATCAGACTGCACAACTGTGCAGGCTGATTATAGTCTATACTGTCTGACAAAATTTTGTTTACATCAGGATTATGTCAGGAACATCAAGATGTTTTTGAACATTCTGTATGAAAAGAAAATGGGTTTCAGAGGGGGTTTGTTTGAACCCCTGAAACCCCTCTGAATCCGCCACTGGTTAGAGGGCCATTTCAATCTCTCTGGAATCGAGCTGATATTGTCTATCAGACATCCTGCTAGTCAATCTAACTGTGGCTGTAAATTTTAATTACAGAAGTAGAGTTTGAATGTTAAACAGGTGAGGCAGATGCTTTAATTAGAAGTAGAGTTTGGAGTGGTCTATCTAGGGTATACTGTAAATTTCTATACATTTATTACAGAAGTAGAGTTTGAACGTTACACAGATGAAGCAGATGTTGTGATAGTGGGGGGAGGGCCAGCAGGCTTGTCTGCAGCATGTAGGCTGAAACAGCTGGCTAATGAACATGGCAAAGAACTCAGGGTCTGTCTGGTGGAAAAGGCTGCTGAAATTGGTAAGTAGCAGAGGTACATTTCAGAGGGAGTAATGCCAGTCTAAAATCTTTATATTTAAGTGAAACACCTATGTTGTAGGTACTTATCTTAATTGCCTCAATGAGATGATTTTAATTTATACCAGCAACATAGGGTTTGTACAGTTTCTACAAAAAATACTTTGATCTAATCTCCGAAATACCCCCTCCTTCTGTAGCTTTGTGGAATTGTATATCTAAATTAAGTGAAATGTAAACCCTTTTCAGTACAGTCCCCAGATTTTATGTATCTAAAATTTTGCATTTGTGAAAGTATTGTGGACTATAAGTCAGATGCATCATGGGAGTCTCGGAATCTTAGACTCCTTATTGTCCAGGCAGGACTTCTTTATTTTGAAAGTAAAGAGTCCAATGTTCTCCTGGATCATGTGAGAGTTTTGGGACAAACAAAAAAATAGTTTATGAGCAGAGCAGTTTCCTTTTCAATCATGCTGGATTAAAAATTTAGATCTGTACAATACAAAGGCTTTTGCAGATAACATTTACTTGCATCTATTAATTATTTGGAATGAAAACTATCTTACTGTTTGAGGAACTATTGTGGAAAAGAAGGAGTTGGTTGTAACAAGCAATTTCTTCATGTCCACAAAAGTTCTCCTAGACATGAAAATTTGAACTCCTTACTTTTAGCTCTTACACCTTGATTTTATTAGTTGGAAGTCCTCTTGACTCCTTACTCAAAGAAGTTTGTGTGTTAATCTTAATTAATATTAGACACCTGATCTTTTTATTTTCAGGTGGACACACATTGTCTGGTGCTTGCCTAGAAACTAGAGCATTAGATGAACTATTTCCTGATTGGAAAGAAAGAGATGTGAGTTTATATACATGGTGTCAGTGTTTGTCCTAGGACAATGATTTAAATGTTTGCCTTCCCTCCTGTAGACATTTTGTCTGTAAATAATTGAAGTTATGAGTTGAAGATTTGCTAAAATCAGAAATCAAAATATAGTATTTCCTTAAATTTCTAGTATCCAGTAAATCATTTAAAAGATTTGATTTAAGAGAGATGCAATTATTTAAGTCACATAATGCATCTAACTGTTTGCCTCATTCTTAATAATAGTTTGACAAATTGTAGACACCATTCATCCAAGTTACTCTTGACTCACCAGGAGTTGAATTTACCAGCTGATTGTCAATTTGTGAAGCTTGGTTCAACTTTGTAAGTGCTTCTATTTATAACAGGGTTGGCAAGTATTGACCGAGGCGGTTTTAACCGGGTGGTTTTAACCGGTTAAAACAGCCATGGTCAATACTCCTGGAAGTGGTCAATACTGGTCAATACCGGTCAATACTTGTCATTTGCAAAAAAACAGGTGGTTAATACTGGTTAATTGAATAATTTAGTTGGCTGAGTGAGATTGAGTCGTCAATTTAGTGTTTATTACTATATGAAATATAGTATATATCATGCACATACTGTTTATATATGGATATACTGGTTTATCAATGAGCTGGCCATGATCATTGAAAAGGCTATTATAATGTCACTTTTAATGAAAACCCAGAACTGATTAAGGTACCTTAATTGATAAGACTTTCACACTTATCAAATTGAAACAAACAGTCACACAATTCAAATTGCAATCAGATGTCAAGCACAATTACTATCATCTCAATGACCAGTAATTGTGTATTGATAAAACTAAAGGTCTAAAACACACCAATGTAATCATTAGGTTAGTCCAGAGTCCAGACTCTTTTTTATTTTATTTTTTTATTTTTTTTTTTACCTCGAGGATAACACGATAAAGGGTCGAATGACTCTTATTTCCATCGTGGTCCTAACTCATTTCAGATTTTATCCTACACATTGAGAGAGAGGCAATGGTTTCTAACCACTGCTACCCACTTTTACAGCTGGGTGGACTGGGGCCCCGTCTGTAAAGTGTCCTGCCCAAATACACTACCCGCCTCCGGTGGGTCTCGAACCCGCAACCACCAGGTTACGAGTCGAGCGCATTAACCACTCGGCCAACGAGCCAGACTCAGTTACTATAATATCTGTTGGTCCCTGGTAGATTCCAATATAGTCATTCAGGTTTTACAGAAAAATATTTTGGCCCTTGAAAGACTGTAGCAAATTTTATCTTTTACTTTTCATCATTTCTTTTACAGTATTGTCATTTAGGATTCATGAATAGAATAAAGTACAGCAATGAAATTTGTAGTATGAAAGGAAATACATTCTAATTTGGTTCAAAAGACCAATTGACTGCCAATCGACCACTGTGAGGACCAGATTGCTTTTAGCCTTTCAAAATCAAATAACTTGTTTCCTTTATTACTATTACTACATCACTAATTAATATTGCTTTAGTCTTTTTTATTAGCTCACCTGAGCACAAAGTGCTCAAGGTGAGCTATTGTGGTTAGGTGGATGTCCGTCGTCCGTCGTGCGACGTCCGTCGTGCGTCGTCCATCGTCCGTCGTCAACATTTGCCTTGTATGCACTCTAGAGGCCACATTTTTTGCCCGATCAACCTAAATTTTGGTCAGAATGATTGTCTTGATAAAATCTCGGACGAGTTCGAAATTGGGTCAACTGGGGTCAAAAACTAGGTCACAGGGTCAAATCTAAGAAAAACCTTGTATGCACTCTAGAGGCCACATTTTTTGCCCGTTCAACCTGAATTTTGATTTAGACTGATTGTCTTGATGAAATCTCGGACGAGTTTGAAATTCAGTCATCTGGGGTCAAAAACTAGGTCACAGGGTCAAATCTAAGAAAAACCTTGTATGCACTCTAGAGGCCACATTTTTTGCCCCTTCAACCTGAAATTTGGTAAGAATGATTGTCTTGATGAAATCTCGGACGAGTTCAAAATTGGGTCAACTGGGGTCAAAAACTAGGTTACAGGGTCAAATCTAAGAAAAACCTTGTATGCACTCTAGAGGCCACAATTTTTGCCAGATCATTCTGAAATTTGGTCAGAATGATTGTCTTGATAAAATCTGGGATGAGTTTGAAATTGGGTCAACTGGGGTCAAAAACTAGGTCACAGGGTCAAATCTAAGAAAAACCTTGTAGGCACTCTAGAGGCCACATTTTTTGCCCAATCAACCTGAAATGTGGTCAGAATGATTATCTTGATGAAATCTTGAATGAGTTCGAAATTGGGTCTACTGGGGTCAAAAACTAGGTCACAGGGTCCAATCTAAGAAAAACCTTGTATACACTCTAAAGGCGACATTTTGTGCCCGATAAACCTGAATTTTGGTCAGATTGATCGTCTTGATGAAATCTCCGACGAGTTCAAAATTGGGTCAACTGGGGTCAAAAACTAGGTCACAGGGTCAAATCTAAGAAAAACCTTGTATGCACTCTAGAGGCCACATTTTTTGCCCGATCATTCTGAAATTTGGTCAGAATGATTGTCTTGATAAAATCTCGGATGAGTTCGAAATTGGGTCAACTTGGGTCAAAAACTAGGTCACAGGGTCAAATTTAAGAAAAATCTTGTAGGCACTCTAGTGGCCACATTTATTGCCCAATCAACCTGAAAATTGGTCAGAATGATTATCTTGATGAAATATTGAATGAGTTCAAAATTGGGTCAACTGGGGTCAAAAACTAGGTCACAGGGTCAAATCTAAGAAAAACCTTGTATACACTCTAAAGGCGACATTTTTTGCCTGATCAACCTGAAATTTGGTCAGAATGATTGTCTTGATGAAATCTCCGAGTTCAAAATTGGGTCAACTGGGGTTAAAAACTAGATCACAGGGTCAAATCTAAGAAAAACCTTGTATGCACTCTAGAGGCCACATTTTTTGCCTGATCAACCTGAATTTTGGTCAGAATGATTATCTTGATGAAAGCTCGGACGAGTTCGAAATTGGGTCAACTGGGGTAAAAACTAGGTCACTGAGTCAAATCTAAGAAAAACCGTGTATGCACTCTAGTGGCCACGTTTATTGCCCAATCAATCTGAAATTTGGTCAGACTGATTGTCTTGATAAAATATCGGATGAGTTCCAAATTGGGTCAACTGGGGTCAAAAACTAGGTCACAGGGTCAAATCTAAGAAAAATCTTGTATGCACTCTAGAGGCCACATTTTTTGCCCGATCATTCTGAAATTTGGTCAGAATGATTGTCTTGATGAAATCTCGGATGAGTTCGAAATTCGGTAATCTGGGGTCAAAAACTAGGTCACAGGGTCAAATCTAAGAAAAAACCTTGTATGCACTCTAGAGGCCACAATTTTTGGCCAATAAACCTGAAATTTGGTCAAACTGAATGTCTAGATGAAATCTCGGACAAGTTCAAAATTGGGTCAAGTAGGGTCAAAAATGAGGTCAAACAAACAATTATAAAAATTCTTGTTAGTCAACCTTAAAATTGTACAAAAAGGATTCTCAATTTGTAAAGAAGCAACAGCTTTGTTTAGCTCAGTCATTCATCAATCTATTTCTCATACTTCATTTGAAAATTTTAGACAGTTCATTCAGGTGAGCGATTAAGGGCCACTATGGCCCTCTTGTCATAATAAAAGAATATGGCACTAAATGGCAAGGTAATAGTGGATGGTTATATGAATTGACGAATCGACCACCAATCGACCAGTATTGACCGGTATTGACCAGTATTGACCAGTTAAAACCAGTATTGACCACCGGTCTGGTCAATACTCCAATTGACCGGTCGATTGCCAACCCTGATTTATAAAGGCAATTACTAAAATTTTGCACCAATTCCATAATTTGGCTGAATTTATGACACCATCACTTTGCTCCATCTGTCCATCCATCTGTCCATTTTTGTTTTCCGGACACGTACTCAGGAACAAAGTGATCTAGATGCCCTATTATTTTGGAGTCATAAAAGGTCAAAAGTAAAGGTCTAAGATTAACTTTTTCCAAATACTGTTTCTAAGACAAAGCGATGATGGGAGGGTGTTAAGTCGCTTTGCAAAGGATCTAGTTTCACCCTGGTCACTTTGTTTCTCACAATTTTGTACTCGATCAACTTAATGTAGAGATTCCACTCACTCAAAGCAAACATCCTATATCTCTGGATTGATGTCAATTTAGGATGTAGTTATTGTTGAGCACTTGTAGATGCGCCATTTGAAAGAACTTTTTCAATAGATTCATTTTATGGTCACAAGCCGGGAGTAGATGTAAAATTTCAGCATAGATTTAGAGATAGACTTAAACAATTTATGACAAAGTTGTTTGATAAAGATACAGAATTTCTTCTAAAGCCCCAAGGTCAAGTTCATGAATTTATGTCAAATGTTAGAATTTAATCTTTAAAGAGCATAACTCCTACATTTATGTGTCAATTTCCAATTTTTATGCTCTTGTACTTTTTTTAGCTCCACTGGCCAAAGGCCACTGGGGCTAATGTCATGGTGCTGTGTCCATCATGCTCAGTGTATCTTTAAAAATCTTCTCCTCAGAAACAGCTGGATGAATTTCAACCAAACTTCAAAGGAATGAGCCTTGAGTGACCCTCTTTCAAAGTTGTTCAAAGATTTTTGATCCAATGAGAATCATGGTTTAAATGGGTGTGGTTAATTTCCCTATATGGCAATTTATGACATTCACAGATATTAACAGATAGATATCAACTGAATTTCACTCAAATGATCATGATTCATCCTTTATTAGTGAACAAAAAATTATTGTGTTTGGTTGAAAATATGTCTTTTATGGGCAGAGGTCATTTCTCTTTTAGTTTTATAGTGAAAACTTTGAAAATTTATTTGTCAGCACCTAACAGATGAATATTGACAAAATTTTACCAGAATGAACCTCAAGTAAACCTTTATCAGTCTACAAAAAAAATTGTGTTTGGATCAAAAATATGTCTTATATGGGCAGAGGTCATATCTCTTTATGTTATAAAGTGGAAATTATGGAAATAACTTTCTCAGAATCTATTGATATATTTGAACCAAATTTCACTGCAATGATCCTCAGGTAACCCATTATCAGACTGCTTAAAATTGTTGTGATTGGAGGAAAATAATGTATTTAACAGGTAGAGGTCAATTTTCTATATGTAATATATCTGCATTTATAAAAGAATATCAAAATGTTTTTAACCCTTTAAACTATGAACAGATTCTGTTATTCAAAACAACCTGTATGAACAATGCTAATTTCATTTAAACTTGAAATAAAAAACAATGCTGGAAATCACACTTGCCCTAATTAAAAAAAACAATATGTAAATAATACGTTTTAAAACTTGTAGTAACTTATAGCCTGTAGTAACTCTTCTTTTGAATTAAGCTGTTTTACTCTCAAACTTTGATTTTATTGTATTTTGTAGAGTCCTTTGAAAACTCCTGTGAAAACAGACAAGTTTAAGTTTTTGACAAAGAAACACAGCATACCTCTACCTTTAATACCAGGTAAGTAACTGACATAGTGAAGGTTTTGACAAAGAAACACAGTCTACCTCTACCTTTAATACTGGGTGAGAAACTGACTTAGTGCTGACCACACACCTAACTCTGGCAAAATTTCAAATAAGATAAGTTACTGATAGTAATTGTATTACTAAGTTAATTAGTTTGGCTAAGCCGATATAGCCTGTGTTCCATGTTGTCCAGAGCATGTCTTCTATATTAAGGGATGGACTTTAAAATAACTTGACCCATTTGATCTTAGTTGTTTGGATGAGTCTGAGTGTCCCTCTAAAATTTGTTTGGATGTGTCAATGGTCAGTCTAACAGCTATAGGTCAGCAATCAATTATGACCTTGACTTTAGTGTAAATTCTACATTTATTGATGCATTTCAAAACAATTTGGTTCAGCTTTTCCCTTGATGAGTACTATTGTCATGCAACAAGTTGTATTGAATGTGCACAAGGTTAATGCTTCTCCTGAAGGTCAAAGAAATAACTTTGAAGATGAATTTGTCTGGAGTTTATTGTCTCCTTGTTATGGATATATTTCAACATAACTCGACACCCCTTAACAAGTTCTAGCTTGCAAAATGGTTGTTTAGGTAAAGCTCAAGGTCACATTTCAAGGTCAGAATTTTTTTTAAAAAAATGACTTAGTCCAGACCATGTATTCTGAAATGTTCCCCTTGATAAGTACTGGTCATGGTGTATTTTTGATGCAATCAAGCTAAAGATTAAATAACAAGTGTTGAAATTACACTTGTCTAGATCATATCAGCTATATTAGGGGATGGATGTCAAAATAAATTAACACAGTTAATCCCCTTGATGAGTTGATTAAGTACTATTCCTTTAACACATTTAATGTCAAGGTCACAGTCAAAGGTCAGTTTCATTGTTTGCATCTTGAACACCAATTTCTATTTAATTCAAATAATTACTCAAGTGAATTTCTTAATGATCTATACACCTGAGGTTAAAGCTTTTAGGGACAGGTTGCAATGTTTGCAGGGTTATCATATTTCTCCTACTAACTCTCCCGGGGGCTATACATAACATGGTCAGGGAGCTTTTATTTAGTTTGAATTTTCTGATTTGAAAAATCAGAAAATTGATGTCTTCTAGGCCCTTTTCCTTTTGATTTGATGTGAATTTCCTTTAAACAATCATATAATTGATTGTTTAGAAGAAATTCATCTCAAATTAGAGAAGAAGCCTCAAAAGATTTCCAAAATTTAGGTATTTGTAAAGGTTTTCTTAGTGAAAAATGTAGGGGTGCTCCTTTTAGGGAGGGCGCTATTATTAGAGGAAATATGATATTTCTATTTGGTCCTCAACAACTATGAACTAAATTTCAATCAAACCTAGGGTTGGGTTAGGTATATGCAGACTGTTATATACATAGGACAAGTGCAAAATTGTTTACAGTGCCAATAAATCTTAAGTCACTTACAGTTATTTTGAGCTGACCAATGCTGTATTCTATCTCTTTGGTTATTTTATTTGACAATCTTGATTGGTCTTTTTCACAAGAGTGAGCCACAGATATATTTCAGAATGTTTTGAAGAAAACTGTTTGTTTCAGTACAAGGTTAATCTGTTGACATTTTTATTGACAAGATATCTTTTGCACTTCATTAAATGAAAGATTAGTTTATCTAGCATGTCAAACAAAGCATTTCTCTTAAAAAGAAGATAATTAAATATGACACATTATAGAACATAAGTAGTCATATGCATTACATAGCAATATAAGGAAACCTCCAAAGCAGGGGCTATTTCAAAAAAGTGAATCATTTTGAACAATTTCATTGGTTTATAAATGTAACAATCAAATTATAACTTGCAGAGAAATCCTGGTAATTGGATGAAAGAAATAATTAATTGAAAAGCCTGAAATAAACTATGTTACTATGTTTCCTAAATTTCTTAAAGGAAGTGGACCCTTAATAGTTCCACAATGTTTCGGAATGTTTGAAAATCATTAGGAAATCTCAAATAATACTGTCAAAGTTAATTACTCCCAAAGCATTGAAGATCTTTATGGGTCAACTACTTTAAGAGTTTCAGACAATAAAAAGTAACTCTTATCTTTCTAGGTACTCCTATGTTGAACCATGGTAACTACATTGTAAGGCTGGGTAATTTTGTACGGTGGTTAGGACAGCAAGCAGAAGAATTAGGTGTGGAAATATATCCAGGTTATGCTGCAAGTGAGGTAAACTTTGTCAATTGTCCCCTTTAATAACCCCTCCCATATTGAGGGTTCAGTGCAAGACTGTGCTAAGTGGCTATACATTGTAAAGACACTTAGTACAGTCCTGCACTGAACCCTAAATATAAGAAGTGGTATACTTTTCACCACCTTTTTCTGTTTAACTGTTTGTCCATTTAAATGAGGACTTTAAGTTCTCATGCTCTACTATCAGTAATGCCTTTTCTCCAGACACTACTAAACTATACAAATTAATGGTCTACCAGTCAAAGGTTGACAAGTCAGTTTCTCTAACATTTCAATCAGAATGCAGAATAAACTTTTTGGGGCAAAAAATTGTGGTGGCCAATATTTCATGTCCATACATGTACTTTTAATTAAACCCTTTCCCGTTTGAGCTCCTCTAGCTGAAGGCCACTGGGGCTATTGCCTTTGTGATTAGATGAAAAATATGTCTTTTATGGGCGGAGGTCATTTCTCTATATGTTATATAGTGTAAACTTTGAAAATTATTTTATTAGAATCTTATTGAATGATATCAAACAAATTTCACGTAAATGATCCTTGATTGGCCCTTAATGAGACTGAACAAAACTATTTTGATTGGAAGAAAAATGTGTATTTAACAGGCAGAAGTAAATTTTCTATATGTTATTCATCCATTTTGATTTTTTCTTTGCAGTAAAATTTCAGCCTGTGAGGCTTTAAAACACTTATTTACTTGAAAAAATTATCTATTCACTTAAATTCTGTCAAATCACATCAGTAGATTCGGGCCTGTGGAGCAAATCAGCTGCTCAAACAGCTCTAGTTGAAATTTTTAGACTTGTCCAAACTACTCCACATACTCTTCATTTCCATTATAATGAAACCAATTAGACCACTGAACCCATTTTAACGCTGAGTTCACTTGGCTCCTGAAATTTGGGTGTTGACCATTTTGGGATGCTGCAGCCATATTAGCCAATCTATTGTCAACGCTGTTTTGATCGCAGTTTTAGATTGAAAGATGGAAACTAGATAAAAATTAATACAGCGCGAAGCCAGGTAATTCAATACAAATTTTTTTCACACCTCCCGCATAGAAGTGGTGGCAATCTATGCCTTGTGTCAGAGAGAATTGGCTAGTTTGATTGCTGACAGGCATAGTTTATTATTTCGTTAATTGGTAAGATTGTTTGGTCAAACTGTTTGACAATGAATGAGAGGACTCAAACACACGTCAAACATATTGAGTTGTGGATATTTGGCTCATGTTACAGAGGAACATGATTTAACAGTGAAAAGTGTAACTTGCACGCTTTAAAATCCACATTTATAAACTTCACAAGAAGCCATGTCGTCAAAAATGAGCAAATCAGGAACATTTACCATGGTTGGCAAACCATTGAAATAGAGAGGCACCCCCTTCCCTTTTAATTTATTTTTCATTATCTCCCTTTGACAAAATGTCCCATTGTTTTGTCGTCAAATATACTGAGCGACATTAAAATGCAATACTTAAAAACATTACTTAAATGCAAATATAAGTGAACAGACTCAGACTAAAATATACTTATTTTTTTACCTTAACAAGTTACCTTTAATTCAACATCAATGTCATTTTTAAACATTCTCTTGTATTCCCAATACCGTGAGAATTTTAAACATACAAATGAATGTTGAAATTTCCCCATAGCCCTACTGTTAAGATGATATTTTCTTTTCAAATGAAACAAAAGCCAAACAAATTTCAGAGTTAAGTAAAATGAATCAAGAGGTCAAACAAATCATCAATACTGCGTTTAAGCACGTTTGATCCAAAGGCAACACCAAAGTTGTCTTTTTGACCAGACATGCTTTTCCATTCCTTTCGTATAACCACAAAGGTTGTTCATGTGAAGGCGGTTCAGCCAGACAAAGTCTGTTCACACTTTTAACCCCTTAGCAGACATGTCGTTTAGAACTATATTGACATCTGAGCATGTTTACGTCATGACACTATCGTCATATTTACACGCAAAGTCTTCTGAAACTCCTTTTTGGCAAGCTTCTACCTTACAGATGTTTAGATATTGATGGAACAAATCAATATTTTTTTGTCTAATCATGGTTAATGACATTCCAATTCTAAGGAACAATTTCTGTTTTGATGTACATGATTCAGAGTACAGTCTTTCCAAAGTCAGTGAGTTGATCTCATTTCTTTTAATGGTTTTTGAGATGTCTATCATCGATTACCTCCCACACTTCTGAGTTGTGAAATCGATCGACCATGAAAAGTGCAATGACAAAGAAAGAGTGAACAGTAGATTGCTATGCTGAAACTATCCAAAGCGTCAGATCAAATAAGGATTAAATAGATTCAACAGAGTATCTTCTTTGTATGATTTTAGCTAAATTTAGTTAAAACAAATCTACTTTTTCCTTGCTCAAATTTCAAATTTACTGTGTTGTGTTTTTAAAGTCGGTCAGTATAATTATAAAGATTATTTCAGTAGATAATAAAATTTTAATTCATAATTGAACTTATTCATATTATAATCATGTTTAACAGAATTTGAAGAATTAAAGCCTTAATGAATTATGTTTGTTGATTCTTATCTCTAACTTAACTTGATTTATCATATGCTAATTAGGCAACTTCACTTTGGTTCTAAACTGGGAGCTATACTTGCCTACATTACCCTAACCCACAACCGGGGAAACAGCATTATAGCAAAAAAAATCTAGTTCTTCCTCTGTTTCATTTCTTGGACACCACCCACAGAGTTTTGATGGATTTGCAGTGTAATACAATTTAATACAATAAGTTTATTGTATTCAACATTCATAATGTTTGCAGCAAATGGCATATATAAAAACAGAGGAAATACAATGATTTACATGAACATATTAAGCTTTTAGATTGAAAAGCATAATATATATACTTAGATAAATTCTAAACTGTATAAATGAGATTAGGTTGTAATATATGTTTTGCCTCTTCCTTTCCTGAAATGAATGATAATAAGTATGATAACATTGTTTTACAAACTGCAAAACATGTTTCCAGGAATTTCTTGAATTGATTTTAAAGATTTTGGTTGAAATGTTGCAACAATTATTTGTTTATTGATGCATTTTTGAATAAGTTTGGTATCTCCTGACCATTCATTAAGTATATTTTATTAGGTATTATACCATGAAGATGGCAGTGTGAAGGGTATAGCAACAAATGATGTTGGCATACATAAAGACGGATCTCCAAAGGTACAACTTGCATGTTTACCTCTGTCAGTATGTTTGTCTGTCTGTATGTTAATCTGTCTGTCTGTTTGTTCTATCTCTTCTTTTTTAGCTTAACTATCCATAGAATAGGGGGAGGGGATCTATTCGGGTCACCAAGGTATTGGCATTGGTGCCATGGCAATGCATTGATTAAGTTTTGTGTGCAAGTGTGTCAAATAGTAAAAAATTGTTGTGGACACAATCCTCATGCATCTAAGTGATGAAGAGAGTGTTTGTTGATTTCATTGAGGTATGAAACAACCTTTTCATACTGTATTAATATCTGAAGCAGATTCATACATGAGTGTGATCAGGTTTTTAGTTTCATAACTAAAATTTCATCATTAAATATTATCTTCATATCTTATAATTCGATATCATGAAGTAAAAATGTAAGGATTTGTCAACATTAAAGCAGTTTTCATATGGGACTGCTTTTTTGAGAAGCTTACAAAGTAGCTACATTATCAAAATTAACTTCATTGAGAAATAAAAGCAATTTTTCAACCAGTCAGAATGCGACAAGTCTGGTGTATCAACTGGAATTAGATTATTTATGGATAGATTTACTTGAAACTTTTACAGAATGCCAGATGTCCCAATATGTAATATTTCTGTTGTAATATGTGCTGTCCCTTTAAAAGGGGCCTTCATATAAAATTTGTTAAGACACAACTCCCCCTGCAAGTTTAATCAGATTTCAATGACAAATTAACAGGACATTTCTCATCAAGTAATCTTTTGAGGCAGTCTATGGATGTTGTTCATGTACTGTATAATGGTAAAGAGTGTCTTCAACTCAACTTCTCTTACGTCATTTCATGGACCTTTATGAAACTTCCACAGGATGTTCTCCGTAAAGTGACTTCTTTCAATCCTAGTTTCAGTTTGGAGTTTCATGCTGTGTCATAGAAAAGGGGGGGCCACCATGTCTCCATAAAGTCCATGTTTCTAATGATAATATTGTTTCATTCCACAGGAAACATTTGAGAGAGGTATGGAGCTACATGCCAAAGTAACGATGTTTGCTGAAGGCTGCCACGGCCATCTTGCCAAGGGGATATTCTCCGAATTTGATCTCAGAAAGAACTGTGAACCTCAATCCTATGCCATTGGTATTAAAGAGTTATGGGAGGTTGATCCCAGTAAACATGACCCAGGCTTTGTGATGCACACTATTGGTTGGCCATTGGTAAGTTTGAGCCGCAATCTTATGCCATTGGTTTTGTCTCTTTCCAATTTGTCAAACATTCAGACTTGTTCAAATTGAAAAGGATGATGGAAAAAAATTAAAATTGGACATTTGGGAAAAAACATCTTATATGTTTGTTTACCATAGTAACACAAGCAATTTACTCTTTTTACCACAATGTTTTCTTGAGTATAAAAGCAAAAGTTTGCATTCCCAAAACCATATAGGAATGGGATTAAGTGTTACAGAAGATTGATTCATGTAAACACGGTTCTTGATTTGCAAAACTTAATACTACTCAGTAATTTGTAGGTGAAAAGTAATCCCTGTAGAGATTCAAATAAAGGTGTTATGATAAGTTATAGATTCAAAGAGTTCATTTATACTGAAAAAATACCTGTGTTGTTGTAACTTATTGAAATCATCTCATTGAGACTGAGATGATTCAAAAGAGTATCCACATAACAGCATAGAGTTGTTTTGAGGTATTATGAATGTATAATTGCATTTTGCCCTTTAGTGCTCTGTAAATATGCCGCAGTCAAACATGGATAAAAAGTCACTTGAGACTATCAAAAGTGTCTCTTCTTTTATATATGTCTTATGACTGCATACAACAACTCTACAGTTAAAATTATTGTGATTCTGCATATAAACTACTGTTAACAAATGTTTCAAATATATATTTTTCAACCCCTATTTCCTAAGGTGCATAAGAAAATATTATCCTGTTGGAATGGATAAACAATTTATACATCTATCAGGACCCAAGGTTTTAAAACTTTTCTCATTCTCAAATTAGAATTTATTTTCTCATTTTCAACTATAGATGAAAGCCATATTTCTGTTGTAATAATTTTATAAATGTTTGAACATAGTAGATAATATAAATAAGTTGGTATGAAAAACAACTTGTTTATATTACTTTTTTAGTTCATACATTTATTTGAAATCTAAGTTTTCGAAAATTTTCAGTTGAGAATGATGAAAGATTTTTAATCTCAGGCCAGGTATTCAATCTGTTGATGTCAGACCACTTAGCTCAGTTGGTAGAGCTCTGGACTTCAAAACCATTGAAGTTCAACTGCATGGGTTTGATTTCTGGGCTGGCACACTAACAAACTAATTGTTTTTTTGATGAGATGTTAAACCGAAGTCCTGTGAGACAGGTACCCTTGCACTATCCCCTGTAACAACTATCCGTCTTCTGGGGGAGTCACTCATATGGGCGTGTGCTACAGTAGTCATGATAGATAAATGGAAATACACACACTCAATCTGTTGTTCACCTCTGTTGGTCCAATTTTTAAATAATTGTTTTAAAGCCTTTTAAGATTAGCCCTATTTGTGTGACAAGTTGGACATTTGAGCCTGTGCATGACATTTCCAACAATTTCAAATGTGCACTTATCAAAGAATCTGGCCAGTCTGTACATCTACACAGTCTGACAAGAATCTTCAAGAATCTAGACAGGGTCAGTAGGTGTCTTTAGACAATCCGGCAATCATTTACTATACTATATCAATATGCTAGTCTAGGTTGCTAAATGTTGGCCCTTCATGCACATGTCAATTTGCTGGAAATGTCACACACAGACTCATTTATTTTGCAGAATACCAGCATGATTTTGTGTGACAGTAGCAAATATTTAGACACAGTTAAAGATAAGATTAGTAATTATTGTCTTCTCTCTATCTGTAGAACAAGAGCACTTATGGTGGATCATTTTTGTATCATCTGGATGAAGGACCTCTGGTCGTAGCTGGATTTGTAGTAAGTATCAGGCCTTTATCCTTAATCAAATTTGAGATTGGTTTTATTTGAGAGAGTTTTCTCCTCAGAAATCAATGAACAGATTTCAATGAAATTTTGCAGAAATGATTTTTGGGTGAACCATCTCAAAACTTGTTCACAATTTTATTTTGACCCCCAAATATTGGTGTGGTAGGTCGAGGCTGTTTTTGACTTTGAAATCTGTAAATGTCATCAACGCTCAATCTTGTGGGCCATTTCAACTAAACTTGGCATGACTGTTTCTTGGTGACCCTTGTTATACCTAGTTACAGGAAATACTCTTTGTGGCGGGTGGGAGCTTTTCTCACTATGAAATCTGTGAATAACACATCTTCCTAAATCATTGGACGATTTTCAATGAAACCTTGCCAGAATGTTTCTTTATTTGGAATTTTTAAAAATTAAATTTGCTAAGCTAGAGGTCAAGGAGGCAAAAGGAAGCAATTTAGGACAATCATGGTTCTTTTGTATAAATTTTTATATGCAGTATAGAACATTGTCATTTCAGTTGCCCAATATGTATGTACTGTAAAGGCCATTTATAATTGTAGGTAGGCCTAGACTATCAGAATCCATATTTGAGTCCATTTCAAGAGTTTCAGAGATGGAAGACCCATTCTGCAGTTGTAGATACATTCAAGGGAGGTAACAGGATTGGTTATGGTGCCAGGGCTCTAAATGAAGGGGGTTTACAGGTAAACAAAGATGAATAATAGAACATGTATTTAGCAGCCACTCTATAAACAACTAAACAATAGGCTCTCAAGGAGTGGGTTGCTTTTACACTATTTTGTAACAGAGTCTACTTTTCTCAGTCATGTCACCCTCAATGGCTGGAGTTTTGATAGTGATCTCTGAATTGAGATGGGATAAAAATTGACTGTTAAAGCAACATTCAATCTCAGCCATTAGTCAGCAGCAGCTAGCTACAGTTGAATGTTATTTTGTGTGAGACACTCTGGGTTATGTAGGTAAAGGCACAGCCGCTGATATGATAAAACTTAAAACCAACTTACAATGCTGAAATATAAAATTAAGGACATTATTTGACAATTGACAGACAAATTTTGTAGATTGTATCCTTCTTGTGTAAATTACATGACAACTTAATGATCCTGCCTTGAAAATGTTGAGCTTATCATTTTGATTATATTTCTGATTTGACAATGGAATAACGAAGTTATGATCTACAAAAAATGAAGGTAATCAATTGAAAAGCATTAAAGAAACTTGGATATTAGTGTCTTCTCATTGAACCCTGATAATTCTTAAAATCCTTTCTAAATTGAATGGAGATCAAGAACTTAAAAAAGTATTTTATTTCTTTTGAAAGTGGAAGAAATCATTCTTAGGTAGGCAGACATTTGTGTATATTTCTTGCAAAAACAGCAATATTTGGGGTTTTTTATAGGCAAGAATTGAAATCATAGTGATGCCCAACATACTGGTGAAACTATGCTCTTCAAAAAAAGCTCTTTGACATTGAAAAACATGTTTTACAACAACAAAAAATATTTATGAATATGAAAATCGAGGAAGATGAAATTCAGACAGCTTTATCTCATCATTGACTTGAAACAGAATTACCAATTTCTGATCAAAGATTTGAAATGATGTCGTCCATTAGGAGCATCACGTTGAAAGTATTTTGCAAAAGCCAGTCTGACCTCTTATTTCTGGTTCAACACATTCTGACCAAAGATTTTATATAGTCTTAAGACTAAAATCATCTTTGAAGTTGCAGTTAGAGTGAAATAATCCAAATATAGTTAAGGTGTTCACTGTACTGGACAACTTAGATTTAATATGTCAGACTTATCCTGGTCCATACATAAGGTAGTGAGCCATGTTAAAGTGGTCCTAGAGGTTGGAGATTGTTAGTCCTGAAACAACAAAATCATTTACAACGGCTTGTATGTAGCATGCAACGGTTTGTATGTGTCCTATAGCAGTATGACGTTGTTCCTACACAAATTCGACCATTATTCATTTCAAATTTCTGCAAAGATGTTTGAAACAAAAAACAGTTTAGGAATGACATTCCCAACATAATGAAGAACTTTTAGGACTATCCAGTGAATCTGAAAGTGTACATGCTGTTTAGAAAGGGCAGATTTTGCGTGATTTTGTATTAACATCATTATGCAGAAACCCTGTCAAGTAATGAATTACAATCAACATGAGTTTTTTCAATACAATATTTTTTCACATAACAACCAACAGTCATCAAATTTGATGCCATATATAGGAAAAGGCTTTTTCTAATCAATGTCAAAGATCTTTTTCACTCACCTGAGCACAAAGTGCTCAAGGTGAGCTATTGTGATCCTACAATGTCTGTCTTCTGTCATCAGTCATCCGTCGTCCACAATTTCTTTAAACATCTTCTCCTCTTAAATCAGTGGGCCAATCTTGATGAAACTTGGCAGGGATGTTCCTTGGGTCAAGCTCTACCAAAGTTTTTCAAATAAATGAAATCTACCCTTAACTTTCTCTTTACCCTTAACAAATAGGGTAAAAATATGAAAATCTTCAATAATCTTCTTCTTTGGAACCAGAAGGCAGACCGCTTTCATATTTGTTATGTAGCATCATCTAGTGGACCTCTGCCAAGTTTGTTCATATCAAGACCCTTGGGTCATATTTGGGCTCCACCCAGGTGCAAGCCTTTTTACATAGAATCAAGAGTGAAAATCTTTAAAAATCTTCTTCTCTGAAACCAGATGGCAGACAGCTTCATATTTGGTATGAAGCATCACCTAGTGGGCCTCTACTATGTTTGTTCATATTAAGACCCTGTGGTCATATTTTGGCTTGCCCGGGCGCATCCCTTTTAGCTCTTCTGAGCACTAAGGGTAAAAAAATCAAAGAGAGAAAATCTTAAAATATCATCTTCTCTGAAACCAGAAAGCAGACAGCTTTCATATTTGGTATGAAGCATCATCTAGTGGACCTCTACCAAGTTTGTTCATATGAAGATCCTAGGATCATATATGGGCTCCACCCGGGCCAGGCACAACCCTTTATACATAGAATCAAAGAGCAAAAAATCTTTTAAAATCCTCTTTTCCGAAACCAGAAGGCATACAGCTTTTATATTTGGTATATAGTATCATCTAGTGGGCCCCTACCAAGTTCGTTCATATCAAGACCCTGGGGTCATATTTGGGCTCCACCTGGATGCATCCCGTTTTACATAGAATCAAAGAGTGAAAAGGCATATCTGTCTTGTTCTTGGCTGAATACATTCCATGGTATTCTTCTTATGTAGAAATTATCTCCTTTTTGACATCTGCCTTTTTAATTAATGTGATGTCCCAGGGGTCAAAGAGATGCAGATGAGCGATGTAGGACCATCATGGTCCTCTTGTTTTGAACAGTATATATTGAAGTAAGATTCAGCTAAGAACTTCAATCCAATAAATGGAGAAATTTGATTGGTTTAAATTGCATTTACAGTGAGTCCACAAAGACTATCAAGGTACCCTCTCAACTAGGCACATTACTGTCAAATTTTGTTTACAAATAGAGAAATACTTGGCAGAAATATTTTTTTGTTTATCATAAACACCTCTACAAATGTCAAAATAGTTTTATGTGCCGAGCATAGGAACCCGTAGTTAATGCTATTGTTATAACTTAATGCCAACAAGCTTTGATAGCTTGATGATGATAATAAAATATGGCCATTAAAAATAAATTGTGAATTGATCTTAGATTAAAAGGATTGCAATTATAAGGGCAGAGTGTCTATTTGATTGTGTTTTTGAAGTTAAAATAGCAATTGCCTTATCACATGACTTAAACAAAATACCATATATGTGTTATTTGCCATGTGCTGAGACAATTGCATTACATACTTACACAATCAAAGAGACAATCATCTGGATATCAAACCCTTTCCTGTTAAATCTAAACTTTCTTTAAATAGATTGCCCATTTTAAGTATATCTCAACCATGCTGGATTAAGTTTTTCCTTCGATGTTTAATAGAGAGCAAGCAGTGTAGGTTAAGATCAGACTACACATCTGTGCAGACTAGTCTTAGTCTTAACTGTCTGTCAAAGCTGATAAGTGCTTATATTTTCTGTACTATTTAATGATAGCTCCCTAATAATAATCAAATTGTTTCAGTCCATCCCAAAGTTGACATTCCCGGGTGGTTGTCTGATTGGCTGTAGTCCTGGGTTTATCAATGTACCGAAGGTTAAAGGTACTCACACAGCCATGAAGAGTGGAATTGTTGCTGCAGAGTCCACATTTGATACAATCTTTGATGAGAATCTACAGTCAAATACAATAGGTGGGTTAAATCAAGTGACTGGAAATTTACAGGGAGGCTGCTCAGAAACTTAAAAGAGTTTATTTAGAGATCTTTATATGAATTCTTGTTGATCTTTAGAACCTAAGATACAGTTATTTCATTGCAATTTATGTAAGTGTAAGGGTGTAACTACCATTATGCACATTACCCAAGGGTGAAATAGAAATAAATTATCTTTCGAAATATGTTGTTTATGAATGATCATAACAGGGAAACTACAGCTTATTCAAGCTGTAGTTATTCAAGCTGTAGTTACGATGTTTTGATTATTCACTCACACTCATATCATAGAAAAGGGGAGCAGACAGAGGACATTCATCTTTTGTTAAAGTCCACACATCCCCTTTATCCTAAATGTTAGTTGGCTTCTGAGTGTGTATAAATTTCAAAGTCCTAGTTACGCCTATGCCTAATTGTTTCATGGAGTGATAATTTAATTTTAGTTGTGTCCAACATTTGAGCTTTCTCATTGGCTGAAAAGTTATGACCAAATTTAAACAATTTTGAAGAAGCAGTTGTTTTGCAAGCTTCAGCAATAAGAAGATCTAGTTACGTGAGAAATCTGTCTCCTAACTGACAACTCTTTACATCTTTGCTTCTTGATATTAAATTATAAGATGTGAAGATAATATTTGTTGATTTCATTGTGGTGTGAAGCAAAAAACATAATCACACCCATGTATGAGTTTGCTTTGCGTGTTCATAGTGTGATTAGGTTTTTAGTTTCTTACCTCAATGAAATTAACAAATACTTTCTTCATCTCTTCATTATAAATATACTACCTCAAATGGTATTATTTCATAAATAATGCCAAAAAAACTAAGACTGTGTAGAAGTTCTGTATTTATGCTGAACTAAGAGGGAGAATGAGGCATACATCTTGTTGACAATTGTTTTCATTTTTGTTTCAGGTCTAGAGCCATCAATGTATGAAACTCGGTTACGGGAGAGCTGGGTTTATGATGAACTACGACATGTAAGAAATGTCCGTCCATCTTTCCATTCACCTCTAGGATTATACGGGGGAGTGTTATATACGGGTCTATTTTGTGTTCTTGGTAAGGGGAAGGAACCATGGACACTCAGTCATGGAGGTAACAGTTGCTCTCTTTTACAATTAAAAAGGGGATATTTGTTTGTTTCAGTGCAAGGTTGATTTGTATTTCATTGAGGAACAACAAAAGCTATATAAAAATGTTAAATCATGAAAATATAGCTATTTACTGTCCAGGAAATGAAATATCAATTGATCTTACTGGAAAAAGTAATGATTATTCTATTTCTTTAATGCAAAAAAAATAGACAAAATATGAAAATTTTAGGACAGATTTTCTGAAAGTGTGCCATTTTGCTTGTGATTACCTTGCAACCTTCATGATGACGTCACTTATTGGGCTCTGCTAAGATAACATCAGATATGGTTGAATGAAGGAAAACTGAGTTAAAGTTGTTGATAATTTCACTGGTTAGGCTGTGAGTTCATCAAGTGATAGTCTGCCATTTTTTCTCGATATTCCACTGAAAAGCATTAAAGACACAGAGGTATTGTTAAACCTCATGTTGTGGGTACTCATTAGATTGCCTTGATGAACCATTTTTAGCTCACCTGAGCACGAAGTGCTCAAGGTGAGCTTTTGTGGTCGAGTGATGTCCGTCGTGTGTTGTGTGTCGTCAACATTTACCTTGTAGACACTCTAGAGGCCACATTTTTTGCCCGATCAACCTGAAAATGGGTCAGAATGATTGTCTTGATGAAATCTCGGACAAGTTTGAAATTGGGTCAAGTGGGGTCAAAATTGAGGTCACGGGGTCAAATCTTAGAAAAACCTTGTAGACACTCTAGAAGCCATATTTTGTGCCCAATCAACCTGAAATTTGGTCAGAATGATTGTTTTGATGAAATCTCGGAAAAGTTTGAAATTGGGTCAAGTGGGGTCAAAAATTAGGTCACAGGGTCAAATCTTAGAAAAACCTTGTAGACACTCTAGAGGCCACATTTTTTGCCCAATCAACCTGAAATTTTGTCAGAATGTTTGTCTTGATGAAGTCTCGCACAAGTTCTCAATTGGGTCAAGTGGGGTCAAAAATGAGGTCACGGGGTCAAATCTTAGAAAAACCTTGTAGACACTCTAGAGGCCACATTTTTTGCCCAATCAATCTGAAATTTGGTCAGTATGATTGTCTTGATGAAATCTCAGACATGTTCGAAATTGGGTCAAGTGGGGTCAAAAATGAGGTCATGGGGTCAAATCTTAGAAAAACCTTGTAGACACTCTAGAAGTCATATTTTTTGCCTGATAAACCTGAAATTTGGTCAGAATGATTCTCTTAATAAAATCTCGTACAAGTTTGAAATTGGGTCAAGTTGGGTCAAAAATGAGGTCACAGGGTCAAATATTGGAAAAACCTTGTAGACACTCTAGAAGCCATATTTTGTGCCAAATCAATCTGAAATTTGGTCCGAATGATTTTCTGAATGAAATCTCGGACAAGTTTGAAATTTGGTCAAGTGGGGTCAAAAATGAGGTCACAGGGTCAAATCTTAGAAAAACCTTGTAGACACTCTAGAAGCCATATTTTTTGCCTGATCAACCTGAAAATTGGTCAGAATGATCATCTTGATGAAATCTAGGTCAAGTTTGAAATTGGGTCAAGTGGGGTCAAAAATGAGGTCACAGGGTCAAATCTTAGAAAAACCTTTTAAGCAGTGTGGAGGCATCATTTTTTGCCCAATGGACCTGAAATTTGGTAAGAATTCTTCATCCTTTCTAAATCTACTTTAAACTATTTTCGACAGTTCATTCAGGTGAGCGATTTAGGGCCACTATGGCCCTCTTGTTATTGAAACACAGGATGATGGGAAGTTTGGTTGAAATGTTTGATTCTCATTCAAAATATCCCTACTAGCAAAAGGTTTTGACACAAGTTTATTTCACATTGAAATTTGGGTTGTTTGAGGCTCTTCTGGTTAGTTCTAAATTGTAAAATTAAGTATTTATAACAGGGCTTGTACTTGAAAATACTAACATGTTATTGAATGTCAGACATTGAGCAGTTTAAAGCTGCACACAATTAAAATTTGAGTATTTTCTATTAATGAAGCTTGGATTCAGTATCTGTATTATACATATGACACATGAACTTTTGACAGAAAACAATTGATCGAGTGTGTGACATTTCAAACATCATGTGGGTGTGATTGAGCAGCATAAACAGTCACACAATGCAATAAAATTATTCTCTGGCCACCTGAAGAGGGTTGAAGACCTTATCTTTCTCTAGAGTGCTTAGTGCAAACTCTGGTCAGCCCATGCAGATACGCAGGCTGACCAGAGGCTTTGCTATGTGCAAATGTAAAATTATTGGAAATGTCTTGCATACGCTCAAATAATTGAAACATAAGCTCACACTAAATCCCTGCCCTGCCATGTCAGAAATAACTGACAATATTTACCATTTCAGGGGCAGACAACACAAAGTTAAAACCAGCCTCAGAATGTACACCTATAGAATATCCTAAACCTGATGGGGAGATAACCTTTGACCTCTTGTCCTCTGTTGCATTAACCGGCACTAACCACGATCATGATCAACCCTCCCACCTCACATTGAAGGATGACCGTGTACCTGTGTTGACCAATCTTACAGTATATGATGGACCAGAGGGTAGATTCTGTCCTGCAGGTCTGTAACATGTGTCTGTCTGTTTGTGTATCAAGGGTTTAGAGTAACAAAATATCTGTCTCTACAGTTAGTAGTCACTTGCTATGTTTTAACCGTAGGCCCAGGATTTGACACTAACTTCATTTTATCATAGGCAATCCGGACCAGGTTGTCCTATTCTTCACCAGTTCTCCTCTCTGAGTACAGGTCCTCCAGATCTTACTTAGTACATAGAAAATATGAACTCTATACATAAGATCTACTAAAGTAATAAGTATAGTGATGTACATGAGGTAATTTCAGACTTGAGAAAAACGGTGTAGAAAACAAAGAAATTGCTTGATACAAGCAATTTCTTCTCTTGTTTTCCCACAGAGTTTCCCTACATTGTTTAAGGTTTATACTCACAGCTTAGGGTGCGACTTTTACGATTTTCAAGAACGGAAGTCACAGACTGAAAAAAAATCATGGGTCAGAAGGACCTGCATCATTGAATGAAGTGCCTGTCCTATCGGAAAATTACAGCCCTTGGGCATGAGGACTGGTTTTAGTGTCAACCCCTGTCAGCCCTCCATATTGGAAATTCAGTTAAAACATTCCGTAGAAAATTAGAATGTTTAAGTATTATTTCATCCAAAAAAGAAAGGGGCACCTTGAAATGAGGGTAAAGGTGCATGTTTGTGATTTGTATATTTATTAGATATCAGTTTTTGGGGCAGGCTTTTTTAAAACACAGTGTTGTGATTACCTTCAGTCATGTTATGATAAAGGGAATCATTTGAAAATTGGTTTGTATTGATTGCTATCAAAACAGCAGTCTATGTTCTGTTAAGGGAGATAAATGTATCATTGTTGGATTTGTGTCCCTTTTCTACATCCAGCACGCAAAATCTTAGCGTGTACTGCCTTCATCTGTCTTATTATTGTGTCATAAAACTTGCACCATACTGTGTCAAATGTGCTGAAATCTTGCAAATTATTGGAAACTTATTTCAGCAGTGTAAGGGCTATATGTACATACATGTATATTTCTGTTTGACCGATACTATTTGTTAATTTCAGGAGTGTATGAATATGTGGAGACAGAAGATGGCCTCGGTAAAAGACTTCAAATTAATGCTCAAAACTGTATTCATTGTAAAACATGTGATATCAAGGACCCCACCCAGAATATAAACTGGGTATGTCCACAAGGTGGGGAAGGACCAGCCTATAATGGCATGTGATCAGGATATATAGAGGTGATGTGTTCAAAGGATAGTGGAGGACCTCCATATAATGGCATGTGATCAAGAATTAAACACTGGGTTTGTCCACATGTATGGACTTTTGCATACAATGGCAAGTGATCAACAGGTTATGGAGGGGGTTTGAAGGGAATACTTTATAACTAGATTAAATCAGCGTCGTATTTTCATTTGGTTTGAGACAAAAATTGCTCCAAGGTAAAGCGCAGATTTCAAATAATTTATGGTGTAAGAATTAGGCATCTGCAGAAATGTGTAAAGAGTAAGTTGCCAGAAAAAATCCAAGTTATAGAAAGCCAGGTCACAAGTTGGCCATGTGAACAAATATATGTAACATAGATATTAATCTTTTTAAAGATAAATGTATCTGTGCATGACATTTCCAACAATTTGAAATGTGCACCAAGCAATGACACTAGCTAACCTATGCATTTTGCACAGTCTGACAAGAACCTTCTTATTGCGATTTGTAAACTGACATTGTATCAAGGTATCTGTAGACAGACAGTAAGGCAATCTTTAATTACACCATGAGACTGTCTAACCTGCTTAATGTTGGCCCTTGAAGCAAACATCCAATTGTCAGAATGGTCACGCACAGGCAAAAATGTGTATCTTCAGGGCAAAAAGGATCTAACAGCTTTTTTTCTGAATTATATGTGACCAGGCATGCAAAAAGGGACCATCTGAGAACTTTGAAAATGAGACAAGGACTACAGAAGTCCTTAAAACTAATAGTTTGAAACAAAAATCATACAGTAAGGTAGAATGGACTCTCAAGGTTCAGGAGAATTTATCAAATCTCTCAAATTTATCAAGGAATAATTTTATTCTGGTCAGCCTGCTCTTACTGCATTCTGGAATTAGGGTTAAAACTTGTTTGCGTTACAGATGGTCTGTTTGCCTGTGATTCATTTGAAATTGTTAAGTCAAAAACATTGTTGAGACAATTGGAGCACATATTGTTTTGTCATTCTAGCATGCCTTCATTCAAATTCAATATGTACTTCAGTAGATAACAATGAAAAAATGTGCATGTCTGTTGTTACAGCTCTTGTTCAGTGACCTATGAATGTATCTGGCCTTGCATTTTGTTTTATGCAATGTTCACTTATATCATCATTCTATGTTAGTCATACACTATACATAAAGCATTCATTTTAACACATTTGTTTCATCCATTATTACTTGTTGTCTGATTTATTGTTTCCTTGTTTAGGATGGACACTGAATGATTAGGTTAACTTAGTTATTTATTGTTGTGAAATAATACTATTGGAAATGTTGAGATGGCTTGTATCAAGCAATTTCTTCATTTTCCACAATGTTTCCTTGCACTCTTCTTGAGTGGTGTAAAAAATAGGACTGTGTGTGACTAGGTTAATATCAGTATCTGAATTTGATGGATACTGAATGATAAAATAAACATCAAAAAATATTGTGAATGCTATCAGCTCTAGAAAGACTTGAATGAGTGATATATATCACATGGCTGTGGAATTCTTATGACAGACTTGAGATTATTTACAGACTTAAAGAGTATCTGTATTTGTCAGAGGGTGATTTATTCTAGGGGCATGGAAAAAAATTCTAGAATTAATTACTTTTGTAAAAGAGCTGGATTCATTCACCATTACTGTAACACCAACATTGAAGAGGAGTCCAAATTGGAAAAAAAATTGTGGATTTCATTTCAAAATAAGAAATCAAATTCTATAGAATAAATCCAATGCGAGGAGATGATGGTTTTGGTTTTGATAGAGTTTCTTACTTCATTTTGGTCATATGATAGTATGATTAGTGCCCTCTACTTGATTCAATCTCTTCTATTTCTTGTTTCATATAGTTCAAATGAAGACAGAATTCAATACAGTTAATATAGAGTTAATTCACATTTTTGAAAGCGTCAACATTTGCAGAGAGATGTAAAATGGTTTAACACCTGGGTGCGAAGCACAAGGGCGTTGTAGTTTTTTTTGGGTCCATGCAAATGATAACACCCAAAAATTTGAATTGTTACTTTCATTGCCTAAAAAGAAAGCCTTGAGTATTTATTCAATCAGAGATTGCAAAAGAATTCAAAGTAACGCTTTTAAAGTTTCTAACCAACAAATAAACTGGAAAAAATTTACTTATGCATTGTGCAGTCACTTTTGTTTATACAGATGTTGCTTGATAAAATTTTAAATTAAAAAATTTAATGTTTTAATAAAGTCAACGTCTTGATTTTTGCACATGAATATTTTTCACGCATCTTATCAATCTTCAAAATTGAACCTAAAGAGTAATTTAGATAGAATGCATTAATTCATATTTTTAGACAAACAAAAATTGTGTAAAAAGGTCAGTATCAATGAATTTGATCAAAGTGTATAGGACCAAGATCGAGTATCTTTAAGTGCAAAGAAAAGGTGTTGACGACATGTGAGTTTTCTGATTAATCTATGTTTTTCAAGTCAACTCGCAGTTTTTGTCTCTTATTGTATGCCTATAATGACCTGAAAATGTACATATTATGGAAGAATGACCATTATCTAGTTTATATATTGTAAAAAACAAACTGTTTTCACTTTGCTAAATCACCTCTAGTCTTAATACTCTTGTCTCTTCTGAGATGGTCCCCTTATTTCAATGGTCCACATTTGTATAATAAAGAAATGGAATTGAAGAGTTGTGAGACAGTGTAAAGGATGTAATTGGCTAAATATTCTGTCATCAACAGATCAATGGACTAATTAAAAGTTTGACTCCTATCCTGCTGAATTTATAGATTAAATTGCCAATTTTACAAACATTTCAGCATTTCTGACTTGAGCTTTTCCAACAATTAAGTAGAAATCGATCAGTGTAGGCAAATATCAGTCTGCACATCTATACTGATCTTAAACTCTACTGTTTGCCAAAGCTAGTGGAACAGCAGGAATATATGTGGTGAATAGCAAGAAAAGGGTTAATGTCAACAGAAGTGTATCGGGACCTATGAAATACATGTCACGCAATTGTGACCTGTCACGCAAAAAGGGACCATCTTTGTAGTGCGTAAAGTGTCTATCCTTGTCAGACTGTGCAGATTGCGCAGACTGACTAGGATCAAAACTTTTCGCACTTTGCTTATTTTCTGATTCTAGAATTTAATCTACCTTCCTGTGAAAGAATTTTCAAAATGCAACCTCTGGTTTGCCTGTTTTAGAACCAATCTCTTTTTCAAATATTTATTTAACTAAGTTTCCAGATGGCACCTTTTTGGGTGATGGGTCACATTTATGGAAGTCAACAAGTACTATAATAGCTACCACTTATAGTTGTTAAGTTTGGTTTACAAACCCACTTTATGCATTTTGTTAGATGTCCCTGACCATGTATCTCACATTGGGACTCAAGATTATAAACTTTTCTCATGTTCAACTTAGAACTTTCTCAAATTTCATTCTTACAACAGATTTACCGACATCTTAGCAAAAATGGCAATGTAAGAGCCAAATTTTATACTTCAACAGTACATGACTTTGTATTATCTTTTAAAAAATTTTTGTGTGTGTGTGGTGATCAATTTTAAATGACACTATTATTTCATCTTAAAGGTGGAGAGAATTCTCAGTTGAACATGCAAAAAATTATTATTTAATATTTGGTCCTAATATAAATGGATCTGTAAGAAGATATTCCTTGTTGGATCTCTTTGGTCGAGGATTGTGATTTTTTGTCAATATTAAAAGGATTCATTGTAAAATATTTGTACATTGAAAATGTTTTAAAAGGATGTGGTATGAATTGAAAAGTTGTTTTTTGTATGAATAAATTATCATTTTCACTCATTGTTTTTATTATTGATGTAAATTATTGCATATAGTCTATAAGCCAGCTGCAGGACTAGGGATTGTCAGGTCTCAGATTTAAATCGGGTCTTATGAATCAAAAACATCAACTACTGGGCATAGTTGAATAATGTCTATCTTGGGCTGGGGTTTAAACCTAAGGGAAAAATGTCAAAGGATACTAAACCCAGCTTGCTCATGTACGAGTCAAAGAACAATTAATTGGATGGGGTTTTACGCCGCTTTCAACAAATTTTTCACTTATATCACTGCTGCTGGAGCACCTAACAATGGATTCCTGGTATTTCTCTCACCAGTACTACCATAAAATCCTTTCCTAGCCTCAAACTGCTATCTCACATAGGTCTACTATTTATCGGCCCATTGTTGAAAGACAAATAGTTGGAAAGGATGAGTGCCGCCTTCGGGGATCTAACCCAGGATCTCTAGATTGACAGTATGACACTCTACCAATTGTACTATGATGGCGGCTCATGAGTCAAAGAAGATCTTCACTAACACAGTTGTCAAGTGTTTTCAAAACCAAAGAAGCCTGCAGAAAAGACTTGCCTAATTCATCATGAGAAGATTTTATGGAGAACTAGATAGTTCTTCTAGGATAGCTGCTGTTGAGCTCACAAAGGTTGGACCTCGACCTTGACAATTAAAGACTCACATCACTTAACCTCTGACCTTTATATATAAACAAAGTATCTGAAGATTTATTTCAAATAGCACAACTGCTCATAACAATTAATGTTTGAAAAATAACTTTAACAAGATGTGTTTGTGAAACACGAATGGCCCCGTAACAGCGATCTCTCGATAAGGCAAAGGTTAAGTTTTTGGGTTAAGTTTTCGGACAGACGAACGGATGGACAGACAGACGGACAGACATGAGTAAAACAATATGCCCCCGATCTCTCGATCGATACCGGGACATAAAAATTGTAGGAGATATCGATGGCTCGGTATGAAACAGTTGTAACTGCCTATAAACATATAGGCAGTTATAACTGTTTTGCACCTAGCCATTGATATGCTTTGGATTAGCATTAATTTAGCTTATGCTTGTGCTGTGACCTTGACCCTTAAGCTGTCTGAAATTTCTTTCAAATGGTACATCTACTAAAGTATTTGAACAATGAATATTCATTTCATTTGCAAACAAAAATGCATGGGTATTAGGTGGCAGCACGCAGTATATGACGCTAGAAACGTAGTCAGGAATTCAGACATTTGATATTGTGTTATTTAGCCTGTCATGGCTCATTATTTGTGGAAGAAGGGTGAATTCTAAGGTTTGTATAAAAGTAAAATTGAATGGTGTTACATCAAAGTGAGGTACCCCTTAGTAAATCACCGCTATCTTACAGAGAATCAGCAATTGACGTCCCTTCAGTTGCTTGGATAATTTTCTCTCTGTTCTTCCTCTTATTTGACTGGGCATGGAAGCGTCTTGCTCTCAAAAAGTTGGGGCCATCACTTTCGCCAAATGAAAAAAGTTGGGGCCAACCTGGTGAAAATTGGGGCCACATTTCGGGTGTCTGGGCCGGTACTAATAGACAAAATTTTCGACATTTTGCACCCAACTCTTTTCCTACCCTGCCTCATTTTAAACAAACCTCATCAAAAAATTCTATGGTCAAATTACTTCACATTAAGACAAGGCATTCGTAATACTTATTCCAGCAACTCAATTGATTTTCAAGGTTTTCAACAGTTAGAAGAGAAAGAATATTTACAAACGAAGAGCAATGTATTAATTAATTCATCTGCTGCGCCGGGCACTTGTAACAATGGCATTTTATATGGCAGATGGGCGCGCTTTGTTGGATAACTTTACTGCCGAACTAAGGTTAAGGGCCGGCCTCTGATTTCCATATCTTTAGTCGGAAGTATTATGCAAAACCATGAAAGAAAATGAATAATGCACATTGTGTTTTTCTGATGCTATACCATCTGCTGCAATAGGCTGACATTGTTTTGCAAACACTGGAGTCCAGCTTCAGTGCTTCTAAGGCCCTTTAAAAGATGGCACAACCAGAAAATATCCAACGAAAGTTTTTCAAATTTATCTGAAGAATCAGTAGGCCTACTGTTGGAGATTTTTAGCATTTTGCACAAGCAACAGATGATTAAACTTAACATGTTTCGACCGGATAGTAAACTCATGGGGTCTCTGTGGTGCTGATAGGGGCTTCTGTTCGACATGCTTCAAATGACCGAACTGAGAACATGGGATATTCAGTAGGCTCTGAGATGGCCCCAACACATTTGTCCAGACAGAAAACTGTCCAGGCGACTTACATTAAGCTAATCTGTCATTCAGCAGCTATATGAACATTTTCAAACTACTGGTGCACCTGATAAGCGATCCCTGTCTGATGGTCTAGATATACTGACCGAAGGGTCCTTCTCTGCCGTCAACTCTAGCCTCTACGCTAACAATCCATCACCCATATGCCAATGTCAGACAGTCTAAGGGACGCTTCCATCATCACTATAGGTTGCGAGACTGAGACTCATTACCTGCAAAAACTGGGATGCATCTATGGTCGACTGTTATTCATAATCGCATCAATCAGCGTCATTTTTGACTCCATATCACACTTAATTTCTCAAGAAGTTTCTCAACATAACTCAATGAAGGTACAGCTGAACCGTTTTGCCCAATTAATTGACTTGTTGCTATAGATTGACCCCTTGGGTGTCCTTTGGTGTCAGATGGGGGAAAAAGAACGCGAGCCAGCTTGTGTCAATCATCTCTTCCATTTCTTACAGAGGTTGCAGATAGCGATTAAAACAGGTGCACAGAACCCTACTAACTCATTGTTTCCTTGGAACATTAAATGCTTTTCATGAGATGATTTAAACATCCGGCCCTGAGCTTACCGAAATCAACAGTTTTTTCCAACTTTACAAATGGGGGGGCTGGGTACTTTTGGCGATTCGCCTTCGTTTGAAAATGCTTTGTTGGTAATTTTGTTTGCAGTTCTCGAAAGTCAAAATATTGAATTCACTTCTAGCAAAAAACGAAATTGTTGCAGTGTATTTTTAAGGAATGACAAGTGAATATTTCTCTGGCCCTTATCTTTTGTTCTGCAGTATATATCATTTTTACATAACCATATGAGGATTGAATTCCCACAGCAAATGATACCGAATTTAGTTTGGATTGCTTCAAAAACAAAATTTTGCAAGGCAAAACCCGGTTAATTTTTTAACAACCCTCGTAGTCTAAAACTAAGTATAATAAATTTGTAATACAGTTTCTTGCCTTGGTATATGATGATTTATTCCTGGCAGTAAAAAATGATGTCAACCTTAACCTACGGCTTTTTTTCCAGCTGGGAATAAATCGTCATAATAACCCTGGCAAGAAACAGTTTAACTAATATATGGTGCACATGAAGGTAACTTATACTGCTGAGTATGTACATGAGTGAACACCAAGAAGCTTATTTGTAAGAGGGGTCAAGAGTTGTAAGGTCATCATATCTACACCAAGACAAGGGGATCACGATTGTCCTATATTGCTCACTTGTGAGTTCCGAGTTTAAATGACTTCTATAACAAAGAAATGATCCTTACAACATAGGATTATGTTAATAACCCCTCAAAACGAATTTTTTTTGGGGTAAACTAGAAATAACCTGTCTGCCTGTGTGTCTGTACATCCATGTAGAGAATACTTCCAATTCTGTATCTCAGAATCCTTCAATTTTGCTTCAATACTTAAAATTTTACATAAGTATTGATCACTAATTGTAGTCTAGCAAGACGCTCAACTCCCTCTGGTTCATGAATTATCTCCCCTTAAACAAAGACAGCTGTACTCTTTATCCACACATAAAACTAATTCTACTTCCAATTTTGTGTTGTTAACTTCTCCTTCAGTGTTGCTTGATAACTAATGAAACTTTGTACAAATATAAATCACATATTGAAGTTTTGCAACACAATTTCGAGGTCTCAATGACCCCTAGTTCATGAATTATCTCCTGTTGAACTTAGACACAATTTCTTCCATTCGTATATTAATATTAGTGATTTTTTGTGGCATACTCCTTCAATTTTCATACAAAAGTATTGAACCTTTATACAAACATTGACCACATGTTGAAGTTTAGCAAGACACAATTTTAATGTCTCAACTCCCTCTTGTTCAAGAATTATCTCCCCTTGAACTAGATGTTATTATTCTTCTCTGTTCATATATATACTGAGCAAAAGTAAAAAGTATCCACCCAATAAAATTTCGGATTTTTTTAAAAAGTACACACAGAAATACTATGAAATATATTGCAAAAAAGGCCATGACCATTTAAGATTAAAATTAAAAAAATTGATGTGATTAGAAGAAGCCGTTTCCGAATTGTAGGCGTTAACGTAGCCTAGAGGTCGTTTATCAAAAATTGCAGACTTTCTATTAAATATTCAATTGATTTTTCCAACAGTATTTATGCTTGACAAATGCTATATAAGTGCGTTAGGTATCCTGGATTGATAAGACAACTCGATACCTTCTGCTGCTTCCTGCCAATGTTACGTCAAATGAACACTAATGAACATAAAAAATTTAACACAGATTCAAAGCTCAAATTTACCTTATTTCTGTTTACAAGTTTCTTGTAAAGATAAAAACAATCCCAAAATTATCTATTTCATTTTTTACTGGCAAAAAAAAAAATTGCATTTCTACGTTACGTTAACGTTTTCTCTTGCTCATTGGAATGTCTCTTAAGACTATGAAGAAAAATTGCTCGCCCTACATCCATTTGGACTTAAATGGCAATTGCCTTGTTTTCAACAATAGTCCGTAAATTTTCTCTGCGTTTGACGTTATTTGATTACGCATTTGGTCAAGCTTTTCTCAGTCTCATTACAAGACTGTGTTGAACAGAACACTACTATTGTTTGATTTTCTCAACCACAGAGCTTTAGATGTTATATTCATTTGAGAAGAAACCCCAGATCGAACATGTGACGTACTTCGATGTAGAAAACGAACATTTCTACATTTCTTGAAAAACACATGAACAATTTTCTCTGTTTGTCATTTACAATGCATTTTTTAGGCTTCTTACTGTTTACAAACTTTTGCATTAATTACAATGAATTAATAGGATATACATGTACATATGTATTGACCATGCATTGAAAATTTCCATTTCCATTGAATCGGCTTTCTTTGTAAAAGTTTCCATCATCAACCAGTTTCTCATTCTCCGAAAAACACTTGCAAGCCATCCTGTGAAAAGCTCTAATTGAGATCTACCATCCTACCAAATATGAGATATTAATATTGAAGTTTTTGGCAATGTTTAGCTTTTTGGTATAGCTTTTGAGAACTTTTACCTTTATAGCTGACCTTGGCCTTTTCACATGACCTTGACTTTAGTATTCATAGATGCATATCATTGAGACCTGTTATAATGCCAAATATGAGAACAGGCTTGTGTATTTAATAGGCTTGAATTGGCAATATGGTTTTTGAATAAGTTCACATAGACAGACAACAGTAAAACAAATTTCCTAAGATCTCTTGATAAGGGGACATAAAAAATATGTCATCTGTAACCATTTTGAAACCGGACAAGCCCCCAATTTTGCTGTCTTACGGTCTGGAAATGAGTTAAAACAAAAGCCATATTAACAGGAAACAAACTGATTTATTGACTGCTTGTACAGAGAACAATGTTTGGTATTGCTTTATTAATAACAGCAATAACAAACTCAATCTGACTATCTTATGTGATCTTCCTAATGACAAAACTAAGAGAACCCTTAAACCATGTCATGCTGATAAAACCTCTGCCAAATTGAAATAAAATAAAAGTACTGAAAGCACTGAGTGCACTAATTTGGAGTAAGTTATCATAGTGATATTATGATTTTCAAACTTGTTATCTTTAAAAATGGAAAAATTATTGTCTATACCTCCTGCCAAAGCAGAAATGTTACAGGTTCAAAATGACATTGGTTTATACATATTTAGCACAAAACAGTTGTAACTGCCTATATGTTTATTGGTAGTTACAAATGTTTTGCGTTTTGGGCTGAACCAGCATAAAGGAATTGAATAATACTTTGCGCAGTTACTGTTGCATTTGTGCAGCAAGTTTAAAGTCAAATCTCAATTGTGTGACTCGAAACTATTTTGCCTGTATTTCCCACAAATAAAGTACTTAATGAAATGGGAAACATTCTAGAAAAGAAGAAAATGCTGTTTAACCAGCAGCCAATCAGTTTTGCCATTTCAAAAAATTTTCATCATACCATCAAAATGTAAATCATTTGATAAACGATAAGATTTAGCCCTTATTTCTATATTGTCTGCCAAAAGAGGATTGAAGGAAAATGCTATTAACAACATAAATCATTTGGAAGTGGGTATATTTTGTAAAAGAAAGGGCTAAAAGATGGCTGGATTTTTTACCAAAGAAATCTTTGATTTTGTCATGAAGAAGGTCACATCATCTGTATATACAAGTTAATATCAGCAGTAGTTTATAGATCCCACCTCACTGATGGACTATCTTTGTAGTTCATTTTGTGACCTGTCCTGTGAAAGGTTCAATCTGAGAAGTTTAGTGTACACCTTGTGTTGATTGTGGGGATCCAAACTAGGTGAGGAATTTTCTTAGTCAAGAATGCCTGTTTTACCTTAAGATTCTAGTCTAGAATGCCTGTTCTACCTTAAGATTCAAAGTTCTATTTTCCATTTACCAGTATCATTGCCTCTTCAGGGCTCAACACTGACATTGGCCCGGGATCCCCAGAATCCCAAAATACATGTACTTCAACAAAAATCCAAAATACTGCCTCTATCTGAAGCTCTGGGATCCTTTTGACACTCCATTGAAAACAGTTGGTGCTGACACTAGCTAATCCCATCTCTTTAAATATTTTTTATATTGAAGATCCCAGATGGCCCTTTCTCAGTTGATGGGTCACATATTCAGTATAAAGTGAGAATAAAAAGTTTTCCCATTTCAAGAAATTCATATGGGCATTTTGTACTTTTAAGAAATACAGACATAATCCTTATCAACCTACCTAAAATATAATTTCATTAATTTAATTTCAACAATTTACACAGACCCTAATTTGCCTCATGACACTGTTAATAAATACTTACAATATGGCATTATAAATAGTAAAGAAATACAATATGTGTACATATAATTCTTCACTGTAACATTCTGGCAAACCTTCAATTTGAGGGTTCAGTGCAAGACTGTATGAAGTATCTGAACAATCATTAATTCAATGTTTAGACATTTAGTACAGTCTTGCACCAAACCCTCAAATTGTCACTTCATCAGAGCATAACTATTGTACGAGGGGTGATCCAGAAGTTCGTATAATGGGCTTATAACTTTCGCATTTATAGCTTGTTCAGTGTATAATTTGGTCACTGTGCAGTTTTGTAACAACGGAGAATATTAATGTTATTATTTTTGCAGAATTATTTTTAGCGGCCTTAGAATACGTAACCATAGAAACATATGTATGCTAGGGCGGGGGAGCGAGAAAAAATATTGAAAATCTGTTAAATTAATCAAATTTTCTGTAAGTTTTCTGTAACTTTAGTTGGAATTCCTTGGCTAAATCAAATAGAAAGCCAATAGGAATTATTTGTCATATTTTAAAGCTTATTGGGTGATTTCTTACGGACACACAATATTTTAGTAATTCAGAATATTCGAGGAAAAATTGACAAGACGTCAACACCAAAATATGAATATCGTTTATTTTTCAAAATTCACCATGATCTATGTTATTCACCAATTCAAACATTACAGATAATTTATAAAAATGATAAAAATGTGCAGAATAGAACTTTTCCTAAAGAGACCCAGGATATTCAAAGAGGGCAAATGCTTCAAAGAAGTATTTAGATTGGTCTAACAGAGTTTCAACGAACGAATATATCCCAATTGATACTCAATATTTTCCAAAAATAAAGGCCCAGAATTTGGCTCTCCACTTTATTAGAAACACCATGCATATAAAAACTGTAAACAAATTTGATTCGAAAGAATAACGGGTAATTTCTGTAAGTTGGTGCATCAGGCACAGAAAGGCATGAGAGTAAGCGTAGGCTATGTAGAAAGGAAGTATCATTGACGTCGTATTTGACGTTCTTGCTCCCCCGCGCTAGTAGGGGGTCTTTGCCCTAATTCACGCATTTTTCAGTCGCTATTGAATGTAAAAAAATGAAATTTTCCACATTTACTACACAGATGATTCATTTAATGAATGTATATTTTTAATTATGATAGTTAACTTTTTTGATGATTCATAACCTCATTTTACGAACTTTTAGATCAACCCTCGTAAGTATCTATAAATATACAAGCACTTAACTATAGTCTTGCACTGACCAATAAACATTCTCATATCATTATGCACCAATTTACTTTTACATGGTATTTGTATGATTGTGTGCAGACAACAAATATGGCTCATAGAAAAAAAAGGAAGAATGTTTTATACAAAAGCTGTTTATACTGAGAACAGTTAAAAAAAATATTAATGAAGTACCTAGAATATCATTTATCTTAAACATCTGGGCCTGTGATTATAAATCTGTTTTCATTCTCAACTCAGAATTTTCTCAAATTAAGAATTTAAATAAAAGTATGAACATAAGAGATAACATTAATATGTCATTATATGTAACAACTTATTAATTTCATCTTTCATATTCATCAATTTATTATACCTGGCACTATTTCAACAGAATTAAAGCTTAAATAACAAGATTAAATTTGAGAATATTCTAAGTTGAGCCAAAAAACATTTTTATAACCCTGGGTCCTGGTGTTACAGAAATTTGTTGGAATTGTTGTAAGATGCCACAAAACAATGGGTTTTATAAAAAATATTCAGTAGTAAGAAAATTAAAACTGATTTGTTTTCCTTTTTCAAAGCTATTACTTGACTTATTACTATTTCAAGTTCCTTATAATTTGACAATACTTAGGCAATAAACATAGTTTTACGAAAAATTCTCTCCTCATAATGAAAAAGTACAAGCACAACGAAACAAAGTTTAAAAAAATAAAAACAATAAAATATAATAGAAGCAAAGTATCTAGTCTACTGGTCCCTTATGTAGACTGGTTCCTTAACCCTTTGCTGTTTAATCCCTGCTTTTTACGTGCCTGTGATTTTGTGATTGAGAAAACATTGTGAAAAAAGAAGAAATTGCTTCTGACCAGCAATTTTTTCTCTTTCAACATTATTTTCTACCCTACTGAATGGTTATTTTTCAAATTAGATCCATTTTTTTTTCGTCTGCAAAACCTTTGAATTTGGACAGGTCCAAAATTTTGCAAAACAGGAAAGGGTTAATAAACCTTCAATTATAGATTTCAGAGGTACAGATAACAGGGGGGTAAAGCCAGTCTAATAATTTCTCAATGACTATGAAGCCCTGTGTTGTGAGTTTTGAATTATCTCAACAACACAATTCCAAAAAGTACCAACAACATAAGGTTTGTACTATTATTATTGAAATACTTTCATCAAAAACTCCAAAATATCCCCTCAATCTGTAGCTCTGATATTTGAAGGTTTTTAACTACTGGTAGCTTATTGACATTATGTTATTGGCATTCATAGAAAACACTACATTACCTTAGTGAATTTATGACTTAGCAATATTACACTTTTTTAAGCTTTAAGTAAAACTTTGGCAAATACTGTAGAAAGTTCTCTCTAGAACTCTCAAAACTATATTCTTTCCAGTTTAAATGCAGTTTCCGCATTTTTTCAGACTATTAAGATTTTGAAATGCCTGGTTTGGGTTTACTCATGAATTATCCTTGAAAACAGGTGTGCAGTATAATGCATCTTATCTCTGTCTTTTAACAGCCAAGAAATTTACCATCAATATTGATTACAAATTTTGAGGCAGTTGACCCATATAAGTTGTACAACATTTCTGAGTTTAATTTTTAACAATGTTGACAGAGGTTTCAAAATGAAAATCATTAGGAAACCTCAGTTAACACTGATAACGTTCATTACTCACCAAACGTAATTTATGTTGCTGAACTATTATGGGTCTTCTACCTTAAAAGCACACATTTACAACATAAAGATAAGAATTAGGTCTTGTGTGCAACATTTACATAAATACTAAATGATTGTAAAGATTTGACTTTAACAGATCCAAGAAGTGTATTTAGAATGTCCTTTGAATGTATGATTTTTTGTCTGTTCAAATGGGATTTTAAGCCAATTTTAACATTCTTTAGACATATCAAGACAGCTGGTGCACCTTATTGAGCTTGATTCCTAGAATTTCTCACACCAGTACAACAATACCGGTACATCCTCTCTTACCCTCCAGCTGCTATCCCACATATGTCTACAATTATCAACCAATTGGTGGAAGACAAATAGCTGTAATGAATGAACCAAGGACCTTTGACTGACTGCACTATGACGTCAGTTTTTGAGTGTCAAAAATAGCTAAAGTGAGAACCTCCCTAGTGAGGACTTCAGTGCAGAGTTCCAAGTGAAGACTGATCAGCCCAGTCAGAGCACAAGCTGAACAGAGTCTTTGCATGGATAAAACTTGGAAATGTTACATACAAGCTCATTTTCAGTTACACATGAATAAGAAGTTTTATAACGCCTAAAGCTATTTCAGTCTTTGGTATTATTATAGCTAAAAGTATTTGTCTTGTTTACCATTATTTTGTCTTAATTGCCATTATTTTGCATCATCTACTATCACTTTACCTTTACAGTGATAAGTCAGATTTTACATTAGTTGTAAAAATAAGTTGAAAAAGGAGAAAATAATATGGAATTCTCATTTGACTGTTATCATATTCCCAGGTTATCAGTATGAAACCCTATATATATATTATGCATGTGACAAACTCTATTATTGATAACCTGTTATCATTAGAGGTATTTTTATATGATTCCATTGATATGCTCACTTTCAAAGGAGAAATACATTCAACTCTATAAGTATTTTTGCAAAGAATATACCCCTTTTTAAGTTTTATTTATTTACTTGACTGCTCATACAGTGAGGACTTATATTTACCTGTGGTGCTATTCTGGTTTTTAGCTCCACTGGCTGAAAGCCACTGGGCTATTGTCATGGCGTTGTGTCCGTCGTGTGTCCGTCCGTCCGTGCGTCCGTCCGGTCGTAAACTTTTCTTTAAAAATCTTCTCCTCAGAAACTACTGGATGGATTTCAACCAAACTTCACAGGAATGATCCTTGGGTGACCCTCTTTCAAAGTTGTTCAAGAAATTTTGATCCAATGAAAAACATGGATTTAATGGGCGTGGCTAATTTCCAAATATGGTAAAATGTGAGTTTTCTCAGATTCTAATCAATGGATACCAATTAAATTTTACATGAATGATCCTTGGGTGACCCTTTATCAGTCTACAAAAAATCATTGTGATCGGATGGAAAATATGCATTTTATGGGCAGAGGTCATTTCTCTATATGTTATATAGTGGAAAATTTGCAAATCATTTTCTCAGAATGTAATTGATGGATATCAACCAAATTTCACTGGAATGATCCTTGAGTGATCCTTTATCAGTCTACAAAAAATCATTGTGATTGGATGAAAAATATGCGTTTTATGGGCGGAGGTCATTTCTCTATATGTTATATAGTGGAAACTTTGAAAATCAATATCTCAGAATGTAACTGATGGATATCAACCAAGTTTCACTGGAATGATCCTTGAGTGATCCTTTATCAGTGTACCAAAAATTATTTTGATTGGATGAAAAATATGCATTTTATGGGCAGAGGTCATTTCTCTATATGTTTTATAGTGTAAAATTTGAAAATCATTTTCTCAGAATCTGATTGTTGGATATGTGTAGGTCAATTCTCAATATGTTAAATAGTGGAAACTATGAAAAACATTTTCTCAGAATGCAACTGATGGATATCAATCAAACATTTTTGGTATGATCTTTGGGTGACCCATTATCATGCAGCCAAAAATTATTTTTATTTGATGAAAAATATGTCTTTTAATAGCAGAGGTCATTTCTCTATCTGTTATATAGTTGAAACTTTGAAAATCATTTTCATCATCAGTAGAACTCCAAATATCTAAAAATCTAGTCAAAAACATTTATTTGCTTTTACAAGAATTTCAAGCCTGTGGAGCGACTCAAGCCATTCATGGCTTTCTAGTATAACTTTTCAATGGCAATATAATCATTCATGGTTGAGTAGTTATAACCATACTAAAACTTCAAAGTCATGTGCCTGTTGTACATCATAACATCAAAACAGAAATCCTTCTTCTACATATGAATGAATTACAGGCGATATAATCAATAAGGCGTTACAAAGTTATGCAAACCATCATCAAGTCAAAACACCAACCCGTTTGATGCTGGGATTTTTTTCTTTTCCACATTGGTTAACTTTTGCAGATAAACATTCATTTTTTTTCTTATAAAAATAAACTTTCTGGTTAAGAAATGCGAACTGTAATGTATTACTGAATTCTGACTAATAAATATACAGAGGGAAACAAAGTTACTAGGCTATATTAGCCTTACACTAAATACTTCAGCACATTTTTATTTAGTTATTTATCTTTTTACTACAAAACAGGAAATCATTATGAAAATAAGAGAGAACTAATAAAAGAGTAATACGCAGCACCACTACGAAATATAGCCTTACATAAAACTGACAAAAAAATAATTGTGACGTATTATGTGAAAAGGGCCCCCCTGGGAATGCTCTTCAAAGATATTAGGGAAAAATAATATTGGCCTCAGCAGTGATCAACAGGATGTAATGTTTCATCAATGATTAAATTGTCGTTGTTTTTCCAAAACCTCCTAACCACAGCCTTGATCAAGCTGCAGTTACAAGGTTTTAGAATAACATTGACAATATATGAACAGGGCTTTCTCTGCTATCTCTCAGGGGCCCAATAAAGGCCCTATTCCCCATTGAAAAGGCCCCCAAATTTTTCCCAATTTGGAGAAAAATTCCCAATTTAATGAAATGGATTTAACCAAACAACTTATTTCTGACATATTTGTAAGTTGGGAGTATGAATATGTGTTTTGTTAGCTTTGAAAATTTTAAGAACAAGCTTTTTTAAAGAAAATTTATTCATTAGAAGCAAGAATTGACCCAAACAGTCTTACATGAAAAAATCCCCAAATTGCATTTCGTCGATACTTTTTTCCCAAATGAATGCTAGGGGCCTTTTCCCAAAGATCTTGGAAAAAGCCTTGATGAAATAAGGGTGAGCATTCTGAATCTAGAAAAAATATCCATTTTACATATAAGTCAACCCTGGTCAGCATGAGCAGTCTGACCAGGGTCGTCACTTTTTGAATTTCACAGATGATCCCTTTTTTGCATGATGGGTCACAATTTTTCTGTTGTTCCTGTTTGTATCAAGCTTAACATCTTTTCCAGAATAATTAGTTTTGAATTCATTCTAGTTTCCTTTTATAAAAATCTACTCAATAGTTTGAAATGGAAATAATCCTTTACTACCAATATCATTATTTTTGTCTTTGAACAATACTACATTTAAAACAAAATAATAGCTACTCAGGTTAAAAATCTAAATAATACATAGTTACAAAAATAGTTTCAACAAGACTGACTTACTTATTAAGCTTATCTAGTGTAGTAAATGAGAATATCATTGGCAATGGCAATGGTTTGAGAATCAAATTCATCCATGTCTCAATTTGACCCCAACTATTACCAAATTGTTTTATTAAACCACAAAATAAAACAGAAATCTCATGAATGCATCTGCACAGCCTATTCAGAGACTTTACTATAGACAGCAGAATTACAAAAAAGAGGGGGTAATGTGAGTTAAAATTTTTTTATTTTTTATCAAAGCTCTATGTTGTGGGTACTCATTTGAATCATCTTGAAGAGATGATTCAAATGAGTAACCAAAACATAGGATTTGAGCAAGTGTAGTTGAAATAATCTTATTGAAATCCAAAATAAGTAGCTCTGACTGGCTCTTGGATATCCTTTGATACAATGACTATTAAGACCATCATCGCATGTCCTAAATGCACAGTGATTGATAAGCCTGCTCAAAGCCAGTGCTTCAAATACATGTACCTTGTTACATGTAAGATACACAGGCTCAAAAGATATTGTCAACATGTATATACTGATCATTCTAGCTGTTTGCTGTTCACTTTTCTTGTTTAAAAGGGAAAATCAGGTGGTATATACTAAGATCAGACTGCACATATGTGCAGACTGATCTTTGTCTATACATCCTGCTAAAGCCATTTGGTTTAAACCTATTTATTTTACATCAATTGAGAAACAAGTTTTTACAACTTAGATTAATCCCTCTCGATTCTGCTTCCTGCTATAGCCTTAATATTCAAGGTTCAGCATGATAAGGGTTAAAGGTTTTGCCAATTAATTTATCTTGACTACAGTGCATGCATAAATTTTGTGTTATATTTCATGTACAAGCAACAGATAAATGAAACAATAACTATCTTAAATCTGTATTATTTCAAGATTTTCAGTCAAATCATTTCCTTTATCTGAGCTTGCATTACAGAATAGGTTTTGAATGACAGAAGAAAAGAGAAAGAATCAGAAGGATGAGAGATGATACAATATGAAGAGGCACCTTTTGTCTATCATCATACACTGTGGAAAATAATAATGGCCTGTAGCTACACACACTGGTCATTTGGGCTTCAATCAAGAAAAGAGAGGTAGGAAAACATTGTGGAAACTGACGCAAAAGTCATTTCTGCCTTTGTTAATGTTCTCCTTAAAATGTACTCTTAAATTGCTGAAAAATAAGCAAAGTTTGCCTAAAGGACCTGTTTGAATCAGGGCTGACCTGTGGTATTTAGGGCTCAAAGGTCATAACAGCTGGTGGTAAAAAGTGGTTAGTGTCAAACCCTACAGAGATCACATCAGTTCAAAGCGAGTAATTCCATCAAAATCTGTTTGTATCTATCAAATTCAGACATTCCTTCAATCAGAAACCAATTATTTTCCACAGTGTATGACTTGTTTTTAAAACTCTATTGTTACACATCATTTACTCATTTACACACACTTTATACAGTTATTAGTCTGTTTTCTTCTCTTCATCTGTTTTATTTTTCCGTTCTTCACTCTGTTCTTCTTCTTCATCTGAATAATCCCGCGGCTGTTCACCCGGTTTTAATAATCTTCCAACATAATCATATTTTTCTGAAATTACAAGCAAATATACAAAGCATAAAATGCATTTAAGATAATGCAATATCGAGGGGTCAGTGCACTACTATTGTAAGTACCAATGAATCAATAGGAACTTACAATAGTAATGCACTGACCCCTTGTATGTAAAAATCAATCTTTAATCAAGAAAGAGATGAGCAAAACCTAAAATTAGTGCCCTAGGGAAAGGGAACTCTGAATCCTAGATTTTTTTGTAGGAAATCAGTAATATTACCTACTTAATCAGAACTATTAAAAGGGGGTGGCGGGCTTAGCAGGGTTTTGACCCTCAAAAATCTGAAAATATCCTATTTTGACCTGTAGAAATTTCTTCAGAGGGGGCAATTTGACCCCCTTATTAGAAATTTCTAAGGGTCAAAACTTGGTTTTATGACTCAAATTGTAATAATGTATCTTACATACTATTTAGAATTTTGTTATATTTTAAGCCCTGAAAAGCCATCACTGCAGGACGTATCTGCTACAAATTTTAAGCTGAGTCTTCTGTGCAGTTGGACACAAAAAAGCTACAGACAGAACAACTGAAATTTTCATCAAAAGGCTTTAATTTTGTACAGATTAGATGGAGTATGACCAAAGTATATTCCTGATTTATACTTGGTTCTTTATGTGCAGATTGGGTCATATCTGTTCATCACTTGCCAAGAAATTGGGTGGACAAGATTTTTTAAACAAAGAGCCATAACCCAGTCAAAAACCAATGGATGGAAACGACAAAATGACATGCAAAGATCTACTTGCTACTGTTTATACCTGTGAAGTTTGATATCCTTCTGCTAATTGCAGAGAAATTAAGTGGACATGACAACAGTAGACTGAACAATTGACATGTTCATCAAAAGGACATATTTCTGTCAAAAGTCAATGAACCATAACAAAAATATGATATGCACATCTATGACTGAAACTGAGTATTTCTGAGAAGATTTTATCAAATCCATCCATTCGTTGCTGAGAAATTGAGCGAACACAGAAAAGCTACAGACAGAAGAATGGATATTTTCAACAAAGGGTCATATTCCTGTCAGAAATCAATGGACTGTAACCCAAATAAGACATGCACATCCTTGTTTGGTAATGATAAAATCTGTGAAGTTTGATTGAAATCCATAAGTTGCTGAGAAAATGAGAAAAAGCTACAGATTGACTGACAAGCTGACTCCTGTATACCCCTCCCCCTTTCCATAGTCATGTCTGTTCTTGCCCTTTCTCTTAACCCCTGTCATGCTGAATCCAGAATATTCCTGGTTTTGCAGAAGGTTTAGACATAGATCAGCCTGATCTTCTCTATAAGTTATAACACCTGATTATCTTTAGAAAACCGAGAAAGTTTTATTATATTTTGTTTATTTTCTTTTCATTAATATATTTTAAAATTTTCAGCGATTTGATGTTGATGCAACCTTACCGCAGCTTTAATTCAGCATGAAAAGGGTTAAATTCTAACTTTGTAAATGAAGTTATCAATCCTCACATGGATCCCTGAACTGCAGTTTCCCATTGAGAAACAGTAAGTCTCAATCAACAGAAATTTTATTTTAAGAAAAGAATTCCAAATAGCCATAAAATCATCGGTACCTGTAAACTGCATTTCCCACTCTCTTACACTTTCCATTTGCATGCTAGTTAAATCAGTTAAATCATCATATTCATTTCGAAATACATCGTCTGACATTGAAAATGTTGCGAGTGCACGAGACGCATCACGGCCAGCAAACAGTGCATATGGTCCCCCTGAAGAGAAAACACACAAAAGGTAAATGTCTAATTGACAGGTGTCATAATTCAAAAAAGTTGCAGTCAACAAATTAAAATTATAGAATGTAAAGACCTTTGCAGGATTCGATACTTACTACTTTTTGCCACAGGCCTGAAGGACCTGTAATCCTTTAATGTTACAGGTCCTCCCTGATTAAAACAGGTGACACCTCGAAGAAAACTATAGATATTAATTAGCAGTCTAGGGATAAATTGTAGAGAAAACATTGTGGGAAAAGAAGAAATTGCTTTTGACAGGCTATTTCTTCTTTCACCTCAATGATTTCTATTGGATAATGCAGCTGAAAACAAAGAAAAAAAAGGCTATTACTTACATTGAACAGGAAAACTTGTGAAAATCCAGTGCACTATGTCAAATATGACAATTAGTCGAAACGACATATGGTCGAGTTGAATGTTTTGTTGAATTTATATTTGTTGAAAAGTTCGTCAAAATTTTGTCTAAATTATATTTGAACTGAAACATAAACAGCTAAACTTTCCAAAGAACTTTGATTTCAACTGCACTTTAGTAAGTATATGTTTTTTTAATATTATGAATACTATAAGGTATGCTTGAAACAGCATGCCCTAGGCATCATTCCTCGTAAATTTGGTTGAATTCTGATGAGTATTTTCAGAGAAGAAGGGTTGTTTCTAAATATTTCATGATATGGGACCTTTTTTTGGTGATGTGACAGACTCTAGCACTTACATTAAATGTACCAGTTTGATCACAATTGAATGTAAAATCTGAAACCACGATTGAATGTTAAATCTGAAAGAGCATGCCCCAATGAGTACGTTAAAGAACCAAGGAGGATCTCAGCAGTAGTTTCGTCCTGTATTCTTGCACTATCCTCAGTAACAACTAATCGTCTTCTGGGGCATCGCTCATATAGGCATGTGCTACGGTAGCCACGATAAATAAATAGAAATACAGACACATTCATGACAGACACATCGTGATGACAATAGCCCTGCTGGACTTCCATATTATCCCTTTAAGTAACCTCAACCAAGCTTGGACTATTCATCAATGTTTGGATGCCCCAATTATTGTAATTATATAAGAAAGAAACAACATTTGGTTGAAATTTACTTTGTCATTTTGACCAATTGTCGTATTTTTTGTTGTTTTTTAAAGTTTTTGAGACAATGTCTGCAATCTAATGTCACATAGACCAATTGTCAATATTTGATGATACATCATATTTGATGAATTGTCTTTTGACGAAATGTCACGGACCCATGAGTCCCATGTTGGGCACAACTTTTCTGGGCCTTATTTACTTCAGAAGCATTTATAAATGAAAAGATAGGAATGTGAAACAACAAACAAATACTGAAGCCAAAAATTATCTAAGATTCTTGAAAAGAAACCTACGAGGATTCCAATGTGGAGTGGTTAGCAGTCAGCTCCGCCCATACTATTTATCATGAAATATGTATAAGTATTGTACAATTATGCTTTACTGTCAGTGTGTTTATCTTTATTCAGGGTATGACACTAACTTCTAAGAAAAAGGAGTAAAGTAGACTCCAAACTTATGGAATCAAGAATTCCATGCTAAAATAAGGAAGTCCAAATTTCATATTTTGAGGAGAAAATTGTGGAAAAGAAACAGCTTGTAACAAGTAATTTCTTCTTTTTCTGCGATTTTCACCAGATTGAAAGATAGTTTACATCCAAAATAATAAGAAGATACCACCAAATGTTGTATGTTACATCTTTCATATTACTGAGATATGAAACTACTGAAACAAAGAGTTTATATTTAGAAGCTTGAAGGATATTTCTCTGATAGTTTATTTTGGTTTGAGGAAATATTATATGACCAGGGAGTCCATTGGAATTTTAGCTTGCAAAGTAAAGGAGTCTGGCCCACAAAATAAGGCCTCCTGGACTCCACTTAGTGTCGAACCCTGTTATTAAACTGAAACTAGTATTTTTTGTTTTTGATAACATAATATCTTTTCAGTGTTCAGGGTTCAAGACCAAGGGAAGTCCGGGGGTCCAAGACTCCGTACTTACCTTTATAATGTAAGTAAGGAGTCTCATGGACTCCCTGGTTAATAGAAGAATATTTCAACAAACATAATAATTAATCAGTTCAATTTTCAATCCTTGTCAAAACTGTTCATCGTTACACTATTAAGGTGTTGAAGATAGAATTAACTTGAATCTAGAAGTAGTTTGAAAGTAAACCAGCAAGCAATTTCTTCTTTTCCACAAAGTTCTCCCCATTATTAAACTCGTAACTTTAAGCTTGGACTCTTGATTTTATAGCTCAGGAGTCCCATGGACTCCTTGCTTATAAAAGTTAAGAGTCGAACGCTGGTGTTTGAATGAGTGCTTTTCTTTGAATGATTCTTAAAATTCAATTTAGCTTTTGTTAAGGCCAATGCATATGTTAATTTCCTCACAACTGAATGAAAATTGAATAATATTGTATAAATTCAATAATAAATAAAATCAGTAAAATAATAGTTTTGGCATAAACTGATTTTTGGACAAGTTATACATTGGGCCGAGTTGCCGATGGGCTGAGTTTATAATGGGCCAAGTTGACCAAGCACCTGTGAAGTAATGACCTAGACATATACAGGTTGGAGACCAATTCTCGCCAAGTACCAGTTCTCGCCACCACCCTTTTTTCACGGTAAAGACAGAAAGGAAACCCTTCTAAATTACAAGTTATTTTTGGACATGAATTTCTTCTAATCAGAAAATAATTTATTGTGAATGACCATTGCATCTTTACTGTGAAAATGGTCGCTTGGCAAGAACTGGTACTTGGCGAGAATTGGTCTCCGGCCAGTATAACTTTAGTGCTCAGACCAGGGCAAACAGTCATTGAGAAGGGTGGCAGTCTTGAGAACAGTCAGTGTCTCAACCAGGATATTCCTTTCGATGGGTGCCAGTCAACTCGTTCCTCGGTCAACTCGTTCCTCAGTTAACTTGTGGCGATTTTGGTCAACTTGTTCCCCAAAATTAATCAACTCGTTCTCCAATTGATTTTTTCTCGGTCAACTCGTTCCCCAAATATTATCCCATCTTCACTGGATATTTCAACGGACGTTTTTGTACAAAAAATAATAAGGAATGTTATTCTATTGCAATTTTAATATCATTTCATTGAAGATCGATATTCGGCATTTAATTTGCCCTTTACCATACAATCAGAATATTTTTTTCAACGAAGATACATTTAAGTAAATCTCGCATTTGCCTGGATATTTCAACGGAGTTTATTGTACAAAATATGTTAGGAATGTTTTGGGGTTTTTTTTTGTTATTTTTTTCATTTTTAACAGTTATATGGAAAATCCATTGTCTTCCACTAATAAGCCCTGTTACAAATTAACAGAATACATATTTTTAAATCAGGAAACCAAAGATATACGAAAATTTAATATCAAATGTATTATATGTAATAGTGTCCTAAAGTGGGGTTAGGTATGGGTTTTTGGCGTTGTTATGATAAATTTATTTTTTTAACTTAACACTTGTCATGCTGAATCCGGACTATTCCAAATAAAATATAGGATCTGCTTTCCAGAAAAAACTGTCTAAATGACGTCACATCACTTTGTAAGATTTGCTTTTTGCGCGATAGACAGGCAGATAGATAGACAGACATGAATTTATTTGGGGGAAACAACATTTCCTCTTGAATGACGATAAACACATAACTTTCCTGGAGAACGAATCATATATATTCATCACGACAATGTTCAATGGCTTTGTTGCAAAAAACTAGCGGCAAAGCATTAAAGGTAATTGATACTTTAATCTTATTCACACCTTTAATGACAAAGTCTAATTGACTTTCAATTACAATAGACAACTTTGAATACATCCCTTACTACAAGCATGTAGCCGGGTTGTTTTATAGCGACGTGGTAGAAACTTGGTGGATGTTTTAACCGAAATTGGTAGATGACACAGAGGTCCCGGGTTCGAATCCCGATGGAGTCGAATATCTATTTGTGGGTTATAATCATAGGATTAACAAAAAATTATTTTATTTTTTCGTTTCGCCATTAATTTTTATATATTTTAAACCAGTATTCTTTATTATATATATAAATTTTCAGCCAATATTCAATCAGATTTCCGGGAAATATCGGCGGGTTAAATCGGTCTTAGAATTTTATGTTAAAGGGTAACTATCATAAATTTTGCATTGTTTTTTTTTTTAAAAAAAAAAAAATATCAAAATTACTTATTTTGAGTACTTTAACCCATTCAAAAGAAAAAAATATATAAAAATATTTCAAAATATATATGATTATTTTCGGGGAACAAGTTGACCGAGGAAAAATCGATTGGGGAACGAGTTGACCAATTTTGGGGAACGAGTTGACCGAAAACGCCACGAGTTGACTGAGGAACGAGTTGACTGAGGAAAGAGTTGACTGTAGCCCCTTTCGATTATCATCAACCTCACCTGGGCCATAAAATCGTTTTCCACGAGTGACGTCAAATACTTTTCCATTACATGCTAAGAGAGTTCGTCCGTCGGGTCCTTTACCATCAAACTCGCGAAGTTGTTCTAATGTCATATCCTGCTTTTTCAGTTTTGGTAGTTCTGGTTCCCTGGGAGGAGCAGGGGCAGGTTTCTTTTGGCCTGCAACTATTTTGTACAATAAAAATCCACAAACACATAGCAATGCTAAATTGATTGGGCTCGAAACTAGTTCACTACAGAATGTCGTAATAAAACTGCCACCACTCTCTGCTTTGACGTCGTCCGCCATTTTTGTTGTGATTTGTCTGGTTCTTTGTTTATTTTGCGCTCGATCGGTACCCGCGCAATCTACGTGCATCAAAGTACTTACGATACTTCAGCTTTAGGTCTGATCGTGTAGTTTATTCATAATAAAAACTATGAAAATAGTCACAAAAAAGTAAAATGATATCACAGTTAAAAACAAAAAAGATTTTTCACTTAAATTTTTTTTCCACATTTTTTTTTATTAAATTACAAAAGGCTATGTATTCTGTATTCTGTATAATCTTGACCGCCTATTAAGGCGAACCTTTGCTATTGCAAAGTAGAACAATATATTCCTTCACCACTATTTACACTGAACATGTTGAAAGCTCATTACAAGGATATCTAAAAAAAAAAAACTGGTATCTTCAATTTCCATTGTGGTCCTTATAGAGGGAGTATGAACATAGAGAGGCACACTGAGACTAAATCAAATAAGATGATCGAATGATGATAGAAATTTACGGTGTGTTTGATAGGCATGTACATCCCCGTGGTCTAGTCGTCCTACTACATTTTTCCGGCATAAACAATTTTATTCAAACTTTTATACATAGATAGATCTTGCATAAATGTTCAAGATGTGATCTTTTTTTATGATTTTCATTTTTTTATTTGATCCTGAACTTTACGGATAGGTTTATTTATTTCGATAATTTTGTTTATGTAAATTAACTTCATATGTTTTCGTGAACATTGTAAACCAGGGGTGGGTATAAAACGCAGACAACATAGATTATATAGTAACGCATACAATATAGAACAAAGAGGGGTTGCAGACAGGGGTATAAAACGCAGACAACAAAGGTAAAGAGGCAGTATACTGTTACGCAGACGATATAAAACAAAGAGCTTAGATAACCAAGCTTTTTTTTAAACACTTATTATTTTTTTCGGTTGTGATTTATATTCATGAGAACTACGAATTTTGGTTTGCTTTAAGAAATGGTTAGTTCAAAATTAACTTTAACGTCATAACTGAGAATAATTTAGTTATAAAAAATGCCTGTATTCATTATCAATTTTATTAAATAATATTATTATTCAGTTGTGTGTTTATTTGAAAAGCTTATTAAACCAGGGACTCTCAATAAAAAAAACTCATGAGAATCGCGATTTATTAATCTACTTCATCCAAGATAATACTCAAATATCATTATTTTTCAGTCTTTACATTTTGTTCGTTAATTTTCACATGAATTTGTAGATTTAGAGGCTCGAGGTTTGTGTGCACATATTATAATCACTATTTTCAAACAAATGATATTTCGGCATAGATTTGGTATCTTCGAGAAAATAGCTTTAACAAGGTCCATATATAGGCTATATGTTTTTTTAGGCTCTGTGCATGTAAATAGAACAAAAGTCAGAAGCGGATCAACAATCAGACGCTTTCCAATCAACTCAATTCAATCGAATCCATTTTATCTGGTCCACACAGAAAGTGAATCTTCTTGCGACCATGCCGAAATCAAAATTTTGCAACTGCAGACGCAACTATTTTATTTTGGTCTAAGTGTCAGTTATCCTATTTGAGGTATGTCACTTTGATGCACCTGGGGAATTACTCACGGTTAATCTACAATGTCAGAAATACATATACATTGCTATATTGAAGAGATTTAAACTTTACCGCCACTTTATGCTCTGCTGAAAAATAGAAATAGAAAACATCGAACTAAAAGGAGAATTTGCTTGATGAAAGCAATTTCTCTCTTTCTTCGGCGCATATGTCTATTTCTATTTAGTTCTTGTTTTGTTTCTTAGACATGCTAGGATCCGAAACTTGCTAATCATTTATCGCCCAAATTAAATGCAACTACCAATTAACAAGGTAGCCTAGACAGGTGACAAAACGTAATATATACATTGATGCTGTAAGGTGTTAACCACGCTTCTTGAATTCCGATTATCAGTTAGACGCGTGTCCAGTCGGTCATTCACTATTTTATCGGTTAAATTCCAAAACGCTTTTAGATGATAGCTTCCGAAAACACTGTAGCGACATAGAAATTTGATAATAAACGGAGTGGCTTCGTTTTCCATAGATGAACAAGTTTCAGTAAGTGATCACCTGAGTTGATAATTTTGACTTTTGATCACTTAACCTGCTCTGAATCAATATTTGACTGTACATAATCGAATATTAAGAGCAAAAAATGATCTAAGCCTGAACACATTGATTCCTAGCCGATGTTAAATAAAACTAAATTTAACCGATTTACAACTTTTCATGTATATTTGATAACCGTACATTTCAAGTTGTACTTACGAGCTTATGGAATAACACCGAAGATATATATGAATTTAACAAAAATGATAGCATTATTCATGTTCATACAAACGATTTCTACATTTATTTATTTATGTGAAAATTCTTTAACAAAATGTCAACAGTTGAAAAATCATACTAACATTTGAGTATTATCTTGGAGAAATTCGTTTTTTTTAACAGTAATTCATTTTTCATTTTTATTATTCATTCAGACACGCTCACTAGCCCTATTTCGAATTGTATTTCATATAATCGTCCATAAATAAATGAATAAATAATTAAAGAAATAAATAAATGAATGAATGAATGAATGAATGAATGAATGAATGAATGAATGAATGAATGAATAAATAAATAAATAAATAAATAAATAAAAACGATTAGCTAAAATTTTCATCCATTAAATTATAATGTTAAATCAAATTGATAAAGAATACAGGCATTTTTTTATAACCAAAGCATCCTCAGGTATGACGTAAAAATTTATTTTGAACTTACCATTTCAAAAATTGTAATTCTCATGAATAAAAATAAAAACTTAACCAAATAAAATATAAAGTGTTGAAAAAAAAGGCTTGGAAATTAAAGTTCTTTGTTATATATTGTCTGCGTAGCAGCATGCTGCCTCTTTATCTTTGTTGTCTGCGTTTTATACCCCTGTCTGCAATCCCTCTTTATTCTATGTCGTATGCGTTACTATATAATCTATATTGTCTGCGTTTTATACCCACCCGTAAACCAGCCCCTTTTCTTTAAAAAAAAAATAGATTCCTGATCTTATTGTCTATCTCCCGATTTATCATTGTCAAACTTTAGACGGACTACAAGTTTACACTTACAATTTGAAAACCAAGTTCATATTCATGCTAATCTGCTAATCATACGGTCCATTAAAAGACTGAGTCACTTATGAGACGGCATTACTTTGCATATCTCTTTTTTTATTAACTAGATTCATAAAAAAATAGATATATTTATTTATCAGGAGCTTTAGTGGTCAAATAAAAAGTGAAAATATACTTTCTAAAGGCATTTGCTTAATTTAGTCATACTAGAAAATAACCAGTGGGAAATGTAAGAAACGTGTCCGGATTATCAAACCGAAAATTTAACTACTTATACTAGCAGCAACCATATGACAGGCACATGGCATTGGAAGCAGATGGTTAACTTAATGATTACCACATGGCATGACCTGTTTTTATTAGACCCTCAATCCATCTTTTCTCAGTCATATTGGTGATATACAAAACCAATAAAAGTGATTTAAGAAAAGTACAATAAAAAGTATGTGCTTATTTTCAAAATAAATATTTAAGCTAGATTAGATTAGATTTATCATGGAAATGCTTTGTATCTTGAGGCTAATAGCTACGATGATTTCTAATTTAAATGTTCCACCGTAAACAACTAATATGAATGAAATTAATAATCATTGAAATAGGTCTGAATCTGAATCAGAATCTGAATGTGTACACTGTAGGACCTTTCGGTATATCCACAGTGGGAGAGAAATGTGTGTTATTGGATGTTAATAACACTGTTGGATAGCTGATTTGAAGCTCTTTACTGTCTCTGCGCACCTAACGTTACTTTTTAGGTTGTTCCACTCTATAATAGTTCTTGGAAAGAAAGAATTTTTATATTGGTCACTTTGACATGTTATAGTTTTGAAGCACTTGTTGTGTTTTTTTTGGCTTGGTTGTTCACTATATTAGCACTTTGGTAGTTATCTAGGTTTTTTTTGTTTGATTAGGCGTTTCCCACAGATTGGCGTTAAATAAGTTTTCGTTGGCATTGCTGGCACCAGCCCCTCAACCACCTTGTACATGAAGGTAAGTCTTGCTGCTTTTCTCCTCTCATGTAGTGGTGGAAGTTCCAGTTCTTTCAGGATTCTGGTGACACATCCTTGATCTCTTGATTTATAGCCCCCGATATAGATCTTGCTGCTTTACGCTGGATCTTTTCAAGTTTTTCTGTATGCTTTTGTAAGTACGGGTCCCATACAATAGAGCTATATTCAAGGATGAAGCGGACTAATGAGATATAGGCTGTCTTCCTGCATGATGATGGACAGTGTTTAAGGTTCCTTTTTAGGAATCCGAGTGTTGAGCTAGCTTTACTGCAGACTTTTGGTATGTGTGATCCAAATTTGAGGTTGTCAGTGAATGTCACTCCCAGGTTTGGGTTTTCTTCTACTTTTTGGAGGATATGTTTGTCTAGTTCATAGAATTGTGTTGATTTGCTGTTTATGCTCATTACATAGCACTTTTTGGCATTGCCCCAAGTTGAATCCCAGTTTTCTAGTGCTTTCAAGTCTGTTTGTAGTTGAAGATGGTCTTTCCTTGTTTTGATACAGCGATATAGCAAGCAGTCGTCGGCGAAAAGGCGAACTGATGATTTCACACAGTCCGGAAGGTCATTTATGTGACACAAGAATGCCAGGGGTCCTTATACTATTCCCTGCGGTAATCCGGAGTCTACAGTGACTGGTTCAGACATCTCTCCATCGACGACTACTCTCATACTTCTGTTTGTTAGGAAATCACGCAGCCAGCAATTAATGTTTCCATCAATGCCATGGAGGTTCATCTTGTGTAGAAGGATTTCGTGGAGGACGGTATCGAGTGCTTTAGAGAAGTCAAGTATGATTATGTCTATTTGGGACTTGTTGTCGAGGTGTTGGAGTAGATCATGCACTTTTGTCAGTAGCTGTGTTTCGCAGGAAAAGCCACTTCTTAACCCGTGGTTTAGACCAGTAAGAATGTTGATTTTCTTCAGGTGGTCTAGTATATGTTTACATATTATGTGTTCTAGTATTTTACAGGTTACCGATGTTAGTGATACTGGCCGATAGTTTTCCGGGTAGATGTGAGTCCCCTTTCTTGAAGATTGGAAAAACGTTTGCACTTCGCCAGTCAGATGGTAGCTTTCCACTATCTACAGATTTCTGGAATATGTAGCTTAGTGTTGGGGCTATGGTTCGATCCCCGGTGGCGGCAAATATCCTTTCCGACGTTTGTCTCTCACCAATCGGTATATAATCGTAAACCTATGTGAGATAGCAGTCGGAGGCTAGGAAAGGGTGTAATGGTAGTACGGGTGAAAGAAATACCAGGAATCCATTGTTAGGTGCTCCGACCGCCGCGATATAACTGCGAAATTGTTGAAAGCGGCGTAAAACCCATTCAAACAAACAAATTTCTTGAAGATTGGAAAAACGTTTGCACTTCGCCAGTCAGATGGTAGCTTTCCACTATCTACAGATTTCTGGAATATGTAGCTTAGTGTTGGGGCTATGGTCTTGGCGCAGGTTTTCAGAATGTTGTTGGGTATTCCATCTGGTCCAATGGCCTTGTGAACACTGATGTTGTTAAGTAGCTTCTCTACACCTTTTTGTTGTTATGGTAATGGTTGGTATAGGTTTTTGGGCTCTCTTCTTTTTCTTGGGAACTTTTTCCACTGTAATGCTAGATCACTGCTTCCGAAAATATGTGAGCTAAGAATTCTGGCTGAAAAAACCAGGGCTGCGGTTATCGCTATCACCGAAACTTGGTTGGATGGTTCCGTTACCAACGCCGAGGTGCAAATCAACAATTATTCAATATTACGAAAGGACCGCAACAGAGCAGGGGAGGAGTGTGCCTTTACATAAAAAATGACATTCCATTTTCCACACGAACTGATCTTCAAAACGACAAATTAGAATCTGTATGGACAGACATTTTTTTACCTAAAACCAAACCAATTCTTATAGGTGCAGTGTATAGACCACCGAAACAAAATGATTTTCTTGAACTCTTTGAAAATACACCCAATAAGATAAATCCCGATTGTGAAACATTCATTTTCGGAGACTTGAATATTTGTCTTTTGCATAAAGTGTCACATTTGGCCAAATCATTTACAAACCTTTTGTATAAATTTAACCTTAAACAAATCATTCAAAAACCCACAAGAATCACTTATCTAAGTAAATCCCTTATTGATCATGTTATTGTAAGTATGCAAGACAAAGTAAGCAAGTTTGGAGTACTATCTGTCGGTCTTAGTGATCACCTAATTACATTTTGCACTAGGAAAGTAGGTAAAAGAGTCACATCAGATCGTGAAAACAATGTTAAAATAAGATCTACTAAGAATTATAGTAAGGAGAAATTTTTTAATGAATTAAATAGTATTGAGTGGTCAGAATTGTACCTCTGCAGAGATGTAAATGCGGCCTGGATCTTGTTTAAAAACAAATTTATATCGGTACTAAATGAAGTAGCCCCATATAGGGAGATACGATTAAAAAGTCGTACAGAACCCTGGGTTACACCTGACATTCTTGATTCTATCAGGGGGAGGGACAACTTGTTGTCGAAATATAAGAAAACCAATAATAAAATTTATTATGAGAAATATTGTAAAGTAAGAAACAATGTACAAAGGTTAATTAAAAAAGCCAAAGAGCTCTACTTTGAGAACAAAATCGAAGAGAACAAAAATAATCCAAAGAATCTCTGGAAACATTTCAAGGTTCTAGGATATAGCTCTAAACAAAAGGAAAATAACAGAACTGTTCTAACAGTAGATAATGAGGTGTGTCATGACCCCAAAAAGGTCGCTGATTATTTCAATATATTTTTCACAAGTGTAGCAGAAAATCTTGTTGCAAAATTGCCAAGTGCTAAAAATTTGTATAGCTTTACTTCAAATATCTTTAAAACATTTTATAGAAAGATCTTTGATCTTAGTTTGAAATTAGAACTTTCACCAATAGGGGAAGACTTTGTTCTCAAGGAGCTTCAAAGCTTAAATATTACCAAGAGCACTGGACTAGATGGCATACCATCAAAATTTCTCAAAGACGGATCTCTTGCAATCAAAAGACCCATTACATATATCATTAACTTATCAATTTCTAGCGGGTTAGTGCCAGATGGCATGAAAGAAGCAAGAGTATGTCCCATCTATAAAAAGAATAGCAGGCTAGATGTAGGTAACTACAGGCCTGTCAGCATCCTTGTTATTATATCCAAAATCTTGGAAAGAGCTGTGTATAATCAGCTTGAAACTTACTTAACTAAAAACAATTTACTTTGCGAACTTCAATCGGGCTTCCGTGGTAAATATTCAACTGACACTTGTCTGGTTCATTTATTAGACCATATAAGTTCACAGAATGCACTAGGACTCTACACTGGCATGATCATGCTTGACCTACAGAAGGCATTTGACACTGTCGATCATCAGATTCTGTGTAATAAATTGCATGCAATGGGTATTAAATCCGCCAAATGGTTTAAATCTTACCTAACAGGCCGAAGACAGTTGGTTAGTGCAAACAGCACAGAGTCTGATTATCGATGTGTCAACTGTGGGGTCCCTCAGGGCAGTATACTGGGCCCACTGCTATTTTTATGTTATGTGAACGATATGTCATCCAGTGTGGGGTCCGATTGCAAGCTGCTGCTCTATGCAGATGACAGTGCAATCCTTTACTCACATAAAGACCCAAAAATAATTTCAAATAAACTAAGTAAAGAACTCCAGTCATGCAGTGACTGGCTAATTGACAACAAGTTGTCTCTCCACCTGGGGAAGACAGAGTGTATTCTTTTTGGATCGAAACGTAAGCTACGCAAAATTTCTAACTTTAGTATTACTTGCAATAATCATACTATTTTATATCAATCTAGTGTAAAATACTTGGGTATTAATATTGACCACTTTGTCTCTGGTGACATGATAGTAAAGAGTATCATGCAGAAAGCAAATGCTAAATTGGAATTTTTATACAAAAATGCTAACTGTCTGTCTGAAAATGCTAGAAAAACACTTAGCATGGCACTCATTCAGTGTCATTTCGACTGCTCATGTTCATCTTGGTATTGTTCTATTAATAAATCGCTCAAGAAAGAGCTCCAGATAATGCAGAACAAGGTCATTAGATATATCAAAGGTTACAACTATAGGAAGCGAATAGATTTCCCAATATTTAAAGAACTTGGCTTCTTAAACGTTGAACTTCGAGTAAAACAAATGCGCCTAAACCATGCACATGGCATATTCTATGGTAAATGCCCTAATTATATGAAAACAAATTTTACAAAATTGTGCGATATTCACACTCATAATACCAGATCAAGTGAACTTAACTTTCACATTCCATCTGTCAACCAACATTCTGCATGTACCTTTTACTATAATGCCATCAGAGACTGGAACAGTGTTCCACCCGAATTGAGAAGAGTGAAAAATATCAATAATTTTAAGTCTGGTGTAAAAAAGTTTCTTTTGGAACAAATGGAAATTGAATACACCAATTTTTGCGACTTTGTAATATATATCAAGGGACTGGAGCAGAGACATAGCAGGTGCCTTTACATTGTATAGACACATGCTATGATTCTGTGACAGATCCTTCATAGTAAACCTCATGATGACCAATGACCTTAAACTTGATCTGCTATAATCACAATAACCTATTAGAAAAGTTGTAGATACTTCTTAGATTCATAACTTTAGAGCAATGGATAGAGTGAGAAAATGTTTGTTTCATGCTGTTTCAACATTACTATCTTTGTACGTATGAAACTTGACTATAAATAAAGGACATATCAATTGATCTCTGGTGTATTTGCCTGTCAAAGTTTTGTGCTGGCCAAGCTGATGCTTCATAAACTTTTAGTCTTTTACAATCAATCCGTCATTAACAGGACCCCATTGGAAATAAGCTCCAGAGCTTTTATGGGCTGTCCTAGGTTAAATATCAACCTTTTAAATTGTCAAAGGACTAATTGAAAACCGTTTTTTAAAAGCTTGGCTCAATTAAAATTTTGGCTTGCACTTTTATATGCATTTAAACAATACAAACTTGTTGTAATTGTGGTATTCATTTGTACATGTTGATATTTGGTCTGAATATATACTACTACTACTACTACTACTACTACTACTACTACTTCTTTGTTGTTGGTCTGTCCGTGTTTCCTTTTGTGAAAACTGAGCTGAATTGTTCCACCAATTTATCTGCTTTGTCTTTGCTATTACTGAATAATTGCCCTTTCTTCTTCAGTGGTTGTACTCCGATATTATCCTGACGTCTTGATTTTATGAATCTCCAAAATGGTTTTGTGTTATTGTCTATTAGTCCTTTGTTTATGGTATCTCAGCCTTTTGAGCTCTCTTTTGCATTCTCGTTGAAAAGTTTTGAACATAGTCCAATTTCCACTTTTCTTTGCATTCTTGTATAATCGTGATTTATGTTTCACCATTCTTTTGAGTTTGTGGGTGAACCAGGGAAGACTCTTTCTTGTACTATTGTGCTTTGATGGTATGTTTCTTTCTATACTCTCTGTTATCCTTGTTTTGAAGAGTTCCCATAGACTTTCTATGTTGTCATCATTGTGTGTGTGTTTTTTTTTTTTCATCCCCGTTTCTAGCTCAATGAGGTCTTTGTTTATTGCTGTCCAGTTAGCTTTTCTATATTGGTTTATTTTCCGTTTTGAAAATATATGACGGACAAAAACATATAACACTACCGGATACATTTAAGAACACTTTGTTGCTAAGATAAGATAACAATCAATATGCGTGGATCGACAAGGAGTGGGGAAATCGGGTCCGGACCCCTTTCAAATTTTGGATAAAATATCAAGTTTGAAAATCTTGATTTCAAGTGAAAGTGTCATTCTTTAAATTCTCGAACAAAATATATAGGTACGACATTCTTTTCTCCCAACTGAGGAGTTGGCACAAATACGAAATGGGCTACCCACTGAGCACGAAATGTGGAGAAATATATAACAGCGAAACGCACTTAATATATAGAAAATAACACGCTGTTTTGCGATTAAAACGCAGCTCACTAACTCGACACTTTGGGTTTGGTTTACACCTATTTATTTCACATTGATTGGGAAACAAGATTTTACAACTCAGATTAACCCCTTTCGATTCTGCTTCTGGGAAAATTCAACAGTACTCGCGCCGATAGCCGTTCTCGGGGAATATTCGAGAGATCGGGAGTTCGACCAATCGAAAAACCTGACTTTCGGAAATCAATTTGTAGTCAATCCAGATACCCACGTCAACCTCTGATTTATGTTGTATAATCTTTTAAACAGGTAGGCCATAGTTATTGTCGAAAGGCTTTAAATGTTGTTAGCGTTTGCATTTTTCTTGGTTGAAATCAAGTAACCATTTCTAAGACCAGTCTTCAAGTTTCTTCAAATCTGCGTGCAAAGTCTTTTGCCCTGTAGTATTGTTTACTGCTGCGTAGGTTTTTGTTTCATCTACAAAAGACGTGTTTCGGTCAATAAATTAAAAAGAAATAATTTGTACCGATGTAATTAAATTTCAATAAACATCTCAAAAGGGTAGCTAAAAATCAAACAGTTTTTGTCAGAGATTACCCAGCCGACAAAGTTAAATACCATTCATACATGTATATTAAAGGAAAAATATACGAAACTGTCTTTTTTGTAGGTGTTTTCGAACATTGGGGCAGTGAATGAGGAGGGTGAGGGAGGGATGTCCACTCCCAAATGTTGAAAAAGAAATAATTTGGAAGGTTTATGACACCATATTCATGACTTCAATAAGTACTTTATACTTTCAGTGAATGTTGTTCAGAAGGACCTTTTTCGCCCTCTACTGAGCGTTTTCAGAATTTAAATCGTGATTGTTTTGAGAATATTCTCGTTATCCAGCAGTACATGTTTGCGCAAGATCCTTTCATTTCCTTTTCTAAACTTGATACTTAAAAAGTAGCCTTCGCAGGTTTGTAAATCGGTGAAAAATAAATCTTATGATTATAAGTTTTGTTTTGTGTGTGTGTTTGGTCTACTTTTCTAATCACAGCTCCCTCATTTTCCGTCTTATTGAATATTAACATTATAAGTATAGTTATCACGAAATTTAATTTGAATTTTCTTAATTGTTGCATTTTTTCTTCAAAGAAATAATGAAAGATAGTCGCACATATCCTACTTCCGCATTTTGCACGGTATTGGGTACCATGGGATTGAACGCCGTTTATACACGATCTTTCATTATTGCAATACTAAGGTAATTCCTGATATTCGTTAACTTCATTGGAATCCCCAGTTCTATAGAAGGATTTGAATCCGAGTCTTGCATACCCATGTGACAACGTGCCATCACAAGCGCACCCGTGTTAAATAGTGCGTCGCCCTGACCCGGCATTTAACCACACCGGTGAGGACCCTTTTTCATTGGACAATTCTGAAGACATTGATGGGTTTGAATTTGCTTTTGAAACTCTGATTTCATTTGATTGAGAAGCTGCCTATTGGTGTTAATAAAGCAGAGACGAGAGGCAAATGCTATTTTTATTATACAATGCACGTATCACTTCACGACAATAAGGCGCGCTTACCGTCAATGTCTTAATTCTACCTAATTCCTTAGATCTTAGGTGAAAAAAAACATAAAAATAAAAATGCAAAGTGTTACCGTCGAAAACACCCCAAATTGTTTTGGGACAAAGTAGTTCCGGTAGAAAATGTACCGGATTTGTCCGTAATTTCTCACTAAGTGGTTAGCAGATGGGAGTGGATCGTAGGGCGAAAATACAAAGAGTGTGGGTACGCTCACTAAGATTTATTACAAATCTTTCCTGGAAATTTTGTATGAATTTTTGTATTAAATCTGTACCATTTTTTTCCTTATTGGTTCATATTATTGCGTCAAGGTAGAAGAAAAGGTGGAAGAGGAAAAAAGCGTTATTTGAGATAAGTGCCGACGAAAAATTGGTATCTATGGAAACTTAGTCTCAGCACGATCTCAACGGTGTATATTTTTTTTACGTTCAGTTCACAATTAACGTTACCATGGCGTCGTCCACTCTTTGCAGTCTTATCAAGTCTTCATTCTCACATGTACTGAAGCGCTCTGGGTTGGTTTATAAAAAAAATTGTGTGTACCTGTACTATTTGTCGTCATTCCCCCTGTACTTAAACGCTTTGGGTTTAATGTTTTGCTTGTTAATTGTACCTGAACGCTTTTGGGTTATTGTATATATTTCCTCAATGTCCTTCCACTAAATCTATTTGCAGTCTTATCCAATCTCATTAAAATATCTGTACGAAACCACTACGCTATCTCTCCGTTACGACAGGGGCGTAGCGGTAGGCAATATGGTGGATCTGATTTTAATGAGATTGCAGCCTAATCCAATATTTTTTCTCACATGTTTGGAAACGCTTTAGGTGGTCTTGCATGTAACCGTTCTATACGGAATCTATTTCTGTCGCCATTCTCCTCTGTACTGAAACACTTTGGGTTAATGTTTTGCTTTGTCCATAAACGCTTTGGGGTTAATGATTACATTTCTTCAATGTGACGTCCTTGCACTCTTTGCACTCTTATCAAATCTTTATTCTTATATGTACTGGAACGGGTTTGGGTGGTTTATAACATTTCTTGCATGTACCTGTAATATTTGGAGGGTTTTTTTGTCGCTATTCTTGCCTGTACTGAAACGCCTTGGGGTTAATCTTTTCATTTTTCACAGTCCCTTAACGCTTTGGGGTTGCTGAAAATATTTCCTCACTAACCTTTCACTTTCTTCAGTTTAATCAAATCTCCATTCTTCACATGAACGGAAACGCCTTTTTGGTGGTTTATTTCATTTCTTGAATGTACCTGTACTATTAAGAGTCAATTTCTGTCGGCATTCTCTCTTGCACTAAAACGATTTGGGGTTAATGTTTTGCTCGTTCATTGTCCATAAACGCTTTGGGGTCATTGATTGCACTTGCGCAATGCCCCTCCACTCTTTGCAGTCTTATCCAATCCCCAATCTCACATGTACTGAAGCGCTTGGGGTTGGTTTATAACATTTCTTGCATGTACCTATTCTATTTGGAGTCAATTTCTGTCGCCATTCTCTTCTGTACTAAAACGCTTTGATGATTTGCTCCTTCATTGTCCCTAAACGCTTTGGGGATATTGATTGCACTTGCTCAATATCCCTTCACGCTTTGCAGTCTTCATTCTCACATATATTGAATTGACTTGATGAAATTTATAACCTTTCTTGTTTATTTTCCCTAAACGTTTTGAATAATTGATAACATTTTCTAAATGTCCCACCAATATTTGCACTCTTATCCCATCTCTATTCTATAATGTACTGAAACGCTTTTGTGTGGTCTATAACATTTCTTGCATGTACATGTAATATTTGGAGTCCATTTTTTGTTGCCATTCTCTCCTGCCAAGAAACGCTTTGGGATTAATAAATTGCTCGTTCATTGTCCCTAAACGCTTTGGTGTTATTGGTAATATTTCCTCAATGTCCTTCCACTTTATACAGTCTTATCCAATTTTCATTATCAAATGTACTGAATCGCTTTTGTGTGGTTTATAACATTTCTTGCATGTGCCTTTGATATTTGGAGTCTATTTCTATAGCAATTATTTCCCGTTCTTAAACGCTTTGAGTGCAATTTTTTGCTCGTTCATTGTCCTAAATGCTTTAGTGTTATTGATTTTATTTTCTCAATGTCCTTCTAGTCTTTGCCCTTTTATCCAATCTTCATTCTCCCGTTTACTTAAACGCTTTTGTGTTGATTATAACCTTTCTTGCATGTATCGGTACTATCTGGAGTCCATTTCTGTCGTCATTCTCTCCTGTACTGAAACGCTTTGGGATTAATCTTTTTCATGATCATTATCCCTTAACACTTTGGTGTTATCTGTAATATTTCCTTAATGTTCTTCGACTCTTTACAGTCTTATCCAATTTTCATTTCACATGTACGGAAACGCTTTTGTGTGGTTTAGAACATTTCTTGCATGTACCTTTTATATTTGGAGTCTATTGCTATCGCAATTCTTTTCCGTTCTTATACGCTTTGGGGTAATTTATTGCTCGATCATGGTACCTCAATGCTTTAGTGTTATTGATTTTATTTTCTCAATGTCCTCCTAGTCATTGCCCTTTTATCCAATCTTCATTATCCCGTTTACTTAAACGCTTTTGTGTTGTTTATAACATTTCTTGCATGTATCTCTACTGTCTGGAGTCCATTTCTGTCGCAATTCTCCCCTGTACTGAAACGCTTTGGGATTAATCTTTTGCTTGATCATTGTCCCTTAACGCTTTGGTGTTATTGATAATATTTCCTTAATGTCCTTCCACTCTATACAGTCTTATCCAATTTTCATTTCACATGTACTGAAACGCTTTTTTTGTGGTTTAGAACATTTCTTGCACGTACCTTTATTATTTGGAGTCTATTTCTAACGCAATTCTTTCCCGTTCTTAAACGCCTTGGGTGTAATTTATTGCTCGTTCATTGTCCCTAAATGCTTTAGTGTTATTGATTTTATTTATTCAATGTCCTTCCAGTCTTTGCACTCTTATCCAATCTTCATTCTCTCGTGTACTTAAAGGTTTTTGTCTTATTTATAACATTTCTTGCGTGTATCGGTACTATCTGGAGTCCATTTCTGTCGCCATTCTCTCCTGTACAGAAACGCTTTGGGATTAATCTTTTTCTTGTTCATTGTCCCTTAACGCTTTGGTGTTATTGATAATATTTCCTTAATGTCCTTCCACTCTTTACAGTCTTATCCAATTTATATTTCACATGTACTGAAACGCTTTTGTGTGGTTTAGAACATTTCTTGCATGTACCTTTAATATTTGGAGGCTATTTTTATCGCAATTCTTTTCCGTTCATAAACGCTTTGGGGTAATTTTTTGCTCGTTCATTGTCCCTAAATGCTTTAGTGTTATTGATTTTATTTTCTCAATGTCCTTCCAGTCTTTGCACTCTTATCCAATCTTCATTCTCTCGTGTACTTAAAGGTTTATGTCTTATTTATAACATTTCTTGCATATATCGGTACTATCTAGAGTCCATTTCTGTCGCCATTGTCTCCTGTATTGAAACGCTTTTGGATTAATATTTGCTTGTTCATTGTCCCTTAACGCTTTGGTGTTTTTGATAATATTTCCTTAATGTCTTTCCACTATTTACAGTCTTATCAATTCTTCATTATCACATGTACTGAAACGCTTTTGTGTGGTTTATAACATTGCTTCCATATGCCTTTAATATTTGGAGGCTATTTCTTTCGCAATTCTTTCCCGTTCTTAAACGCTTTGGTGTAAATTTTTTGCTCGTTCATTGTCCCTAAATGTTTTAGTGTTATTGATTTTATTTTCTCAATGTCCTTCCAGTCTTTGCCCTTTTATCGAATCTTCATTCTCCTGTTTACTGAAACGCTTTAGTGTTGTTTATAACATTTCTTGCATGAATCTGTAATATCTGGAGTCCATTTCTGTCGCCATTCTCTCCTGTATTGAAACGCTTTGGGATAAATCTTTAACTTGTTCATTATCTCTTAACGCTTTGGTGTTATTGATAATATTTCCTTAATGTCCTTCCACTCTTTACAGTCTTATCCATTTTTCACTATCACATGTACAGAAACGCTTAAATTGTGTGGTTTATAACATTTCTTGCATGTGTCCTTAGTATTTGGAGTCCTTTTCTATCGCAATCCTTTCCCGTTTTTAAATGCTTTCGGGTAAATTTTTTGCTCTTTTATTGTCCCTAAATACTTTAGTGTTATTGATTTTATTTTTTAAATGTCCTTCCAGTCTTCGCACTCTTATCCAATCTTCATTCTCTCGTGTACTAAAACGCTTTTGTGTTGTTTTTAACATTTCTTGCATGTACCTCTACTATCTGGAGTCCATTTCTGTCGCCATTCCCTCCTGTACTGAAACGCTTTGGGATTAATCTTTTTCTTGTTCATTGTCCCTTAACGATTTTGGTGTTATTGGTAATATTTCCTAAATGTCCTTCCACTCTTAAAGTCTTATCCAGTTTTCATTCTCACATGTTTTGAAACGCTTTTGTGTGGTTTATAACATTTCTTGCATGTGCCTTTACTATTTGGAGTATATTTCTATCGCAATTCTTTCCCGTTCTTAAACGCTTTGGGTTTATTTTTTTGCTAGTTCATTGTCCCTAAATGCTTAAAGTTATTGATTTTATTTTCTCTATGTCCTTCCAGTCTTTGCGCTCTTATCCAATCTTCATTTTCTCGTGTACTTAAATGCTTTTGTGTTGTTTATAACATTTCTTGCATGTATCGGTACTATCTGGAGTCCATTTTTGTCGCCAATCTCTCCTGAACTGAAACGCTTTGGTATTAATCTTTTGCTTGTTCATTGTCCCTTAACGATTTGGTGTTATTGGTAATATTTCTTTAATGTCCTTCCACGCTATACAGTCTTATCCAATTTTCATTTTCACATGTACTTAAGCGCTTTTGTGTTGTTTATAACATTTCTTGCATGTATCTGTAATATCTGGAGTCCATTTCTGTCGCCATTGTCTCCTGTACTGAAACGCTTTGGGATTAATCTTTTTCTTGATCATTGTCCCTTAACGCTTTGGTGTTATTGGTAATATTTCCTTAATGTCCTTGCACTCTTTACAGTCTTATCCAATTTTCATTTCACATGTACTGAAACGCTTTTGTGTGGTTTAAAACATTGCTTGCATGTGCCTGTAATATTTGGAGTCTATTTCTATCGCAATTCTTTCCCGTTCTTAAACGCTTTGGGTTTAATTTTTTGCTCGTTCATTGTCCCTAAATGCTTTAGTGTTATTGATTTTATTTTCTCAATGTCCTTCCAGTCTTTGCACTGTTATCCAACCTTCATTCTCCCGTTTACTTAAGCGCTTTTGTGTTGTTTATAACATTTCTTGCATGTATCTGTAATATCTGGAGTCCATTTCTGTCGCCATTGTCTCCTGTACTGAAACGCTTTGGGATTAATCTTTTTCTTGATCATTGTCCCTTAACGCTTTGGTGTTATTGGTAATATTTCCTTAATGTCCTTGCACTCTTTACAGTCTTATCCAATTTTCATTATCACATGTACTGAAACGCTTTTGTGTGGTTTATAACATTTCCTGCATGTGCCTTTAATATTTGGAGTCTATTTCTATCGCAATTCTTTCCCGTTCTTAAACGGTTTGGGGTAATTTTTTGCTAGTTCATTGTCCCTAAATGCTTTAGTGTTATTGATTTCATTATGCTCCCCGAAGGGAGAGCATATAGCCGCCGCTTCGTCTGTCCGTCCGTCCGTCCGTCCGTAATTCCGTCCGTCCGTCCATTTCCACCTATTTCTCCATAACCCTTGGGCCAAATCAAATGAAACTTACCATGTGAACTCCCTTTAATATAGTGATGATGCATCTGCGATGGTTTTTGGATTTGAGGCCTCGTCACGGGAAAAGGGGACTTAGGGTTAAAAACAGTTTTTCCCAAATTTCTCCTAGTCCAACAGTCAGAATTTAGTGAAATTTCATATTTGAGTAGCAAATCAGATGCCCTTTACTATAAACAATTTGAAATTAACGTAAAAAAAAATATCATGGAAAAAGGGGGCTAAATGTTTGTTACCTTACGTTAGCATGTAAAATAGTAATTCCGTCCGTCCGTCCCCACCTATTTCTCCATAACCCTTGGGCCAAATCAAATGAAACTTACCATGTGAACTCCCTATGATATAGTGATTATGCATCTGTGACGATTTTTGGATTTGAGGCCTCGTCACGGGAAAAGGGGACTTAGGGTAAAAAACAGTTTTTCCCAAATTTCTCCTAGTCTAACAGTCAGAATTTAGTGAAATTTCATATTTGAGTAGCAAATCAGATGCTCTTTACTATTAACAATTTGAAATTAACGTAAAAAAAAATATCATGGAAAAAGGGGGCTAAATGTTTGTTACCTTTACGCTAGCGCGTAAAATACAGTTATTCTTTCATTTCTCCTAGTCTCATGCTCAGAATTTGATGAAATTTCACATTTCAGTAGCAAATCAGATGCCCTTTACCATAAGGTATTTGATATTTGTGTCTAAAAACATGTCATGCAAAAAGGGAGTTTAATGTTTGTTACCTTTATGTTTGCTGTATAAGATAACATCTTATTTGAGTCCTTGCAATCTGACCACAGAGCATATCTCCTAAAGTATAATAGCTATCAACTTGAAACCTTATGGGTGGATAGATCTTATGGAGGAGAAGTGCAGTGCACAAGAACTACAACTCTTGCTTGCATAATTTTGGAGTAATTGCCCTTTGTTATTTTTTATACTTAGATTATGTCTGGAGCATATCTCCTAAAGTATAATAGCTATCAACTTGAAACTTAATGGGTGGATAGATCTCATAGAGGAGAAGTGCAGTGTACAAGAACTGCAACTCTTGCTTGCATAATTTTGGAGTTATTGCCCTTTGTTATTTTCGATACTTAGATTTTGTCTGGAGCATATCTCCTAAAGTATAATAGCTATCAACTTGAATTTTTATGGATGGATAGATCTCTTAGAGGAGATGTGCAATACACCTGAACTACAACTCTTGCTTGCATAATTTTGGAGTTATTGCCCTTTGTTATTTTTATTACTTAGATTTTATAGGAGGCAAATCTTTGACAGTACATAGAATATTTTATCTATTAGGCTTCAGTTTACTATCAAGCTTTCTTGGCGGGGGATGTCCATGTCCAACATGGATCTTGTTTTTGTGACAATGCCTTATTCGGGGAGCATAATCCGTCTCTGACGGCTCTTGTTTTCTCAATGTCCTTCCAGTCTGTTCACTCTTTATCCAATCCTCATTCTCTCGTGTACTTAAACGCTTTTGTGTTGTTTATAACATTTATTGCATGTATCTCTACTATCTGGAGTCCATTTCTGTCGCCATTCTATCCTGTACATAAACGCTTTGGGATTAATCTTTTGCTTGTTCATCGTTCCTCACCGCTTTGGTGTTATTTGTAATATTTCCTTAATGTCTTTCCACTCTTTACAGTCTTATCAAATTTTCATTTTCACATGAACTGAAACGCTTTTGTGTGGTTTATAACATTGTTTGCATGTGCCTTTAACATTTGGAGTCTATTTCTATCGCAATTCTTTCCCGTTCTTAAACGCTTTGGGTTTAATTTTTTGCTAGTTCATTGTCCCTAAATGCATTAGTGTTATTGATTTTATTTTCTCAATGTCCTTCCAGTCTTTGCACTCTTTTTAATCTTCATTCTCCCGTGTACTTAAACGCTTTTGTGTTGTTTATAACATTTCTTGCATGTATCGGTACTATCTGGAGTCCATTTCTGTCGCCATTCTCTCCTGTATTGAAACACTTTGGGATTAATATTTTGCTTGTTCGTTGTCCCTTAACGATTTTGGTGTTATTTGTAATATTTCCTTAATGTCTTTCCACTCTATACAGTCTCATCCAATTTTGATTTTCACATGTACTGAAACGCTTTTGTGTGGTTTATAACATTTCTTGCATGTGCCTGTAATATTTGGAGTCTATTTCTATCGCAATTCTCTCCCGTTCTTAAACGCTTTGAGTTTAATTTTTGCTCGTTCATTGTCCCTAAATGCTTTAGTGTTATTGATTTTATTTTCTCAATGTCCTTCCAGTCTTTGCACTGTTAGCCAATCTTCATTCTCTCGTGTACTAAAACGCTTTTGTGTTGTTTATCACATTTCTTGCATGTATCGGTACTATCTGGGGTCTGTTTCTGTCGCCATTCTCTCCTGTACTGAAACGCTTTAGGATTAATCTTTTGCTTGTTCATTGTCCCTTAACGCTTTAATGTTATTGGTAATATTTCCTAAATGTCCTTCCACTCTTTATATTCTTATCCAATTTTCATTCTCACATGTACTGAAACGATTTTGTGTGGTTTATAACATTGCTTGCATGTGCCTGTAATATTTGGAGTCTATTTCTATCGCAATTCTTTCCCGTTCTTAAACGCTTTGGGTTTAATTTTTTGCTCGTTCATTGTCCCTTAATGCTTTAGTGTTATTGATTTTATTTTCTCAATGTCCTTCCAGTCTTTGCACTCTTTATCCAATCTTCATTCACTCGTGTACTTAAACGCTTTTGTGTTGTTTATAACATTTCTTGCATGTATCTCTACTATCTGGAGTCCATTTCTGTCGCAATTCTATCCAGTACATAAACGCTTTGGGATTAATCTTTTGCTTGTTCATCGTTCCTCACCGCTTTGGTGTTATTTGTAATATTTCCTTAATGTCTTTACACTCTATACAGTCTCATCAAATTTTCATTATCACATGTACTGAAACGCTTTTGTGTGGTTTATAACACTTCTTTCTCTCACCAATGGGAAGATAATCGTAAACCTATGTGAGATAGCATTCGGAGGCTAGGAAAGGGTGTAATGGTAGTACAGGTGAAAGAAATACCAGGAATCCATTGTTAGGTGCTCCGGCCGCCGCGATATAACTGCGAAATTGTTGAAAGCGGCGTAAAATCCATTCAAACAAACAAATTTTAACATTTCTTGCATGTGACTTTAATATTTGGAGTCTATTTCTATCGCAATTATTTCCCGTTCTTAAACGCTTTGGCTTAAATTGTTTGCTCGTTCATTGTCCCTAAACGCTTTGTAATTGACTAATTGCACTTGCTCAACGTCCCTTCACGCTCTGCAATCTTCTTTCTCACATATACTGTAATGCCTTGCGGTAGTTTATAACATTTCTTGGACATTCAAAGCCTTTTAATTGACCCTAATCTGACCCAGGCTATTTAGATGAATAAGAATCTAATTATTCCTGTTCAGATTTGCTCGTGCTTTCACTTGAACGAATATCAAACGGAATTGAATCTAATATATATTTTGTTAATTGATGAAACATGTCGGTTTTTGTAATCTAAGCATATTTCTACAGGGGTCAAAGTCAATTCAAATAAACCAAGGTATACCGAACTATTTTGCGTATATTTCTCGCGCCATTATCACATGTACTGAAACGCTTTGGGATTAATTTTGTACTTGTTCGGCGTTTCTAAACGCTTCGTTGATAAATGTCTCTTGTGCCTTATCGCCTTAGAGTTAACTTAAAAACCTTGCTTACTGTCTCTCTACTAAGTGGAGCCAAAGTCCAGTTCCATTCACGCCTGTACCTAAACAGTTTGTGTTTATTTTCAATATTTCTTAAGTGCCCCTCAACTTTTTGGAGTCTTATCCTCTCGTCAATCCCGCCTGCACCTAATCGCTTTGAAATCTTATATCAAAATCGATCAAAGTCCCTCCACTGTTTTGGGTCTTATTCAGAGGTCACTATGACTTGTACCTAAACACATTGGGATTAATGATTGTACTAACTCAAAGCCTCCCCATAATACTTTGCAGCCTTATCCATTATTCGGTCTCACATGTACTGAAGCGCTTTGGATTGTTTAATAACATTTCTTGCATTTTACTGTAATATTTGGAGTCCATTTCTGTCGCCATTCTCTCTTGTATTAAAAGGCTTTGGGGAGAATGCTTTGCTTGTTAATTTTCCCTAAACAGTTTTGGTACTTGATAATATGTCCTAAATTATTCCCGCACTCTTTGGAGTCATACCCAGTCTTTATTGTCACATGTCCTGACACGCTTCGGGTTGGTTTATAACATTTCTTGAAAGTACTTTATAGAGCCCATTTGTGTCGCCATTCACTCCTGTACTGAAACGCTTTGGGGTTGATTTATTGCTTGATCATTGTCCCTAAACGGTTTCGGGTTAATTGATTACATTTGCTTAATGTCCTTCCACTCTTGCAGATTTATCCAGTCTTCATTATAAAATTTATTTAAACGCTTTTGGGTTGTTTATAACATTTCTTGCATGTACCTGAACTATTTTGGGTGTATTTCTGTCGCCATTCTCTCCTGTACTGAAACGCTTTTGTTTTATTGATTGAATGGAGTTTAACCCCGCTTTCAACATTTTATCAGTTATATCGCGACGGCCGGAGCAACTAATAATGGATTCCTGGTATTTCTTTCACCAGTACCACCATCACATCCTTTCCTAGCCTCCAGCTGCTATCTAACATAGATTAACGGTTATTCACCCATTGGTCACAAATAGTCGGAATGAATGAGTGCCGCCGTCGGGGATCGAACCCGGGACCTCTAGATTGACAGTCCGACGCGCTACCAACTGCGTTTTTACGTCGGCTCCTGAAACGCTTTGTAGTAACTCTGAAACGCTTTGGTGTAACTTTTTTGCTTGTTCAGTATCCCTTAACGCTTTGATGGTAATTGTTGGCTTCTTCAGTGTCCCTAAACGCTTTGGTGTTAATATCGATTACATTTACTCAATGTCCCTCCATTCTTTGCAGTCTCATCAAATATTCATTTACATATGTACTGAAACGCTTTTGGGTGGTTTCTAATATTTCTTGCATGTACCTGTACTATTTGGAGTCTCTTTCTGTCGCATTTCTCTCCTGTACTGAAACGCTTTGAGGTAATTTTTTTTATTGTTCCGTGTTCCTTAACACTTTGTGGTTATCGATTGCACTTGCTCAATGACCCTCCCCGCTTTGTAGTCTGGTCAGGTCTTAATTCTCAAATACAAGGAAACGCCTTTGGGTGGTTTTTACCACTTATTAAATATACCTGTATTATTTGGCGTATATTTTTCGCACCATTCGCACATGTACTGAAACGCTTTAGGGTTAATTTCTTACTGGTTCGGCGTTCCTAAACGCTTCACTCATCATCAAGTTACCACGTATGCCTTTTCGCATTGGAAGTAATTTAAAACACTTGCTCAGTGTCCCTCTACTGTTTACGCGAACAGTACATTCAAATACTAAAATATACACAGATGTGATAAATAACCGTACACGGCTAAAGTGAAAGGTCAGGAACTTGAAAAGCAGAGGTCCAAAGATCGAATCTCATTCTTATCTTTTTTTAATTATATTTTTTTTTTTAAATTTGATATAAAAAATCACGGCACAGTTTACTTTTTTTTTAAAGTTCTGTGTGGGTGATCCGTTTGATATTCTGCATCAAATGATTTCCCATTGCTCAGAAGCTTACACACTTTTTTTCTTAGAAAAATACGTGATAAATTTATCACACTCCTCAAAATAGAATAAAAAACGGATAAAGAAAACCGTAATATAAGAATTAACAGAAGTAACGGCAAGCAATGAAATGTATCGCACGTTCAGAATATTAGAAATAATACCATATGCATCAAATAACATTAACGAAAGGAGATAATTCGATTCAGTCGCTTAGGTGCTGCGTTAGAGAAGCTAACTTAACTATCAAAAGCCTCGTGACCTCAGCTTGAATAGGTGACAACAGCTTATTAATTCCAGGAACATAAAGTAATGAGAGATTTGAATTAGGAAAAAAACTGCGAATATAGAATATTAAAAACAAGACATTTAAGAGACAATAAAACTGTTCCTTTATTTAATACTAAAAATAAAGTAAAATCAAATTTGGACAAAGATTACTGCATCTGACTGCGTGCGTATTCGAACCAGGTCTGGTCAGTTTAATGACTCTAAATGGCTAACGATTTAGACCACTGCGCTATGGACCCAAGTATAACAATTGAAGTTTTTATTTGACCTTGAAATATAATTCTTTTTATTACCTCGCGGATATTAACGAAAGTTTACGAAAAATAACGAGTGTCAGGTCAACAATGTTCCACAATACCTATAATACGCTTCGGTGTGATTTATAATTTTTTTCTAAATTAACCTTTAATATTTGTTGTCCATTTCCGTCGCCATTCGTTCCTGTACTAAAACGCTTTGGTGTTGATCCTTTACTTGTTCTGTGTCCCTAAACGCTTTGCGGTATTGTTCGCGCTTCAATTCCACGTATGCGTATTCGCTTTTTCGTTGATATAAAACGCTGGCCCAATGTCCCGCTCTTCTTTAGGGTCTTATTCAATCATTTATCTTAACTGTACCTAATCGATTTGTTATCACATTACTCATTTAGGTCTCTTTCTGCCAACAAACTCTCAGGTACCTAAACGCTTTAGGTTTGTTTACAACGCCTGTGCATTGTCTCTTCACACCTTGGGTTCTTATTCAGTCTTCATTCTCACATTTGCTGAAACGCTTCGGTGTGATTTATAAAATTTCTTGCATGGACCTGTAATATTTCTTATCAATTTCGCTTTGGGGTTGATACTTTACTTGTTCTGTGTCTCTAAACGCTTTGGGGTATCGTTCGCGCTTCAATTCAACGTATGCCGATACGTTTTGGCCATCAGCCTAACAGGTACATAGACGCTTTAGGGTTGTTACAACGCCTGTGCATTGTCCATTCAATCCTTGGTTTCTTATTCAGTCTTCATTCTCCATGCACATGTGCTGAAACGCTTCGGTGTGATTTATTAAATTTCTTGCATGAGCCTGTAATATTTTTTGTCCATTTTCGTCGCCTTTCTCTCCTGTACTGATACGCTTTTGGGTTGATCATTTACTTTTTCGATGTACTTAAATGCTTTATGGTATTGCTTGCGATTTATTCTCACGTCTATCAAATCGCTTTTAGGTTTAGGTTCATATAACGAGTTTTTGAACCAAATCTAATGCTGCTTTTATCAGGAAAGACAGTTTGCCCAGCTAAACAATATATCAAATTAGTGGTGTAGATGAGCGTAAGCAGTTGAACAACATTATAGGCCCCATCTCATAACAGAATAGCCAAACATTTATGGAAAAGGAATATTTTGTTTAAAACCAACAACTTCATTATGACTGGATTACGTTTTCACCAATTTGATCAGAATGTAGACAAATGTTCATACTAGATAAGACTACAATTTAATTTGTACAAATTAGTCCTAAAAGGATATTTTATTTATTTTGTAAATATACCTTTATAACTGGTTTGGTATGTTTTTAAAATAGATGTTAGGTAGGTGCAACATCAAACCATTACATTGTGACATATTTTCTGTGATTTATTTCAAATCATATTTTTATAGTTAAATGATCTATAATATATTAATATATATTGATCTTTTCGTGAAATACAAATTGATAATTTGCTGTAGAACGTTATAAGCCAGTCTTCGTTCCTACACGAACAGAAACTTTTTGGGGAAAGCGTTTCTTATATGAACATGTACTATTTGGAGTCTATTTCTGTCGCCATTCTCTCCTGTACTGAAAATTTTTGGGGTTGAGTCTTCACTTATACGGTGTCCATAAACGCCTCGGCGTTTTTGTTCGCGCTTCAATTCAATTTTAATTTATAGCACATGCTCAATGCCACTCAGGGTTTTATCCACTCATCAATCTTACCTGTACTTAATCGCTTTAATGTCAATCTAATCTTTCGGATCTTTTTCGGGCATCAGTCTCATCTGTATCTAAACACTTTGGGGTTGTTTAGAACGCCTGTGCTGCATTCCTTCTCTCCTTGGGGTCTTATTCAGTCTTCATTTTACAAGTGCTGAAACGCTTTTTGGGTGATTTATAACATTCCTTGCGTGTACCTGTACCATTTGGAGTCTATTTCTATCGCCATTTTCACTTGAAGTGAAACACTTTGGCGTTCAAATTACTTGTTCTGCGACCCTATACGCTTTGGGATCTTGCTCATCCATCAATCTCACGTATGCCTTATTGTCTTGGAGTTAATCTGCCCAGTCTCGAAATATTGTTTCGAGTCAAAGTACAGAATCCATTCTCGCCTGTACCTAAACGCTTTTTAGTTATTGACAATACTTGTTGAGTGTCCCTAAACTCTTTAGGGTACTCTTAGCTCGACAATCTGACCTGTACCTTATCGCTTTTAAGTCAAATATCACAGGTGTTCAATGTCCCTCTTTTACTTTAGGTCTTATTTGGGCGTCTCTAAGAAGTGTACCTAAACGCTTTGGAGTTGTGGATAAGATTTGATCAACACCCCTCCACTCAGTCATATGTATTCTAAATTCTCACACGTATTGAAACATTTCGCGTTATTTCGAAGATTTCTTGTATTCACCTGTACTTTTTGGTACTATTTGGAGTCTATTTCTGTCGACTTTCCCTCCTGTACTGAAACGCTTTGGGTTTTTTTTATTTGTTCGGTGTCCCTAAACTGTTTGTAGTATTGTTCTTCCTTCAATCCCATTTGTGCCGAATCGCTTTGGGTTTAGTTAAAGCGCATGCCCAATGCACCACTACTCTTAAGGTCTTATTAACTCATCAATCTTACCTGTACTTAATCGCTTTGATGTCACACTAATCTTTGGGGTCTTATTTGGGCAACAGTCTCACCTGTACCAAAACACTTTGGGGTTGTTTACAAAGTCTATGCAATGTCCCTCCTCTCCTTGGGGGCTTATTCGGTCTTTCTTCTTAATGTGATGAAACGCTTTGGGTGATAAATAACATTCCTTGCACGTACATGTACAATTTGGAGTCTGTTTCTGTCGCCATTCTCGCATGTACTGAAGCGCTTTGGGATTATTGATTACATTTGCTCAATGTACCTTCACTATCTTCAGTCTTATCGAATCTGTTTTCTCCAATATACTGAAATAGTTTTGCATGGTTAATAATATTTCTTCCATATACCTGTACTATTTGGAGTCTTTTTCTCGCGCCATTCTCGCCTGTTCAGAAACGCATTGGTTGAACGCTTTGGGGGTCAATTCTTAATTGGTTCTGCGTTACTAGACGCTTCACTCATCAATCTCAGGTGTGTCCTATCGCCTTAGAAGTTAATTAAAACACTTGCTCAATGCCCCTCTACTGTTTAGTGTCAGAGTTCGAGTTCCGTTCTCGCCTGTACCAAAACGCTTTGGGGTTATTTGCAGTACTTTTTAAGTGTCCCTCAACTCTTTGGGGTCTTATCTGCTTATCATTCTAGCATGTATATTCTCGCTTTAGGGTCATATTTCAAAAGCGTTCAATGTAACATCACTATTAGGAGTCTTATTCAGGCGTCAAAAGGACCGGTAGCAAAACGCTTTGGGATTATTGATTGCACTTACTCAATGTTCCTCCACTCTTTACACTCTTATCAAGTCTTCATTTTCACATGTACTGAAACGCTTTGGGGTGGTTTGTAACATTTCTTATGTACCTGTACTATTTAGAGTCATTTTATATCGCGATTATCTCCTGTATTGTAACGCTTTGGGGTTAAAATTTTGCGTATTCAGTGTCACTAAATGCTTTTGGATTTTTGATTTCATTTCCTCAATATCCGTGCACTCTTTGAAGTCTTATATCCGGTCTTCATTCTCACATGTACTGAAACGCTTTGGGGGTAATGTTTTGCTTTTTCATTTTCCTTACACTCTTTCGAGTTAAATGATTACATTTCCTCAAAGTACCTCCACTATCTCGAACCTTATCCAGTCTTCATTGACAAATGTACTGAAACGCTTTGGGAGGTAAATACATTTCTTGCATGTTCCCGTACCATTTGAAGTCTCTTCCTGTTGCCAATCTAACCTGTACTGAAACACTTTCGGGTTATTTATTTACTGGTTCGGCGTCACTAGACGTTTCATCCATCAATCTCATGTGTCCCTTATCGCCTTAGAGTTAATTTAAAACACTTGCTCAGTGACCTTTTACTGTTTGGAGTCAAAGACCAGTTCCATTCCCGCCTATACCTAACGGCTTTGGGGTTATTTGCAATACTTGTTGAGTGTCCCTCGACTCTTTGGGGTCTTATCTGCTCATCAATTTGGCCTGTACCTAATCGCTTTAGGGTCAAATACCATATGCGTTTAATGTCAATCCACTATTTGGAGTCTTACTCAGACGTCACTAGGACCGTTACTTAAACGCTTTGGGATTATTGATTGCGCTTGCTCAATGTTCCTCCACTCTTTACAATCTTATCAAGTCTTCATTTTCACATGTACTGAAACGCTTTGGGGTTGTTTATAACTTGTCTTGCATATATCTATACTTTTTGGCGTATATTTCTGTCGCCATTCTCTCAGGTATTGAAACGCTTATGGGTTATTGTTTTGCATCTCCAGTTTCCCTAAACCCGTTGTGGTCAATTGATTACATTTCCTCCATGTCCCTCCACTATATACAGTCTTATCCGGTCTTCATTCTCACATGTACTTAAACGTTTTGGGTGGTTTATAACTTGTCTAGCATGTAACTATACTATTTAGTGTACATCTCTGTCGCCATTATCGTTTCAGTACATTTGAGAATGAAGATCTGATAAGACTTGAAAGAGTGAAGGGTCATTGAGGACCTTTACCTTAACACATTGGAATTATTGGTTGCACATGCTCAATGCCCTTCCGCTCTCTGCATGTAACGGTTAACGGCATGTAACAGTACTATTTGGAGTCTATTTCTGTCGCCATTTTCACCTGTACAGAAACGCTTTTGTATTACTGTTTTGCTTGTTCCGTTTTCCTAAACACTTTGGGGTTATTGATTACATTTCCTCAATGTCCCTTCACTCTTTGAAGTATTATCCAATCTTTATTCTCACATGTAATGAAACGCTTTGGTGGTTAATAACATTTCTTGAATGTAACAGTACTATTTTGAGTCTCTTTCGTTGCCATTCTCCCCTGTACTGAAACGCTTTAGATTTACTATTTTGCTAGTTCCGTGTTCCTTAACGCTTAAGGTTTATTGATTACATTTCCTCAATGTCCCTTCACTCTTTGAAGTATTATCCTATCTTTATTATCAGATGTAATTAAACGCTTTGGGTGGTTTTAAACATATCTTGAATTTAACAGTACTATTTTGAGTCTCTTTCTTTTGCCATTCTACCCTGTACTGAAGTGCATTGGGGTTACTATTTTGCTTATTCCGTGTTGCTAAACGCTTAAGGTTTTTGATTACATTTCCTCAATGTACCTTCAGTTTTGAAGTTATTCTCAAATGTACTGAAACGCTTTGGGTGGTTTATAGCAGTTCTTGCATGAACATGTACTATTTTGGGTCAATTTATGTCGCCATTCTCACCTGTCCTGAAACGGTTTTGTATTACTGTTTTGCTTGTTCCGTGTTCCTTAGAAACGCTTTGGGGTTATTGATTACATTTCCTCAATGTCCAGTCACTCCTTGAAGTCTTATCCAATATTGATTCTCTATGTACTGAAACGATTTGGGGTGGTTTTTAACATTTCTTGCAGTTACCTGTACTATTTGGAGTCCCATCCGAATCCTTTTTGGTTCCGCTACTGTCGAAAAAAATATTTTCTAGATATCCTTGAATTATAAGCAGTCTATCATCATCTTATCTTTTATCCTAAGCTTTAGAATTACTATATATATATACATGTATATATATATATATATATATATATATATATATATATATATATATATATATATATATATATATATATATATATATATATATATATATATATATATATATATATATATATATATATATATATATATATATATATAATTTCTAACGTTCCTGAATTATTTGGAGCAATAAACAGTCAATATATTGATTCATTTTAATAGGGAACAAAGGACCATTCAATCACATGTACTTTATTCATAAACTATTGGTTTTATTTCGAATTACCTGCAAGTTGTATCTTATGAATTTTATTAATATTTCACAGTGTGTCCTTGCAGTCAAGTTTATTTCGTTATACGGAAGGTCCCGGTCTTTAACGCAATAATATGTAATACTGTTAAAAGTAGTTCTTCATTAAATCGTGTTATTTTGTATAAAATCGTAACGATTTCTTACAAAGATTAACATTCTTTCATTTGCCAATAAGTAAATAATAGAATAAATTTAACAAGTAAATGTATATATATATTTCAACAAAACGTCCCGAAACGATATTCAGTACATTTTACTGAGCGTACCAAAACTCTTTGCATTTTTATGCTAACCTGAAAAAAATCGCACGTACGCAAAACAAACACGCACGCACGACAAAAAAGTCGCAGAAACGGAACATTCTCATTTGACCCTTTTATGCTTTCGTTAATATTCGCATTGAAACTGCAAATTCCTTTAAATATCTTTGGGTAACCCCATCCAAAAAACGGTAACTAGAATCGTACCTAATCCGACATTGCTGCTCGTGCTCGTTCTTATTTTTAATCAGTTTCGATAGTATTGTATCATCGGTCCTAAACTATGGGGCAGAGGCATATGGTAGCCACCCGGCAAATAACGAAGAATTTGTATTTACGAAGTTTTGTAGAAAAATACAACTTGTCAAGGAATCGACCAATTTAAAATCACTTTACAGTGAAGTAGACAAAATTCCATTGAAAGTATGAGAAAACTAATCGTCATCAAATATTGTATTAAAATTATAAACTCGGCCGAAAACTCAATTCTATTGAAAACATAATTTATGTTACTGAGAAGATTTAGAAAACGGACAAATATAATCTTTCAATGTTAAATGTATCATGCTTAATCTTAATTTTATTTTAAACAAATTGCTAATTATTTGACATTTCAACAAGTCTAGCTCAACGTTTTCAAACAATGGCTATGTAGAAACAGGCCTTGAAGGCTGGGATTAGACTGCATATCTGACTACACATCTGCGCAGCGTGATCGAAGTCTTTACTGCTTTGCGTGAGATTTTTGTTCAATTGGAAAATATCGTTGAACAGCAAGACAATTGATAAACACACTATTTTACCTTCGGGTTTAACTTGTATGACCATGTAGGACAAAATCTTGTTCTCGTGTTTCTGTGACATAGATGGAATTAGCGGGATTGCACCCCTAATAAAAGTAGTAGTAATCCAAAACATTAATCAGAAATTTAAATATTGCTTCATGCAACATAATTAGATTTATAAATCGCATTTTGTAATTATCATTTCCGAGCATCTTGTGGCTTGGATGAAATCTTTTGGTTGAATTGGTGTGGGAAACTACAGGAAATCATGTGTGGATGCACCAGTTTTTGTGATATAACTCCATGAAAGATGAAAATTTGGTTAAAAACCAACACAAACAAATGATAAGTCTCTGTCTTTAGAAGATTTTCACAGCACATTGTTGCTGTAATTTTTTTACTCTGTAGCCGGGTTGAATATAAGGGGTGTTTGTACTGCCTTGCCGTACAAGCTAGCTTTTGTAGCGACGTGGTAGAGCACTCGCTTTGGGACACAGAGGTTCCGGGTTCGAATCCCGACGGAGTCGAATATTTATATGCGGGTTACAACTCTAAGGACTCTTGCTTGCAATCAGCGTGTTCCTGTGGTAATAAATATTAGAAACATAGCCTAGCACAGGTGACACCAAGAAAGCATTGATTTTGCATTAATAATAAAATACTATAAATGTCGATATTTATCCCCAGTCAAATTTATCTTATTGGTATACATATCCTGATATCAATTTCATGCTAATGGCATCTTTTAAACAGAAGAAATCTATATTTTGAGATTTTTTATCGTAGCAAAAGCTAGAGTGAGCGATCAAAGGCTAACCTAGTCCATACATTGTTTTCACCAAATTGACACCCTATCACCCGACCGAACACGTACATTCTAAATAGCCAGTAACGTACCATCGAGGGTAAAATATGGCCGTTTTAACTGGGACTCTACAGACCAAAGTTCGCACCATTTTTTTCTAACGTTTCAGTATGCTATGTTCGTCAAAGTGCTTCATGACTTGACTGCGGACGATGTGTTACAATGTCTTACAGCAGATTGAGGTCAGCGATATGGGTCGATAGGTTGTGAAAGTCGGGGTAACCAGAGCGTCTTTCTAGCTGTCTCTGGTCTTACCCTTGAGAAAGTGATGCTCGAAATACCAGGGAATCAGTCGTCCTAGTGCAGTTGGTAGCGCTTTGAACTATCATTCAAAAGGTCCAGGGTTAAATCCCTGACGGCGGCACTCATTCTTTCCGACTAATTTTCTTCCACCAATGGGTCAATGATCGCAGACCTATGTGGGATAGCAGCTGGAGACTATGAATGGATGTTAGGGTAGTACTTGTGTGAGAAATATTGTTGTAAGCGGCGTAAAACCCCATTCAAACAAACAAAATCGAAATACTAGGGCCAAAATGTCCTGGCAAAATGCCCGTGACCAAACTGTCTGTCCACCGCTACCAATTCCTTCAGTCTTCAGTATTTGAACATCAAAACTTTCATATTTCTTTCTGTTAATGTAGGAGTTAGTATATTTATTACTACTGACCAAGTGTTACATATACGTGTTAAATGCTGCATTGCCTTCACTGTGGGTTCCCCTCTGAAAATGTAGGTGGCGTTTAAGGCAGAAATAACCAATAACAATAGACTAAGCAGGGTAGAATAAGCAAATTTTTGATAGACATAGTATAGAGGCATTTATACTTCACTATGTCTCCTCTATGAATTAATGAACGTATGAACTATGACTGGTCAAGTTAAATAAGAGTTTATATATGACTAGACATTGTGCACATATCCTATGCATTCTTATGTATCGATCCGAACTCCACCACAAGATATCAGTCATATTTCTAATTTCAACTTACAAAGTGAAAACACGTTTAGCAAACTTGTACAATAATCGTCGACCGAAGTTGGGAGAATTTAAACTACACCATATTAAATTTTCATACTTTTGCAATCTTTGGTATTTTAGTAGACTTTATTTCAGTCAATTTGAATATTGTGTTATACTGTGGATAATTCAATTGCCAGACTATTTTCAAGAAAATATCATATGACATTTTTAAGAGCAAAAAAGCAGTTGAATGCCTCGCAACACATGTCATTTTATTTTGCTTTTATAATGAGGTAAAGAGAGAAGAAATGTGGATCGAACTATTAAATATAGTCGGTGACTACGAAACTCTAATCAGGTTGCCACCAAACAATTCAATTACTTTGAGGTTGCTTCGCGCTAAACCTTTCAGATGAGGACAGCAGTACCTACTTTATGATTTGTCTGAAAAACCTTCATTTCCGAACAACAGGTTATATCTAGATTTAATTTAATATTTGTAGAATCTCTATTTTTCAGAAACATCAATTTTTTGCGTAAAAGCCCCATATTTATACGTACAAACCTGTGTTGTAAAACGTAATCTTAACCCTTATCAGGCTGAATCTAGATTTTGTTTTAGACAATATCTAGCTCCTAATCAAATTTTACTCGCAATGATATAATCTCAAACAGGAGGTGTAGGATAAGATCAGTCCGCATTTTCTTGCGGGCTGATCTTTGTCTATACATCCTGTCAAAGCCGCTGTGTTTAATATTAGACAGCCTGAGAAGGCTTAAGATCGTATAGCTACTGAAGATTAACATGTAACCCGCATATAAATATTCGACTCTGTCGGGATTCGAACCCGGGACCTCTGCGTCCCAAAGCAAGTGCTTAACCGCGTCGCCATAAAGCTAGCTTGTACGGCAAGGCAGTACAAACATCCCTTATACACATTCCGGCTACATACACTCCCTCGACAATTAAGATTCTTCCACGAATCTTCTCAATTCAACATCATCAACTATCTAATCACATAACTACCACCTAATGTGGGTTATTTACGGTGGGCTCCAAATGTAACCCACAGATAAATATTCGACTCTGTCGGGATTCGAACCCGGGACCTCTGCGTCCCAAAGCAAGTGCTTAACCGCGTCGCCATAAAGCTAGCTTGTACGGCAAGGCAGTACAAACACCCCTTATACACATCCCGGCCACAAACATTAACGTTGATTCAACATGTATTGATATAGAAGCATAATATAACATGGTAATGATTTACAATAAACAAGCAATATGTATGTATGTCGTCGTTGGCCGCCATTATCATATTGCGACAGCTAGTTACCGCTAGTTACAGTTGGGGTAGCATGGTTTTATGCGGTTGTCAGCTGTTTATTCCAAGACTCCGTATTGCCACGGTATTGTCGTTCTTGTACTCCAAGTTTTACTTAGAATGACATGACTTTGAGAGAAGAAAATGGAATACCTAAAAACCTTCAAAACCATCAAGAATGTAAAGTATTTGTACTTATGCATGGTGAAGAGAAGACTGTGAGTAGTGTTAAGAGATAAAATATAAACGCTATGATGTATGTTTATGGTACTAAATATGAAAGCTGTCTGCCTTCTGGTTTCATAGGAAAAGATTTTTGAAGATGTTCATTTTTTACCCTTCGTGCTCAGAAGAGCTAAAAGGGATGCGCCCGGGCAATGTCCAAATATGACCCCAGAGTCTTGATATGAACAAACTTGGTAGAGGCCCACTAGGTGATACTTCATACCAAATATGAATGCTGCCTGCCGTCTGGTTTCATAGAAGAAGATTTTTGAAGATTTTCGCTCTTTGATTCTATGTAAAAAGGGTTATGCCAGGGTGGAGCCCATTATTCCCCCAGGGTCTTGATTTGAAGAAACTTGGTAGATTGTTTGTTTGAATGGGGTTTTACGCCGCTTTCAACATTATTTCAGTTATATCGCGGCGGCCGGAGCACCTAACAATGGATTCCTGGTATTTCTTTCACCTGTACTACCATTACACCCTTTCCTAGCCTCCGACTGCTATTTCACATAGGTAGAAACTTGGTAGAGCTTCACTTGATAATGTTACATACAAAATATGAAAGTTGTCTGTCATCTGGTTTCAGAGAAGAAGATTTTTGAAGATTTTCATATTTTCTGGCAGCACTGCGCTGGATATTTTCAAGCTTCTGTATATCTTTATGCTGATAAGGGTCCCATGCAGTCTCACAGTACTCCAGAGTGGATCGTACAATAGATGGGTACGCAGTTTCTTTTGTCTCTTGTAGAGTAAGAGCGAAGGTGTGGGGTTTTTTTTGTTTGTTTGTTTTGTTTTTGTTTTTGTTTTTTTTTTTTTTTTGCTTTTTTTTTGCAGGAAATCCGAGCTCTGACTAGCTTTTCTTAATATTTTGTATAAATAGGGAGACCAGATTATAGATTTGATGAAATCTCGACTCCTTATGAGGTTGCCTGATTCACAGTTTCAATGACCTGGTTATGTAGGGTATTGTAAGAGTTATTCAGTACCTTCCTTGATCTAGAGATGTGCATTGTGTGGCATTTGGCAATATTGGAGGACATTATTAATTTCTCTTCCATTTTGCGAGACTAGTTTAGATGAGTCTGTATCGCAGAATCGGCTGGACTTGTTTCTCTGTAGACGACACAGTCATCTGCAGAGAGTCTGACCTTGGACCAAACCGAGACCGGCAAGTCAAGCTTGAATAAAAATGCTTATAAAAAATTCTAATAGGACGAAAATCCATACCACAAGGATATATATCCCTGAGAGACGCGTTTCGGCCTTTCTGAATTTGGTTCCATCAACTACAACCTGCTGTGTACGGGTGCTCAGAAACGCTCTGATCCAATTTACAGTTTTGTCCTTAAACAATAGTATGAGATCTTTAGCAATAGCCTTGCTTAAGTCCATTATTGCCACTACCTTTGACTCTTGAATGGACATGACAATACCACGTCTAAAAAAAAAACAGACTAGTTGTGTCTCACATGATCGAAGAGCATGAAAACCATGTTCGTATTATCAACAAGAATTTGATGTCTATCAAAGTGGTCTAGAATATTACTAATCATGTGCTCCAAGACATTGCATGCTATTCATGTAATGGACACAGACCTCAGTGTACACTTTACTTGCTTTAAACTTTTCTCCCTTTTTGGAGATATGTGAAACATTTGCTTCACTCCTTTCTTAGGGAACAGATTCAGTTTCAAGGGATTTATTTCACAAGATGGTAAAGATTGAAGAGATTTCTGACGCACATTCTCTAAGTATTCTTGGTTTTCATATACTATGGAATCAGGGCCTGGTGCTTTATGGGGGTTGAAGAAACAGTATTATAAGCAATTTCTACATTTTCTACAATATTTTCCATTAAAAAAATGAAAATAAAGAGTTATGCTTTATGCAATTTTATTTGTCGTCTATTATTATTTTCGAATTCGACCAGTCTAAATGTTTCGTTGTAATCTTAAAATTTTCATAATTGTCTTCCAGTCTATCAGTAAATAGTTCCAAGTCTAATGTCATCACGAGTTGTGTCCCTTCCATTGACGTAATCCGAGAAACGATAATGGCCACCTTTGTGAAAGAAAATGTTGCCGTCAGAAAATACCTTTTTTAGACGATCTTTTTAATGGCTTAGGTATGATTTGTCTATTTTTATTTTTGCTTAAAATTTGACAACAGTTTAGAAAGAATGCAGTTTAGTTTGCAAGTGAAAGACGAATGTAAATTGGCAATTTTTTCCCCCGAACAGCTGACAAAGCAAAGGGTCTATGTGCTACGGTACAAACTGTCATAAACGCTACGACGACGTCTAGTGATCTAGTCGGCGATTGATTAGTCCATCTGCCGATGCTAAAGAGGCTTTTTACAAGTTCAAAAATATGGACTAGTGAGTAAAGACTGGTCCAGGAAATTTCTGTAGTGATCGATATTCGGTAGACTCATGCATGACCAGGTGCCCGGTAAGCTCAGTTGGTAGAGCGCCATGCTAGTGTTCCGGGGGTCGTGGGTTCGATTCCTATGTCAGGCACATCTTTTCCACCCTAAATTATTTCAATGGGGTTTGGCCGTTTGGGAGCGGTACAGTCAACTGGCCAATAGCGGATCATGACCAATAGCGGATCACTTTGATTTCCATCTTCAATTACTTTCTCTTGCAAATGCCGAGGAAGAAACTAATATTCTATCCCAAGACACTGTCCATCTCTTCGTAGCATAACAAATTTTTGACAGTTCACATTGTTGTTGTAGTGCTTCAGACCGACGAAACGCTAGCCAAGCGTCTGTTCGACTGAAAGATTACGTCATAGGAATTTCAAAGAAAAGAATTCGTCTGCAAAATTGAAGGCTAGTAAACGAGTACGACTTCAAATAGTGGATGAAATCACTAAAAGGGGGCATAAATTGTTGGTTCTCTATGCTTTCACATGGTTTTATCCACCTTTTTGTGTACAATAAAAAGAAACAATCCCCAACCCTTACTCGCCATTAGCGGATCAGCTAGGGGGCGTCTCAAAATAAGCAAACCAAATATTTTATAAAGATAACCGCGCTGAATCTAGCTACTTATATGCATTTTGATTTATTAAATTGAAGTTCTTAAAGAAAAAATGATAAGAAATTTTATCGATCCCAATTCTTATCTGGTTTTGATTAATTCTGAAAACATTCTATTTAATTGAGAAATGACCTATATTTAGATCATTTATCTGTTAAGCAATGTCGTTGTTTGACGGTAGTAGCTGATGGAATTTCCTAGATCTTTCCAAATCTGGCAGTTTTTTTTTTTTTTTTTTTTTTTTTTATTTAAACCAGTACGTTGAAAGATCGGGATAATATTGCTTGACCATTTTACGTCTGTCTGTCTCTCTGTCTACAACACTTAACAAAAAAAAAAGAAAAAAAAATCCCCAACATTGCAAATTACTGCAAGGTTATTCAAGATACCATGTTCATAGTTGGTATAATGTTAGATCTCAATAGTGCGCATCTACAGATACCAAGGTCAACCTCATGTGACGAGGTCATGAAAATGGCCTTTTCAGGGGTATTCGTCTTTCACAAAAACTTTCTTTTTTTTTAGCTCACCTGAGCACAAAGTGCTCAAGGTGAGCTATTGGGATCATAGAATGTCCGTCGTCAGTCGTGCGTCGTCCGTCGTGCGTCGTCCGTCGTGCGTCGTCCACAATTTCTTTAAACATCTTCTCCTCCTAAACCATAGGGCCAATCTTGATGAAACTTGGCAGGGATGTTCCTTGGGTCAAGCTCTACCAAAGTTGTTCAAATAAATGAAATCCACCCTTAACTTTCCCTTTACCCTTAACAAAAAGGGTGAAAATATGATAATCTTTAAAAATCTTCTTCTCTGAAACAAGAAGGCAGACAGCTTTCATATTTGGTATGTAGCATCATCTAGTGGACCTCTACCAAGTTTGTTCATATCAAGACCCTGGGGTCATATTTGGGCTTTGCCCGGGCCCAACCCTTTTTACATAGAATCAAAGAGCGAAAATCTTTAAAAATCTTCTTCTCTGAAACCAGATGGCAGACAGCTTTAATATTTGGTATGTAGCATCACCTAGTGGGCCTCTACCAAGTTTGTTCATATCAAGACCCTTGGGTCATATTTGGGCTTTGCACGGGTGCATCCCTTTATCTCTTATGAGCACGAAGGGTAAAAAAATGAAAATCTTCAAAAATCTTCTTCTATGAAACCAGATGGCAGACAGCTTTCATATTTGGTATTTAGCATCATCTTGTGGACCTCTACCAAGTTTGTTCATATAAAGACCCTAGGATCATATTTGGGCTCAACCTGGGCGCAACCCTTTTTACATAGAATCAAAGAGGGAAAATCTTTTAAAATCTTCTTTAATCGAAATCAGAGGACACACTGCCTTCATTTTTGGTATGTAGCATTATCTAGTGGGCCCCTACCAAGTTTGTTCATATCAAGACCCTTGGGTCATATTTGGGCTCCAACCGGGCGCATCCCTTTCAGCTCATCTGAGCACAATGGGTGAAAATAGGAAAACCTTCAAAAATCTTCTTCTCTGAAACCAGAAGGCTGACAGCTTTCATATTTAGTATGTAGCATCATCTTATGGACTTCTTTTAAGTTCGTTCATATCAAGACCCTGGGGTCACATTTGGGGTCCACCCGGGTGCATCCCTTTTTACATAGAATCAAAGAGCAAAAAGGCATATCTGTCTTGCTCTTCGCTGAAAACGTTCCATGGTATTGATCTTAGGCAATCACTTCTTTTTGACATCTGCCTATCTAATTAATGTGATGTCCCAGGGGTCAAAGAGACTCAGGTGAGCGATCTAGGACCATCTTGGTCCTCTTGTTGTAAAAAAAGTGTTTTAAATATTTGTTGGGTCTAAATGTTAAAGGGCTATAACATTGGTAGTTTTTTTTTCCCAAAAATACCTTAACTAGATCTATGTCTTGAATGAAAAAGGTGGTAGTTAGGAGATTACAGAACTATCAGGCCATAGATATCAGATTTTCTACCTATATAAATGTATCAAACTAGAGGGAAAAAAGTGAACATTTTCAGGGCTCTCACTAGGGTTTTGAAAGTAGGATTCCAGGAATCCAACTTCAGAAAAAGTAGGATTCCACACAAAAAAGTTGGATTCCATCATTTTGAGGATGGATTTTGTACCGTGCAAAACTATGATATTGAAACTACAATTTATTAACCCTTTACTACACAATCCAATGTTTTATTCACCAGACTGGTTATCTAAAGGAAAACATTGGTTGAAAAGAAGGAATTGCTTGTAAAAAACATTTTCTTCTTTTATCCAAATGCTTTTTACATTTTTTTATTTATTTTTGGAGATGGGCTAAGTAGATGACAAAACTTTTCCCGGTTCAGTTTAAAACCATTGACTAGTACAGAAGCAAGTCTTTGAAACAGTTATATCTTCTTTTTGACAGAAGTTAAAAAGAAGTAAAAATGTTATTATATTTATTTAGACTTTAAAAAATCTCAACATATACCGGTAAGTCTATGCCATGATTCTCTTTGCAGATGTTGTCAATTTAGAGGAAAAAGTTCAGAATTAATATTCATTAAAAAATATTGTATGTTTGAATTGCATATGTTATCTCTTTTTCTTTCTTTCTTTTTTTTTTTTTTTTTTTTTTTTAGATTGAAATAATTAAACTTTCCGAACCACCTGTCTTTTGATTTGTGTTCATTTTTTTTTTTTTTTTTTTTTTTTTTTTTACTTCAACACATGTCTGATCAGTAGGCTGATCCGGAGCTTTCCACTTTCGAAATACGTTATCCGACGGAATTACGCACATGCACGGCGTTCCAGAGATTCACCGCTAGTGATAATTCATTTCGTAATTTTCCAGAACATTTCTTTAATTTAATAATTATTTTTAGTCAAAATACCGATTTTACAAAAAGGGAAAAAAGATTCGGACTAATCATTTACTTGTTACGAATAAATCGGGTCGATTATGTTGTCTTACTATTGCCTTCTTCGCATTGGGGCCCTGCTCGAATTCAATTACCGGTATATAATTAGTGAATCAACTGCTTCAGGCAATATATCATGGTTCACATGTTTCGTTTATGCATAATCGCCAAAACACATCGCCGGGCAGAGTCTAGATTCCATTCATTGATAGTCAAGCTCCGCCTACAAGGTCTACGAATAACCGATTACGATTAGCTGTTAGCGTCAATTAACGCCACGCCTACCGCACCCGTCTATCGGACTTCAGATATGGCTATTATCGATTTTTCACGCGACAGTTAACACACGTAAACAATCAAATACATGTTATACACAGCCGAGAGGTTATAAGTCGGGACGCGTGCCTTAGAAAAACTTGTCGTCCGGTGGAATCCTTTGATAGGATTTTTTGTCGTCCGCTGAGAAAAGTTGTCGTCTCAGACGACACTACTGTCGTTTCCGAGAACCCTGATTTTGGAAAATTTGCCCAAATTATAGTCGTTAGAAAAGTAATTGCTTATGGGGTAATATTTTATCATTTTCAATCGATCTACAACTCTAATGTTTTAAAAATACTTAGATACTTTTTTTAAAAAAGAAAACAGGACTGTAAAAGAAGCCTTGGTTGCTTGCCACACACAATTTCTTTAAATATTTTATTTCATCAAGTATGTTTAAGGCCCCATCACTTCCCACCAGTTGTCTGCAGCCTCTATCAAAATTTGATACAGTTACAGTTACATCATGAAAATAAGTTAAAAGCACTGTTGTCAACAAAACCAGAAGGTTCTGCAATAGAAGTGTTTAGATTCACTATATCGCAAAACAAAATAAATGATTTGCCGCAAGGATAAGTGTAAACATATATGGATTTCTGAGCCATGCTTGGCATGGGCCAGGAAAACAAAGTGTACATGACGATTTGGTTGTAACAAATTACTTTTTGTTTCCCATGCTAATTTCTACCTAGAATAGGAAGAGTTTTTTTTACAATATATGCTGTCGTTGTTATTCTAAAATCTCGTAACGACAGCTTTGATCAAGCTGTAGTTACGAAGTGAAACTTTTGTCTGGTAACAGGTAGGTGGTTAGAACTATCATTCTAGTTGCAAGTGTACAAGTGATTTCTGTTTCTCTCCAATGGTTTCAACTGAAAAGGTCCATATTTTCAATTTTCTATAACTGAAAAAAGTGATACTTTAAAATTCTAGTACAGTACTTATTTTTTTTAAATTTCAACCAGCCCAAAATTGTGTCATGTGTAAATGGGTAGATACTGAAACAAATGATAATTTTAGGATTTGAAACATCAGGAATTGGAAAATGAAAAATGATAGAATTACATGTAACATTTTGTTATAATGTTTCTTACACAGAAGGCAATTAATAGAATATTACAAATTCAAATTGATGCAGTCTAAAACCAGTCTAAAAACGTAGTTCAAGTTTGGATTGATATATAAAAACCTTTTGTTTTATACATTTTTTAGACAGTTAAATCTTCAATATGTTGATTATTAGTTAATTTGTGTTGTAAGAAGCTTAATAAATAAATGTCTGCTCAATGATTTCGTTTGTCCTACTCAATCAATATTGGAATGACAAAATTATTGTAAAAATCTCTTCTAACGGAAGAAAACATGATGGTATGACAGTGATGACAGGTCAAAATCATTTTGAGACAGCCCCCAGAGTCATCTTATCACGTGATCCGCTATTGGCCAAATTGATCCGGAAATGGCTAATTTGCATACACTACTATTTTCCGGACGATGCAACTGTTTAGATTGATTGACGAAAGATGTATGTTGCACTTCAAAGTGTAAAAATTTTATTGCCTCCTAAGACCAAAATCGGAATTCTGTCACATTTCTTTGAAAAATAATCAACAAAGTTCTCACTAGTTATCCTCTATTGGCCAGTTGACTGTATAAGACAGGCTCAAATTGGTTAAAAGGGGGAGGAGTGTAGTGATTGATATTGGGTAGACTCATGACCAGGTGCCCGGTTAGCTCAGTTGGTAGAGTGCCGTGCTAGTGTTCCGGGGGTTGTGGGTTCGAGTCCTATGTCAGGCACATCTTTTCTGCCCTAAGTTACTTCATTACTTAATTATTCACTGTGTTAGTGATTCCGGTTTCTTCTGTGTGTCATGTTACCAGTTGGCCGGCTTCCACTCGACTCCCCATTACCTGGATAGACTGGTGCCCCTCATTCACTTTTCCTGCCACACTTCAGGGTCATGACCTCCTTGTTACCAATCTTTGACCCGACGTAAACCACTCGTCACAACATTCCCCCCGACTTTCTCTAAAAAGGCTTGGTTTCCATCCTGACTTTCCAGGGCAGGAACTAAATTCTATCGAAGTGTGGTTAATTCCAATGGCTAAAAGCCATACACTTTGGAGCTAAACGCTCTCATAATGTTTGGTATCTGTGAAGAGCTAAAAGCTCTGTTACCATTCTTAAAGACAATATGATATACCAGCTAAAAGCTGGGCGTAACTTACCAAACATTATTGTCTAAGTCGGCCTGACTGCTTGTGGGTAATACTGATCAGGCTAAAAGCCAGTACCAAATACTGATACCAGCCTGTATGGGGGGGGGGGGGGAATGTCATGAGCTAAAAGCTCTCCCCTGATCTGTCTATCTGGACTTGGGCCTAAAAGGTGAAATCTTGCACAAGTTCGAAATTGGGTCAAGTGGCGTCAAAAAAGAGGTCACGGGGTCAAATATTAGAAAAATCTTGTAGACACTTTAGAAGCCATATTTTCAGCTCAATCAACCTGAAAATTGGTCAGAATGATTGTCTCGATGAAATCTCGCACAAGTTCGAAATTTGGTCAAGTGGGGTCAAAAATGAGGTCACAGGGTCAAATGTTAGAAAAACCTTGTAGACACTCTAGTAGCCATATTTTTAGCTCAATCAACCTGAAAATTGGTCAGAATGATTGTCTTGATGAAGTCTAGTTAAAGTTTGAATTATGGTCAAATGGGATCAAAAATGAGGACACAGGATCCAGTTTTAGAAAAACCTTGTAGACACTCACGAGGCCAATCATCCAGAGAATTAGCCAGATTGAAATTGTCTTTAAAAATCTGTCTGGTTTGAATTTGGGTCAAGTATGGGTAAAAACTAGGTTAAGAGGTCAGATCTTAAGACTGTTAACTCAGGTGAGCAATTTAGGGCCACTATGGCCCTCTTGTCAAAAATTGTTTGTGAAATTTTGGTTGGCCCGAAAATATAGACATGGCAGGGCTTATTTAATATCTCCTCAGTAATGAATGGTTGGGCAGGGTCTATATTCACTTTGATTTCTTAGAATAACATCTCCTCTTCAACAATGAGGCAGATGTGAATGAAACTATGCCAGAAAGTTACTATGATGAGATGTATGTATATCAAGTGTTGAAAAATGTTCAAAGCATTCTAGCTCATATGGACTAAGTCCATGCAGCAGCTACTGTCGGAATTTCATAGGAATGATTCTTTCAGATTTTTAGCTCACCTGAGCACATCATGCTCAAGGTGAGCTTTTGGATCATTGAATGTCCGTCTTACGTTGTCATGTGTCATCTATCGTCCGGCGTCAACAATCTTAGTATTTACACTCTAGAGGCCTCAAATATGGCCCAATCTTCATGAAACTTGGTCAGAATGTTTGCCAGGTCACAAGGATGAACCCTATTGAAAATGGGAAGGATCTACGCCATATCACAGGAAAAGGGGCCTTAATGACAATCTTCTTGTTTACACTCTAAGGACCACAAATATGGACCAATCTTCATGAAACTTGGTCAGAATGTTGGCCTGGTCACAAGGATGAACCCTAATGAAAATGGGAAGGATCTATGACATATCACAGAAAAAGGGGCCTTAATGATATTTATCTTGTTTACGCTCTAGAGGCCACAAACATTGCCCAATCTTCATGAAACTTGGTCAGAATATTGGCCAGGTCACAAGGATTAATCCTATTGAAAATGGGAAGGATCCATGTCATATTACAGGAAAAGGGGCCTTAATGACATTTATCTTGTTTACGCACTAGAGGCCACAAATATGGCCCAATCTTCATGAAACTTGGTCAGAATGTTTGTCAGGTCACAAGGATTCACCCTATTGAAATTATGGAAGGATCCATGCCATATCACAGGAAAAGGAACCTTAATGACAATTTTCTGTTTTAGACTCTAGAGGCCACAAATATGGCCCAATCTTCATGAAGCTTGGTCAGAATGTTGGCCAAATCACAAGGATGAACCTTATCCAAAATGAGAAGGACCCACGTAATATCTCGCGAAAAGGGGCCTTCATGATAATTATCTTGCTTACGCTCTAGAGGCCACAAATATGGCTCAATCTTCATGAAACTTGGTCAGTATGTTGGTCAAGTCACCAAGATTTATCCTTTTGAAAATAGGAAAGATCCATGCCATATCACAGGAAAGGGAGCCTTAATGATAATTTTGGTTTTATAACTCAAGAGGCCACAATTTAGGCCGGAACTTCTTGAAACTTGATTAGGTGTAGAAATCATCTCCTTTATGACATCTGCCTATTTAAATGATAAATGTCCCAAGTATCAAAGAGACTCAGGTGAGGGATCTAGGACCATCATGGTCCTCTTGTTTAATAAATACCAAAAGTGTCTCTTGATGCTCCAATTCATTAGTAACTCCGTTCCGATAGTCAAATATTAACTATCAGTCCATAGTTTTCTTCTATTATCGGGAAATCCTGAACAATCAAATTTCTTCTCTACCGGCGAAAAATAAACAGCCGGCCATTTCAAGGGGCGTCACTCGAATCCTCAAGAGGCTACATTATTGCCCCAAATGTCTTGAAACATGGTCACAATATTTGACTCCATCAAATCTCGGTCAAGTTCGAAATTAGGTCAAGTTGGAACAATAATGGGGTCAAGGGGTCAAATCTTAGAGAAACCTTGTGTTCACTCTAGGGGCCTTATTTTTGGTCCAAATGTTTTGAAACTTGGTCATAATGTTTGTCTCCATCAAATCTCGGCCAAGTTTGAAATTGGGTCAAGTGAGGTCAAAAATGGGGTCAAGGGGTCTCCATCAAATCTCAGTCAAGTACGAAATTAGGCTTAGTGGGGTCAAAAATTGGGTTAAGGGGTCAAATCTTGGAACAACCTTGTGTGCACTCTAGAGGCTACTTTTTTAGTCCAAGTGTCTTGAAACTTTGTCAGAATGTTTGTCTCCAGCTGCTGTCGTAGAAAGGTTGTTTAGATCCTTGGACTGTCAATGTAGAAATCCTGGGTTTGATCCCTGACAGTGGCACTCAACCTTTCTGACTTTTTATCTTCCACCAATTGGTTGATAATTGTAGACACATGTGGGATAGCAGATGGAGACTAGGAGAGGTTGAAATGGTAGTACTGGTGTGAGAAATACCAGGGAATCCATTGTTAGGTATTTGGGCCGTGATTTAACTGCAAGATTGTTTAAAGCGGCATTAAACCCCATCAATCAAACAAATAAACAATCTATTTCAGATCCAAGATGGTGCTGGTGGTGAGGCTCCAGTATGGCAAACAGAATTGATATCAGCACCGCCACCGTCACAGATCTAGAACAACTTATAGGTATTGGTCATCTGAAAGCTGAAGCTATTGTCAAACACAGAAAGGTGAGTGTATAGAACAACTTATTGGTATTAGTTGTCTGAAAGCTGAAGCTATTGTCAAACTCAGAAAGGTGAGTGTATAGAACAACTTATTGGTGTTTGTCATCTGAAAGCTGAAGCTATTGTCAAACACAGAAAGTTTAGTGTATAGAACAACTTATTGGTGTTTGTCATCTGAAAGCTGAAGCTATTGTCAAACACAGAAAGTTTAGTGTATAGAACAACTTATTGGTATCAGTCATCTGAAAGCTGAAGCTATTGTCAAACACAGAAAGTTTAGTGTATAGAACAACTTATTGGTGTTTGTCATCTGAAACCTGAAGCTATTGTCAAACACAGAAAGTTAAGTGTATAGAACAACTTATTGGTATTTGTCATCTAAAAGCTGAAGCTATTGTCAAACACAGAAAGTTTAGTGTATAGAACAACTTATTGGTATTTGTCATCTAAAAGCTGAAGCTATTGTCAAACACAGAAAGTTGAGTGTAAACAACTTATTGGTATCGGTCATCTAAAAGCTGAAGCTATTGTCAAACACAGAAAGATGAGTGTAAACAACTTATTGGTATCAGTCATCTGAAAGCTGAAGCTATTGTCAAACACAGAAAGGTGAGTGTAAACAACTTATTGGTATCGGTCATCTGAAAGCTGAAGCTATTGTCAAACACAGAAAGTTAAGTGTATAGAACAATTTATAGATGTTGTCATCTGAAAGCTGAATCTATGGTCAATCACAGAAAGACGAGTGTATAGAACAAGTATTTTATAAACACTTCAGAAAACATTGTGGAAAAAGAAGAATAAGTGTTTGCATATTTTAGCTCCATTGGCCTAAGGCCACTGGGACTATTGTCATGGCCCTGTGTCTATCTTGTGTCTTTCAGTCTGTGCAGGGGTTGAAAATTCCACTCGCCCGCTCGCATTTGCGAGTAGAAATTGCCGAAGGGCGAGTAGAATTTGGGGTGAGCTAGTCCCATGGGGCGAGTACAAATCTAGGCTTTCATTCATGCAAGGAAAAGCTGATCTTTAAACAAATGACCATTGCAATGAAGCATCGTAGTCGCAGTTAATATTTCCCAATTTCCAACGGCTTCTATATTGCATATTGTCTTTAAAAAAAAATGTTCTGACGATGAGAGTCGTAAACTGGATGAGCCGAAATAAATTCAGTTACCCTTCTAAAGACTATCCGTTATATATTTATATCCACTATTTATGCGACTATTTAATGAGACTATCGTGCAAACACGAGAGAAAATTGTGTTGCTGTGAAAAAACAGATGACCTCGCCCAGTACAGGTGTTCGACAGTCCTTTTGAAGTCGGGCCATTCTCTGAGAAATTTATACAGTGACGTCATATTAAAGATTGGTTTCAAAATAAATCTTAAAATATTCTCACGTCTTTACCACTCGGATATTTTGATTAGGATTATATTTTTTATTTGAAGTAATTTTCGTTAGTAAATTGTTTCGAAACAGCTATTTTTATGCACGCATAATTAATCAAATTTTGGTAATGTACACTTGCTGTGTTCAATCATATCTGCACCCTTTCAAAAGCCTTCAAATTCTTTGAAAAAGATGTTAGGGATGGTTTTAGAGATTTTCTTTTAGTAAAAAATTATAAAACAACAAAAAACAAAATAAAAATACACACACTAAAAAGGGGAGCGGGACGCATTTCAACAATCACCAATTATAATTTCAAAAAGCCGAGCGGGATGACATTGGTTGTTTAAAAGCGCAGCTAACACTGACTCGGACAACGAAAGAAAAATATATCTATAGCGAAGAAGTTATTCCAGGTCAAAACTTGTTTATTTGTATTTTAATATTTTTTTTGTCCGCATTTAATCTCCCCATTGTTTGTAATATTCAATAAAATATGGTACTGGTTCAAAAAATTTGTTTCTATTATTTGTGAGATTCAATGATAAGAGTGCCGATTATCCATCGGATTTTTCATAGGCTAAAGAAGAAATGGTTTTGTGGTCCAGGTTACTTATATCCCAAATTCCTTATTATCTGTGTTGCTCATTAAGATATTCTTCTGTACATGTTGAGACCACATAGATTACCCATCTCTTTAATATTGAATACAAAATAGCAAACCATGTCATATGAACATACCTTTCCACACAAGTCATATGAACAAACCTTTCCACGCACACAGGGTGGAAAGTTCTGATTTCATTCAAGTACTGTCACAATGAGTTAAATTTATACCGGGATCATGAAAATTTCAACCAATTCAAATGACTTGTGTTCTTGTTATAAGACTAACCTACATTTTATTAATTTTGAAGGGTCAGTTCTTTTGGTTTAAGGGCGAGTTGAAATTTATGGTTACAAGTCCTACAGGACTAGTTGGGTTTTTAAGATTTAAAACCCCTGCTGTGTGTCAGTGTGTCCATGGGTTTTGTTATAAATTTTCGAGAGATCGGGGGCATATTGTCTGTGTGTCCGTTTGTCTGTCCGTCTGTCCAAAAACTTAACCTATGCCTTTTCTTCAAAGGTATTTGACATACAAAGCTCAAATTTGGCATGATGATAGATCTCAATGATCCCCATCCGCTGGTACCAAAGTCAAGGTCATGTGACAAGGTCAAGGTCATCTGTCAAGGTCAAACTTTGAAAAAAAATTGCTGTTACGGGGGCATTAGTGTTTTACAAACACATCTCGTTTCTTTAAAAATCTTCTCCTCAGAAACTATTGGATGCATTTCAACCAAACTTTACAGGAATGATCATTGGGTGACCCTCATTCAAAGTTGTTTAAGAAATTTTGACCCAATGAAAAACATGGATTTTAATGGGCATGGCTAATTTCCAAATATGGGAAAAAGTGACTTTTCTCAGAACCTAATTGATGGATACCAATTCAATATTACATGAATGATCCTTTGATGACCCTTTATCAGTCTACAAAAAATTATTGTGATCAGATGAAAATATTGGTGACCCATTATCAGGCTGCACAAAATTACTGTGATGGGATGAAAAATATGTATTTAACAGGCAAAGGCCAATTTATATATGTTTTTCATTAATCTTGATTTTTTCTTTGCAGAAATATTTCAGCATGCGACTCTTTAATACACTTGTTTACTTGAAATTCAATTCACCCAATTTCCCCATCATATCAGTCAATTCAGGCCTGTAGAGCAAGTCAGCTGCTCAAGCAGCTTTAGTTTAGAAATTTGACCAGTCAGTTGAGCCTTCAGTGTCAGACAGTCAAAAAACAATTGTTATGGCAATTTTGCCCCAAATAGTATTCAAATCGTATTTTCAACCATTGAGGCCTAAGGTCAAGGTCAAATTTATACTTTGTTTAAAAACTATCCTTGTTCACTTGTTTTACTAAGAATCATAAAATGTTTGAAGGAAATGCCCATATAATTATTCAGGATCATACAGGTCATTGGTCAATGAATCTTTATATAAAATAGACATATCTTTGCTGTAATGAAGATGCCATTTGACCACTCAGTACAACTGCCACCTGTGGCATATTGAGAGTGGCTGTTGTGATGGCTCAGTGTGAAACAGTTGTAATTGTCTTTAACCCTTGTCGTGCTGATTAAAAAAACCTTGGCAAAATTATATATAAATCAAAGTGATGAAAGCTCTAGTCCTAATTGTGAGTCAGCATTTGATTTTGAAAATATAATTTCTGAAACTTTTCTGGTTTAAAAAGGAAAATCAGGTCATATGGACTAAGATCAGACTGCACATATGTGCAGGCTGATGTTAGTCCATACCTCCTTCCAAAGCAGGAATATTCCAGAATCAGCATGACAAGGGTTAATATGTTTATAGGCAGTTCCAACTATTTTTCACTAAGCCATTGAAAATTAATTTTGTTTATGGGTGTTGGCCAGTTAAGTAACAAGTAACAATGTAAAAAGCAAATTTGGAAATAAGAAATATATAGATTGGCATACAAACTAGGTAGAATAACAGAAATAGTTTAAAATATTGTGATACTTCTGTACAATCAATTAACTGTTTTCTTGAGCTGAGTGAGGTATTGAGTGTAATAGTTTTGAATTGTCTTTGATAAGTGACTATTTCTGTGCTATTTTAGAGTCTAGAGATCTCTTGTAAATCTGAAGTATAATTATGAGGCAATAATATAAGGACTATTATTCATTGTGTTTTTGATGAAATGTTCAAATAATGGTTTTAATGGTGGATCTAGAAAAAAGTGTGAAAAACAGAACTTTTAATTATCATGTAAGGTATTTTTGTATTAAATAATATTTGAAGCAAAATAAAGCTTAGATCTGATTAACCTATTTTGTACTAATTTATTTTGTAGCACTAGTTTAATGCTATATATTTGTTTTAATTTCATAGATAGAATAATATGATCAAAATATTCTGTAAATAATCATTAAATGTTCGTTGTTAAGCAGAAACAATCTGAAAAATAAGAAGTTAATGTTGTAAAGTAGAAATGATAAAAGAAGAAATAAAAAAAGAAGTAAACATAAATTTCATAGTGGTCAGGGGGGGAGGGGGGGCGGGGGAGGAAGGGGGAAAAGTGTTGTGCAAGGGATGCAAACCAAATACTGAAAACAAACTAAAACCATTTAAGTTCAAGCAAAATGGGATCATTTTGTAAATTAGATATGTGAAGAGGGATTGGGTCCAGCATAGGTCAACTAGAGGTAGTTTTTCAAAAATGATTAAACAGAAAGACGGAATAACCATTATAGATTTGGAAAATCTGCTTAATATGAAATATTCAGACCCAGGTCAGTCTGCATAGTTTAAAAAGTCTAATCCAATTTTATAGTTATCGTTATGATGCAATGTAAAAGAGAAAAGTTTTCTAACAAAACACCATTAAGCTAAGCTACAGATAGAGGTCAGGGAATATTTTGGTTTCCAAATTTAAATTTCATTATTCCTTACTTAGACATTATGTTTTTGGTACTCGATTGAGATGGTCTCACCTTGATGATTCAAATGAACACCCAAAATATAGGGTTTCATTGTGAATTGAAGATTTACCACCTATAATCTGGACCCCTGTTCTAAGCTCATTTGAGCATGATGTCCTCGGGGTGAGCTATTGAGTTTCAGAGGTCCAGATAAGAGGGGTTAAAGCCAGTCTCAAATTTTTATTTCACAAAAAGAGCCTTAAGTTGTGGGTACTAAATTGAATCGTCTTGATGAGATGTTTCAAATGAGCACCAACAACATATGGTTTTAGTTAAAAAGAATGAATTTTTGATTTTAGAACCAAAATACCTGCTCTATTTGTAGCATTGAGATTGTCTTAATATCTGTTGTTTGGAAATTTCTCCCTTTCACCTAAACCTGTGGGCCAATCTTGATGAAACTAAACAGGAATGCATCTTTGGTCAAGCTCCACCAAAGTTGTTCAAATGATTGAAATCCACCCTTAACTGAGAATACCTTTGTGGAAAGTAAATTTGGTAGAGGTCAACTAGTTGATGTTGCATACAAAATATGAACACTGTCTGCCCTATTTGGGCTCTGCACAAGTGCATTCTATTTTACGCTGATCAAAAAGAGGAAATCTTAAAATAAAATCCCCCCACTCCTAAACCAGAGGGAATACAGCCATATTTGGAATGTAATATTAGATAGTTTAACTCTACCAACTTCATATCATATCCCTTGGGCCAAATTTTGTTTCCAACAAGGCGCATCTCAAAATTATATAATATTGAAGAAATAAATCTTTTAAAAGTTCCTTCTTAAAAACTAGAAGGCAGACAGCTTCATATTTGACGAGTCACATCATCTTGAAAAGCCCTACCATATTTGTTCTTTTCATGCTCCCTGGGTCAACTTTTGGCTCTGCCAAGGCAAATCCCATTTAAATATAAGCAACTCATTTGGTTTGTAGCATCATCTTGCAGACTTCTACAATCTATTGTTCATATCATTCCCCTAAGATTAAATTGGTATCTTCAAAGCAGGAAGTCTTTCAATAATAACTTTCTCTTGAAAACAGTAAAGGGGATTAATATTTGGTTCAATTATGCCCCAGTAGTCATTTAATGATGGGGTATTGTAGGGGTCAGTGAGACTCGGGTGAGCAGTCCATGTAGAAATTTACTAATTGGCCTTAACCCTTTGCTGTTTAATCCCTGCTTTTTACGTGCCTGTGATTTTATGATTGAGAAAACATTGTGAAAAAAGAAGAAATTGCTTCTGACAAGCAATTTCTTCTTTTTCCACACTATTTTCTACCTTACAGAATGGTCTTTTTTTTCAAATTAAATCCACTTTAAATTTTCGTTTGCAAAACCTTTGAATTTGGACAGGTCCAAAATTTTGTAAAACAGGAAAGTGTTAAAAGATTAGACCTTATTACAGACAGAATATCAAATTGTTAGGCCATTTGAATAAAATATAAATCTTTTTAGCTCACCTGAGCACGAAGTGCTCAAGGTGAGCTATTGTGATCGTAGAATGTCCGTCGTCAGTCGTGCGACGTGCGTCGTCCGTCGTCCACAATTTCTTTAAACATCTTCTTCTCCTAAACCAGTGGGCCAAACTTGGCAGGGATGTTCCTTGGGTCAAGCTCTACCAAAGTTGTTCAAATAAATGAAATCCACCCTTAACTTTCCCTTTACCCTTAACAAAAAGGGTGAAAAAATGAAAATCTTTAAAAATCTTCTTCTCTAAAACCAGAAGGCAGACAGCTTTCATATTTGGTATGTAGCATCATCTAGTGGACTTCTACAAAGTTTGTTCATATCAAGACCCTGGGGTCATATTTGGGCTTTGCCCGGGCCCAACCCTTTTTACATAGAATCAAAGAGCGAAAATCTTTAAAAATCTTCTTCTCTGAATTTGAAACCAGATGGCAGACAGCTTTCATATTTGGTATGTAGCATCATCTAGTGGGCCTCTACCAAGTTTGTTCATATCAAGACCTTTGGGTTATATTTGGGCTTTGCACGGGTGCATCCCTTTATCTCTTATGAGCACAAAGGGTAAAAAATGAAAACCTTCAAAAATTTTCTTCTATGAAACCAGAAGGCAGACAGCTTTCATATTTGGAATGTAGTATCATCTAGTAGACCTCTTCCAAGTTTGTTCATATCAAGACCATAGGATCATATTTGGGCTCCACCCGGGTGTAACCCTTTTTACATAGAATCAAAGAGCGAAAATCTTTTTTAATCGAAACCAGAGGGCACACTGCTTTCATTTTTGGTATGTAGTAACATCAAGTGAACCCCTACCAAGTTTGTTCATATCAAGACCCTTGGGTCATATTTGGGCTCCACCCGGGCGCATACCTTTCAGCTCATCTGAGCACGTAGGGTGAAAATAGGAAAACCTTCAAAAATCTTCCTTTTTGAAACCACCAGGCAGACAGCTTTCATATTTAGTATGTAGCATCATCTTATGGACCTCTTCCAAGTTTGTTCATATCAAGACCCTGGGATCACATTTGGGTCCACCCGGGTGCATCCCTTTTTACATAGAATCAAAGAGCAAAAAGGCATATCTGTCTTGCTCTTGGCTGAAAATGTTCCATGGTATTGATCTTAGGCAATTATTTTCTTTTTGAAATCTGCCTATCTAATTAATGCGATGTCCCAGGGGTCAAAGAGACTCAGGTGAGCGATCTAGGACCATCTTGGTCCTCTTGTTTAGTAAATACAGCAGTTGCTTTGTTGTTTTAGAATAAAAAGGTGACTTAATGTTATCACCTGTTTGCACTTTGTGTTTACACATCTTGTTGAACTTGGTATTTTTAGCTACACTATTCGTAGAACATGGGGGGCTATTCCGGTAACGTGGGCTTAGGCGTTTGGCCCCCGCATATTGCTTTGGTTAAGTTTATATGTGCAAGAATGTCAAATCTCTGTTTCTACTAAAGCTATTGCTTTGAAACTTTGCACATGCTTCTGTGACCATAATAAGCATTTAGACAAAGATTCAATTAATTTGAAATTGAATATATACCGTTTTCAGACCTAGAAATTCCTGGTTAAGATTTTACCTGTAACTGTTGTATATCAGTTATATATCTGTTTCTACTATTGCTATTGCTTTGAAACTTTGCACATACTTTTGTGACCATGATATCAGCCTCTAGACAAAGATTCATCACATTGAATTAAGTGGAATTTTAACCCTTTTGGACTGAAAATTCTTGGTTAAGTTTTATACCTATGTTTGTAATATTCCTGTTTCTACTAAAGCTATTGCTTGGAAACTTTGCGCAAGCGATTATGATAATAACATCAGACTCTAGACAAAGATTCATTGTTCTGATATTTTATTAAGTAGAATTTTAACCCTTTTTGGGACTAATTACTTCAAAACTTTGCACATGCTTATATGACCATCATATCAGCCCCTAGACAAAGATTCATTACTCTGTCTTTCATTTAATGGAATTATCCAATTTCAAAATTGATTTGCGGTTATTATCCAGCATTACGAACAGTTGATCTCAGACAGCTCTTATTCACCACCATCCAGCACTTTCAGTTGAGTGCTTGTACCTGCATTCAGTGCTAATATTTTATGCTCTATTTATAAATGACTTATTTATTGATAAATTTTGTAATTCATGACTTCATGCTCAATATTCTGTCAACTATTCTACAGGCTATAGGTGGATTCCAGTTTGTACGAGACCTGTGTAAAGTGCCAGGTATTGGTAGCAGTATTCTTGATCTCAACAAGCGACGGCTCTACTGTAGTTCATTGAAAAGGACTGGAAGGTAATTAAAAAGTTCACTAACTGAAAAACAGAATTATGGAAAATAGAGAAATCTAGAAAATAGCAGTTCATTAAATATCTACAATTTTTGTGAAGCCTGCTTGCAGTGAAAGAGACGGTTTTCACTATGACAAGTTGGTGTATGTTTGTTAGTGTTTGTGCATAAGTCTGTCTGTCCTAAATTGTAATTTGCCAGGACCATTACTCCTACATTCAAGGATAGATTTAAAATAACTTGGCACAATTATCCTCCATCATGAGTTTCATTTGAAATATTTTTTCGGATAGCTCTAATGTCAAGGTCACAGCTCAAGGTTATACATAATTTTGCAGGCTCTTTACTAAATGACCTGAGACAACCACCCAATTACAACTTGATTGACAAAAGAATTTTGAAATCTAAAATAATTGAAACATCATTTGCAATATATCTCAGTTTGGATTAGTCTAAAATTTCTTTTTGTGTTATTGTTTGACTATGAAAATCAGTTGCACTTGTAAAAACTTCTTAAGAAGATAGAAACTTGATGCTATTTTGAAATTCTATGATGCCAAAAACTGAACAAAACAAACAAAAACTTGAGCCATATAAAATATTTATGTCATGTTTAATTTCAATCAGACACTCCCTAGCAATATAACAGCTGAGACATTATTAATACATCTAGTCAGAAATGAGAATAAAAAACTAGATCCGGATTTCTAAACAGGGCTTCAAAATTAGGGGATATTAAGATTTTAGATTTTTAACCCTATATTGTTGATACTCATTGGTTTTGTCTCATAAAGAAGATTGAAATGAGTACCCACAACAAAGCGTTTTTTTCGAATGAAAGTATTTAAACTAGTGTACCCCCTCTTATCTGTGCATCTGATCAAAAGATAAAGTTATTTTGTCCATTAAACACTTTGTTAGGGATAAGCATGGAATCGGCATCAACCCTTGTCATGCTGATCCTAGAATATTCCTGTTTTGTTAGGAGGAATTGTCAAAGATAAGCCTACTTATATTAGAGTCTGATCTTTCTCAATACCACCTGATGTTTCTTTTTATGCTCCCCGAAGGGAGAGCATATAGCCGCCGCTTTGTCTGTCCGTCTGTCCGTACGTCCGTAATTCCGTCCGTCCGTCCGTCCCCACCTATTTCTCCATAACCCCTGGGCCAAATTGAATGAAACTTACCATGTGAACTCCCTATGATATAGTGATGATGCATCTGTGACGGTTTTTTGTTTTGAGGCCTCGTCACGGGAAAAGGGGACTTAGGGTAAAAAACAGTTTTTCCCAAATTTCTCCTAGTCTAACAGTCAGAATTTAGTGAAATTTCATATTTGAGTAGCAAATCAGATGCCCTTTACTATAAACAATTTGAAATTAACGTAAAAAAATATATATCATGGAAAAAGGGGGCTTAATGTTTGTTACCTTTACGATAGCGCGTAAAATACAGTTATTCTTTCATTTCTCCTAGTCTTATGCTCAGAATTTGATGAAATTTCAAATTTGAGTAGCAAATCAGATGCCCTTTACCATAAACTGTTTGAAATTTGTGTCAAAAAATATGTCATGCAAAAAGGGGGTTTCATGTTTGTTACCTTTATGTTAGCTGTATAAGATAACAGCTTATTTGAGTCTTTGAAATCTGACCACAGAGCATATCTCCTAAAGTATAATAGCTATCAACTTGAAACTTTATGGGTGGATAGATCTTATGGAGGAGAAGTGCAGTGCACAAGAACTACAACTCTTGCTTGCATAATTTTGGAGTTATTGCCCTTTGTTATTAGCTCACCTGAGCACGAAGTGCTCAAGGTGAGCTTTTGGGGTTATGTGATGTCCGTCGTCCGTCTGTCGTCAACATTTACCTTGTGGACACTCTAGAGGCCATATTTTTAGCCCAATCAACCTGAAAATTGGTCAGAATGATTATCTGTATGAAATCTCGGACAAGTTCGAAACTGGGTCAAGTGGGGTCAAAAACTAGGTCACAGGGTCAAATCTTAGAAAAACCTTGTGGACACTCTAGAGGCTGTATTTTTAACCCAATCAACCTAAAAATTGGTCAGAATGATTATCTGGATGAAATGTCGGACAAGTTCCGAATTGGGTCAAGTGGGGTCAAAAACTAGGTCACAGGGTCAAATCTTAGAAAAACCTTGTGGACACTCTAGAGGCCATATTTTTAGCCCAATCAACATGAAAATTGGTGAGAATGATTATCTGGATGAAATCTCGGACAAGTTCAAAATTGGGTCAAGTGGGGTCAAAAACTAGGTCACAGGGTCAAACTTTAGAAAAACCTTGTGGACACTCTAGAGGCCATATTTTGAGCCCAATCAACCTGAAAATTGGTCAGAATGATTATCCTGATGAAATCTTGGACGAGTTCGAAATTGGGTCATGTGGGGTCAAAAACTAGGTCACAGGGTCAAATCTTAGAAAAACCTTGTGGACACTCTAGAGGCCATATTTTTAGCCCAATCAACATGAAAATTGGTCAGAATGATTATCTGGATGAAATCTTTGACAAGTTCGAAATTGGGTCAAGTGATGTCAAAAACTAGGTCACAGGGTCAAATCTTAGAAAAACCTTGTGGACACTCTTGAGGCCATATTTTTAGCCCAATCAACCTGAAAATTGGTCAGAATGATAATCCTGATGAAATCTTGGACGAGTTCGAAATTGGGTCATGTGGGGTCAAAAACTAGGTCACAGGGTCAAATCTTAGAAAAACCTTGTGGACACTCTAGAGGCTATATTTTTAGCCCAATCAACCTAAAAATTGGTCAGAATGATTATCTTGATGAAATTTCGTACAAGTTTGAAATTGGGTCAAGTGGGGTCAAAAACTAGGTCACAGGGTCAAATCTTAGAAAAACCTTGTGGACACTCTAGAGGCCATATTTTTAGCCCAATCAACCTGAAAATTGGTCAGAATGATTATCTGGATAAAATCTCGGACAAGTTCGAAATTGGGTCAAGTGGGGTCAAAAACTAGGTCACAGGGTCAAATCTTAGAAAAACCTTGTGGACACTCTAGAGGCCATATTTTTAGCCCAATCAACCTGAAAATTAGTCAGAATGAGAATCTTGATGAAATCTCGGACAAGTTCCAAATTGGGTAAAGTGGGGTCAAAAACTAGGTCACAGGGTCAAATCTTAGAAAAACCTTTTGGACACTCTAGAAGCCATTTTTTGAGCCCAATCAGCCTGAAAATTGGTCAGAATGATTATCTTGATGAAAGATCAGACAAGTCTGAAATTTGGTCAAGTGGGGTCAAGAACTAGGTCACAAGGTCAAATCTTAGAAAAACCTTTTGGACACTCTAGAAGCCATTTTTTGAGCCCAATCAACCTGAAAATTGGTCAGAATGATTATCTTGATGAAAGATCAGACAAGTCTGAAATTGGGTCAAGTGGGGTCAAGAACTAGGTCATGGGGTCAAATCTTAGAAAAACCTTGTGGACACTCTAGAGGCCATATTTTAAGCCCAATCAATCTGAAAATTTGTCAGAATGATTATCTTGATGAAATCTCAGACAAGTCTTGAAATTGGGTCAAGTTTGGTAAAAAACTAGGTCACAGGGTCAAATCTTAGACAAACTTTTTTAGATTGTTAATTCAGGTGAGCGATTAAGGGCCACTATGGCCCTCTTGTTTTTGATACTAAGATTATGTCTGGAGCATATCTCCTAAAGTGTAATAGCTATCAACTTGAAACTTTATGGTTGGATAGATCTAATGGAGGAGAAGTGCTATGCACAAGGACTCCAACTCTTGCTTGCATAATTTTGGAGTTATTGCCCTTTGTTAGTCCCCTACCGGTGTTCACACCGGAGGGGACTATAGGTTTGCCCTCCGTCTGTCCGTCCGTCTGTCCGTCCGTCCGTCCGTCCGTCCGTCCGTCTGTCCGTCCGTCCGTCCGTCCGTCTGTCCGCTCAAATCTTGATCCCGCGATAACTTAATAACTAAGCAAGCGTTTTTGATGAAAGTTGGTATATGACTAGATGGCAATGTGTAGATTATGCACATCATTTTATTTTTGTTTTTCGACTTAAATTGAGGTTGCTATGGTTACGGAAATAGTGAAAATATGGCCAAAAATGGGATCCTGCGATAAGATAATAACTAAGCAAGCTAGTTTGATGAGACTTGGTATATGACTATATGGCAATGTGTAGATTATGCACATCATTTTATTTTTGTTTTTAGACTAAAATTGTTGTTGCTATGGTTACGGAAATAGTGAAAATATGGCAAAAAATATTGGATCCTGCGATAAGTTAATAAGTAAGCAAGCTAATTTGATGAGACTTGGTATATGACTAGATGGCAATGTGTAGATTATGCACATCATTTTATCTTTGTTCTTTGACAAAAAGTGCGGTTGCTATGGTAACAGAAATAGTGAAAATATGGCAAAAAATGGATCCTGCAATAATTTAATAACTAAGCAAGCTAACTTGATGAAACCTGTTTTAAAATGTAAAAAAAATTATAAGCCATGTTAGTCAGGGTGGTGATGCAGCAGTATTAATCACCTCCAGTGAAAGTTCTCATTTCTTACCAACAAGACTGAAGAAAAACATCTTGGATCAGACAAGGTAACTGTTATTAATACTATTTCTTGCATCTGTCTATTGCTTCCATGAATTGTATAGTGGGCACAGCAGAGACAACAACTCATGTAAGTCTTGTTTAACCCTTTAACAAGACCTGGTTTTGACGTCCCTGATAGAATTGGCGTGGGAAAACATTGAGACAAACAAAGCCGGTAGGGGACTTATGCCCATGTCCAACATGGCTCTTGTTATTTTTGATACTTAGATTATATCTGGAGCATATCTCCTAAAGTATAATAGCTATCAACTTGAAACTTTATGGGTGGATAGATCTCATGGAGGAGAAGTGCAATACATAAGAACTATAACTCTTGCTTGCATAATTTTGGAGTTATTGCCCTTTGTTATTTTTAATACTTAGATTTAATAGGAGGTAAATCTCTGACAGTACAAAAGAATCTTTAATCTATTAGGCTTCAGTTTACTATCAAGCTTTTGTGGCGGGGGATGTCCATGTCCAACATGGCTCTTGTTTTTGTGACAATGCCTTATTCGGGGAGCATAATCCGTCTCTGACGGCTCTTGTTTAAACAAGCAAACATGAAAATAGGTATTTTTCAAAATTTATTTAGACAGCAAGTGAATCCAGTGTTTTCAGCACTTTGATTTTAATGATATTTGGCCAAGATTTTAACTGAGCATGACAAGGATAATAACAACTACAATGAGTAACCACAACATAGGGGACTTGAAACTTTATGGTTGGATAGATCTAATGGAGGAGAAGTGCTATGCACAAGGACTCCAACTCTTGCTTGCATAATTTTGGAGTTATTGCCCTTTGTTATTTTTGATACTTAGATTATATCTGGAGCATATCTCCTAAAGTATAATAGCTATCAACTTGAAACTTTATGGGTGGATAGATCTCATGGAGGAGAAGTGCAATACATAAGAACTATAACTCTTGCTTGCATAATTTTGGAGTTATTGCCCTTTGTTATTTTTAATACTTAGATTTAATAGGAGGTAAATCTCTGACAGTACAAAAGAATCTTTAATCTATTAGGCTTCAGTTTACTATCAAGCTTTTGTGGCGGGGGATGTCCATGTCCAACATGGCTCTTGTTTTTGTGACAATGCCTTATTCGGGGAGCATAATCCGTCTCTGACGGCTCTTGTTTAAACAAGCAAACATGAAAATAGGTATTTTTCAAAATTTATTTAGACAGCAAGTGAATCCAGTGTTTTCAGCACTTTGATTTTAATGATATTTGGCCAAGATTTTAACTGAGCATGACAAGGATAATAACAACTACAATGAGTAACCACAACATAGGGGAAAAATTAATATTGACCACTTTGTTATTTTGAGCTCTAACTCTAGTTTATCATGGATGGATCTATTTAGTAATGTGTCATGCAAGAAGGGACCCACTAGGAAGTGTCAAATATTTCCAGTTGGTGCTAGTTCTGCTGTCTGAACAGGGTTAATACTGATTGTGTTTGGATGATTGTCTAAAAATCTGGAATTGGCCTTCTACTTTAATGTATATTGCAGGAATGTGACTGCTGAATGATCTACACAGGATCAAACTTCTTTTATAAAAAGTTATTTTACAGAGTTTATTTCACAATTTTTCATTTTATAACTATTTACATTTTTCCATGACCTATCATATTTGACAAATCTAATGCTTTCTCATGCGTTTGTCATAATTCAAAGATTTTGAAGCATTTAAAGTTTGCACAAAAAATTAAATTGGAAAAGCACAAATATATAAACAATACACTTTATGAATTTTTACCTAGGCTGTTTTCGGACAAAACCTGAGGTATTATGATAACCTTGGCGTTGTTTGCGTTGTTGGCTTTTTTGTTGGCATTGGTGTTGATGTTGGCATTGGCGTGACAAAATTTAACCTTGGTCATATCTCTGTTGTTATTGAAGATATCAAGGGGTATAACCTTTGGAACCATTTTTAGCTCCACTGGCTGAAAGCCACTGGGGCTATTGTCATGGCATTGTGTCCGTCGTGCGTCCGTCCGTCCGTGCGTCCGTCCGTGCGTGTGGTCGTAAACTTTTTCTTTAAAAATCTTCTTCTCAGAAACTACTGGATGGATTTCAACCAAACTTCACAGGAATGATCCTTGGGTGACCCTCTTTCAAAGTTGTTCAAGAAATTCTGATCCAATGAAAAACATGGATTTAATGGGCGTGGCTAATTTCCAAATATGGTAAAAAGTGACTTTTCTCAGGTTCTATTTGATGGATACCAATTAAATTTTACATGAATGGTCCTTGGGTGACCCTTTATCAGTCTACAAAAAATTATTGAAATCGGATGAAAATTATGTATTTTATGGGCGGAGGTCATTTCTCTATATGTTATATAGTGGAAACTTTGAAAATCATTTTCTCAGAATCTAATAGATAGATATCAACCAAATTTTACATGAATGATCCTTGGGTGACCCTTTATCAGTCTATAAAAGATTATTGAAATCGGATGAAAATTATGTATTTTATGGGCGGAGGTCATTTCTCTATATGTTATATAGTGGAAACTTTGAAAATCATTTTCTCAGAATCTAATTGATAGATATCAACCAAATTTTACATGAATGATCCTTTTGTGACCCTTTATCAGTCTACCAAAGATTATTGCGATCGGATGAAAAAATTGTATTTTATGGGCGGAGGTCATTTCCACTATATGTTATATAGTGGAAACTTTGAAAATCATTTTCTCAGAATGTAACAGATGGATATAAATCAAACTTCATTAGTATGATCCTTGGGTGATCCATTATCATGCAGCCAAAATTTAATGTCATTGGATGAAAAATATGTCTTTTATGGGCAGAAGTCATTTCTCTATATTTTATAATGTTGGAGACTTTGAAAATCATTTCAACATCAGTAAAACCCAAAATATCTAAAAATCTAGACAAAACTTAGATTTGCTATAATAAGAAATTCAAGCCTGTGGAGCGACACAAGCCATTCATGGCTTTCTAGTTGAAAAAGTAATGTCCCTTTTTCAACTTAGAATTTTTGCAATGAAAATCATTAGGAGACCTCAGTTAACACTGTTAAAGTTCATTACATCCAAGATGTTGCAGAACTATTAAGGGTCCACTATCTTAAAGCAGTTCTGTAAGAATTAGACCCTATTTTATATGCTGCCGGAGGTGGTCTTATATTGGCACCAATATTTTACAAAAACTTGTTTTACTATTGTGCTCTATTTCTTTAACTTGGATCAGTATGTATTACCCAAGGAATTTTTTGAAAATTTTCTGTACATTTCAAATACTTAAATATTCCTTTCAGAAAAAAGGTAAAAAATGAGAAGCCGCTGGTGCGTGGTACAAGAGCAGTTGGTGTGAAAGGGGCTGAAGGACCAGCAAGAAACTTACGCTATGGCGGTGACAGTCGTAAGGGTAGACAGGGTAATGTTGGTAGCAGATCTAAAGTGGGAACCCTCAAAAATGAATCTCGTAAAGGACTCATAAAAGATGCTTCAAAACAAGAGGAGCAGGAGTCCAGGAGTTTGGCCCCTGATAGTTGTGTACAGCCATCTACTTCATCCGGTGATACTGCTAAAACTGTGAATATAAAATCTAGTTCTATAAATAGTAACAATGGAAGTGAATCCGACTTGGAGGAAGATGAGTCAGAAAGTCCTGCCAGTGTTGATAATGGTGACAGTGACAGACTGGATGTGGAAGGGGAGGCTGGAGATCGTGGTGGAGACTCTGATGAGAGTACGTCAGACATGTCCGATTCTCTGTCAGGTCAGGTGACACCGAGATCCAGAATTCCTGTGCTGATGTCTAAAGTGCTTGGTAATCAAATGGTATGTATAGTATATGTAGATGTTGCTTGAAGGATCGCCTCTTTTAATTCACAACCTACAATAAGTGACCAAGTCTGCTTTCAGTTACAAGACGTAGTTGTCCATAGGACAAGTCTGTTTATATGTCTGAATTTGTCTGGTGCATATCTTCCTACATTTACCAGTGGATTTCAAAATTACTTTACATAGTTGATCTGTGTTATTGATGGATGGGCTTTTTAAAGTGAATTATCAGATTGTTCTAATTGTACAGGTCAAGGTCAGGTGCATTAATTGAGATTGTCTGAGCATAACTTTTACATTGGTAGATGAATTACAATATTATTTTGCAGAATTGTTCTTCAGCATGAGAATATGTGCCATTTGTTTACATTTTCAGAAATTTTTAAGTTCAAGGATCTTATCAATGTCAAATGATAAAATATACAGAAGAAAGCTTATTAAGTACAATGTCAACAATGAGAAGTGACCAATTCAAGTTCATTAGTAAGAAAAAATTCCTCATAAAAAATATAGACTTCAGGGTCTTTTTTCTTAACAGATAGCTTTTTCACTATACAAATTTATTTGTAATTTTCAAAAAAATGTATAAATACCAAACTGGACTCCTCAAAAGTAGTTAATGCCCTGATGACTTTGACTCTGAACAATAAAGAAATAATTCTTTATAGGGAAGGACATGGATGCATGTCATTATAATCAGTCATATAGTTTTTCTTGGGGAGCATCACCAGACCTCTCTCAAATATTTTCAGATGAAAAGAAAAGGTATACGGGAAGAACTTGCCTTACCCAACAAGAGAGTCTGTAGATCAGATATGTCTAGGTATGTAACTGACATAATTAAGATTGTGTTAACACAATGATGAAATAATAGATAACTAAATATTTCCAACCATTTTTACTAAGAAAAATTGTTGAAGCATAAAACCATATGAGGATATGAAACAGAAAAGTCTCATCTTATATTTTTAAACAAAATGTTTTGTTTTAGAGTGGCTTATATCAAGTTCAATTTTATCTGACAAAGTCAATGTCAGTTATTTTGATTAACTCATGTCATGCTGAACCTGGAATATTCCTGCCTTGGCAGGAGGTATAGACAAACATCAGCCTGCACATTTAATTTTCAAAATGAATACATTGTGTACTAACTCACATTTAGTGTGTCCAGTGCTTTGAGCCCTTTGATTTTGCTACAATTTTGCCAAGATTTTTTATTCAGCATGACAAGGGTTAAAATACAATGATTGAATAAAGACAGAATCATAATGTGACCTTTCAGTCCCCAAACAACTTACAGTAACCTAAAGGGTCCATTCAGGAAGGGTATTTACCACAGGCATCGAATACCTTCTAAAGAACATCCACCAACAGGGTTAGCTGATTGGTTAAAACAGTTTCAGGTAAGTGGTCTTCCTTATACAAACAGTTATAGACGAGTTGTCTCCCTTCTACAATTAATTAACTTATCATTTCCGATGATATTGGTATTCCTAATTTAAAGTAAATGATACATGAAAGGAATCTTAGCCACCATTGCCTGCTTTCTACTTCATTATTTGGGAGAACCTCAAGCCAGACCATTGTACAGAGGTACAGATAAGAGGGGTTTAAGCCAGTCTAAAATCTTTATTTCTCAATTAAACCCTATAATGTGGGTACTTATTTGAATCGTCTTCATGAGACGATTCAAATGAGCATCCATAACATAGGATTTGTGAAAGTATTGCTAAAACGATTTAATTTAAAATCGAAAATACTCCCTCTATCTGTAGCTCTGAGTGTAAATATAAAATAAATTCGTAATTTGTCTTAATCAAAATTTTGAATCAGCAGTTTAAGGGTTAAAGTTGAAAATGAGATAGCATATAAATGTTGATGTCTACAATGGGGGACTTGTGTCATTTAGAGGATGGAGATTCATGAAACTATTTACGATACTTTCAGGACTGGGGTAACGCTGAACGACTGATGGCTATAGATGAGCTAATTACTCTCTGTGAACCAACACAGGTTCGACACATGATGCAGGTTATCGAACCTCAATTTCAACGAGATTTTATTTCACTGCTTCCTAAAGAGGTAATTTTTTGTTATTCATTTATATATCTGGATATCTCAGGAGACTTTCTTTGAGACTAGGTAGTTTTAATTTTTTTTGCAGTGTTCAAGAAAATTCAATAACTTATCTATTCTAGGGGAGACTAATATCAGATTGCCTCAAAGGAAATGGAATAAAAAATGGTTTCACATTTACAACAAGTTTAACAAAATTTCATGCTCTTTTGAGCATGAAATTGCTTCAAGATGAAAAAGTTTTCAATTTATACCTTGGTAAGTTTTCTGAAATTATGAATTGAGCTTCATTGTGTGAGAGATTTCAGTTTGCTGATTAGTGCCTTTGAATAGTTTGGTAATATTAAATTTTTTGATATATCAGACATATACAGTTTGTTTTATATGATCTATTTAAAGAAAGATGAATCTCAATTTATGATATGACCTTTAGAGTTCAAATGAAATATACCCGTTGAATATGTTTAATATTCCTTAGATGATATATGCAATTGAGTTTAAGCATGTTGCAATGTTTTTTGATAGCCCTGATTTTTGAATGTTATGGTGTGTAATCACATCACTTTACAAACAGTTTGTAGAACATCATATATCTGTAAGTTCCAAGTGTGTTATCATTTAATGAAAATTTGAGGACATACCATAGATAAAGAGTGTATAGAGGATAATCGTTTGTTTCATTGTAAGATCGATTTATATTTCTTTGAGTGAACAACAAAAGCTATATTTTCACGAAAAAATATAGCTTTTGTTGTTCACAAAATGAAATATTAATCGATCTTACTTGAAAAACAAACGATTATTCTATTTCTTTAATGCAAAAAAGTGACAAAATGTGAAATTTCCAGGACATATTTTCGTAAAGCGTGTCATTTTGCACGTGATTGCTATGCAACGTTCATTGTGACGTCACTTATTTCGCCCCGCATAGATGACGTCAGATAGGATGAAATGCACCAAAGCAGGGTATAAGTTTTTGATAATTTCACCTGCTTTTGCGGTGAGATTATCAAGTGATAATCTACCGTTATTTCTCGATAAACCACCGAAAAGCATTAAAGAAAGTTAAGTTCTTCTGCTAGTGGCTTTGAAAAATAAAGGAACTATAGGAATATTGGCTTTAACAATAGTTTTGAATTAAGCCCTCTGAATAGAAAATCAAATATTTGTTAATCACACTCTGAATTCATCCAAGTTGTAATCTGAAGTAGGTGAAAATTCAGACAACTCTTGTGTTTGTGTTGACTAATCGTGGTGACTACTATCAATTTGATATCCATAACCACACATCATGGTGTTAAGGGATGCGGGTTTTGCGAGTCTGTTACTCTCAAATAAGTAACCAGGAGCCTTAAAACTTCCTGATGTGAGTCCCAAAGAAACTCTTGGGATCAGCTTAAGAAAATAATTAAAGATTGTCTTCAATTCTTTTTTGAAGTTGAGTCACAAATTGTCAACATTATATCAAATACATTCTTTCCTTTTAAGTAGGGCATAGCTTTAAATTCATATTCAAACAAGTTTTAAAGTGCTTAAAAGAAATAGTCTAAATCTAAAACAATTGCTTCAAGATTTGAAGAAATGTCTCCTAAGATTCCAATTTTTGAGTTATTTGGACCCTGTTCTCTTGAAGTCAGACTTAAACCCTGATTCCTAACCCTAACCAATATCCTCTATTTTAAGAATCATTACAGTATCATAAGCTTTCGCTATTTAATCTTGATATATTTTATTTCAGTTGGCATTATATGTATTATCATTCCTTGAACCCAAGGACCTGCTTCAAGCTGCCCAGACTTGCCGATATTGGCGTGTATTAGCAGAGGATAATTTGTTGTGGCGTGAAAAATGTCGTGAAGATAATATAGATGAAGCCCTTGTATTTGGCTCAAACCGACAACGACGTCGACAACTGTCACCAAAGAGTCCCTGGAAAGCTTTGTTTATGCGGCAGCACCAAATAGAGCAAAACTGGAGGGTTAGGCCATTAAGACCACCAAAAGTAAGGCTTTAATGTTTGACATTTAAGGGATGAATTGAATGCCAGTATGGAAGTATGAAACAAATTCCTCTTTAACATAGTAAAATTCTTCAACTATGTTACGGTAAAATTGTCCTACACAGATAGGTCCGGAGTGTCTTCATTTCTTCACCAAAAATTTGATGACAGAATTTCATCTGTCTTTGAACACCAAGTACTCCAATTTCCGCCTTGATGGCTGAGTGGTATAGACCTTCGACTTATGAGCCCCTACATTACCAGGATGTAATAATGGGTAAAGCACTTTAGCAAGCCTCAAATGAGCTAGCTGTACACTTGGTTAGAAGTGTATTTAACCTACTGCACCCCTCTCTCTCTGTCCAAACATACTGATTGAGTATTCAAGAGCAATTCTTTAAACATTAAAGCTTTCATTGCAAATGAGCTAAAATGAATTCAGGCAAACTACAATCAGAGTCAGGCAGTATTTCAGTACTAAAGGTGACTAGAAACCCTTAAAGATGAAATTATTAAACTAAAATATTGTCGGTGTTCTGCTAAAATCTCGTAACTACTGCTTGTTTAAAGCTGTAGTTACGAGGTTTTGGTAGAAAATCGACGATATATTGATGTTTAAGTTTGCTTATTTTCACCTTGTCAGGAAGAGAAATTTTTAACTTGTACAAAACTGCAGATAGAGGGGGTATTTTGGTTTTCAAATTAAGATATTTCAAAATTTGTTATTTAAACTCTATGTTGATGGGTACTTATTTGAGGCGTCGTGATAAGATATTTCCAATGAGTACCACAACATAAGGTTTCATTCTGAAATAGATATTTTAGACTGGCTTTACGCCTTCTCATCTGAACCACTGGTGAGCAGATATAAGAAAAAGTCAACACTATCTCTTGATGGTTGTTATATTCATTGTTGTTCCATTTTCAGGTGCTAAAAGGCCATGATGACCATGTGATAACTTGTCTAGAATTCTGTGGTTCGCGAGTGGTGAGTGGGTCGGATGATAACACACTGAAAGTTTGGTCAGCTATAAATGGAAAGGTAGGCAGGTCTCATCTACTGAAGATGTTTGAGTGTATAAGTGAAATTTCTGCTGATTAATTCACACATGCACAGGATAAAGATTAAGATTAGCCTGTGCTTGTGTACAGTCTGATCAGAGTCTTCACCAAGCCCTCAATAGATAGATATGGACCTATATGCATCCCTACAAAGAAAAGGAAATATAATTGCTTTGCCATTGTTGGTATGTAGCTTAGTTCATTATACCAATTTTTTCGGAGCATATCTCAAAAAAGGTACTAACTAGAATCATGAAATTACACAGTTAGATAGATTTTATTGAGGAAAAGTGTGGAACGAGAACCAAAACTCTACTCACCAAATATTTTGAGTTATTTCTCCTTGTTAAGTACATAACTTGATTTTTGTCTGCAGCACATCTCAGAAAGTATGCAAGCTAGAATCATGAAACTTTATAGGTGGATAGATCTCATTGATGAGAAGTCAAGTGCACAAGAACCATTACTCTACTTGTCATATTGTGATCGTACAATGTCCGTCATCAGTTGTGCATCGTGCGTCATCCACAATTTCTTTAAACATCTTCTCCTCCTAAACCAGTGAGCCAATCTTGATGTAACTTGGCTGGGATGTTCCTTGGTTCAAGCTCTACCAAAGTTGTTCAAATAAATGAAATCCACCCTTAACTTTCCCTTTGCCCGTAACAAAAAGCGTGAAAATATGAAAATCTTCAAAAATCTTCTTCTCTGAAACCAGAAGGCAGACAGCTTTCATATTTGGTATATAGCATCATCTGGTGGACCTCTACCTAGTTTGTTCATATCAAGACCCTAGGATCATATTTGGGCTCCAACTGTGTCCTCTCAATATCTCGGCAACTAATCAGCGGATTTCATTCAAACTTTACATATGGGATCAGTCATTAATTTATGTATTATGTATCTGAAAAAACATCAAATGTATTTAACTATAGTTTCTTGTAACAATTGTAAATACATTACATAAATAATGTGGTATATAGTAGCCATGGTCTCATGAAATACTAATGTGGGACAATGAAGCTTGAATTGATTTATTACAAGTTTTGGTCTTAACCAATTTAGCTTCAATATTGATGATCCATTTTGGAAAACACATAATTTTAATCTGTATTTATTATTGATTTCAGTGTTTACGAACTTTGGTAGGTCACACAGGGGGTGTGTGGTCCTCACAGATGCAGGGAAACACTATCATCAGTGGGTCTACTGATCGAACACTGAAGGTGTGGAACGCAGACACAGGCCAGTGTATACATACCTTATATGGGCATACATCAACTGTCAGATGTATGCATTTGTATGACTCTAAGTAAGTACACTTTGTGTATACATACCTTATATGGGCATACATCAATTATCAGATGTATGCATTTGTATGACTCTAAGTAAGTATTTGGTGTGTATACATACCTTATATGGGCATACATCAACTGTCAGATGTATGCATTTGTATGACTCTAAGTAAGTATTTGGTGTGTATACATACCTTATATGGGCATACATCAACTGTCAGATGTATGCATTTGTATGACTTAAGTAAGTATTTGGTGTGTATACATACCTTATATGGGCATACATCAACTGTCAGATGTATGCATTTGTATGACTCTAAGTAAGTACACAGTGTGTATACATACCTTATATGGGCATACATCAACTGTCAGATGTATGCATTTGTATGACTTAAGTAAGTATTTGGTGTGTATACATACCTTATATGGGCATACATCAACTGTCAGATGTATGCATTTGTATGACTCTAAGTTAGTACACAGTGTGTATACATACCTTATATGGGCATACATCAACTGTCAGGTGTATGCATTTGTATGACTCTAAGTTAGTACACAGTGTGTATACATACCTTATATAGGCATACATCAACTGTCAGATGTATGCATTTGTATGACTCTAAGTAAGTACACAGTGTGTATACATACCTTATATGGGCATACATCAATTTCAGATGTATGCACTTGTATGACTTACAAAGACAGTATCGAAACTTTCAGAACACCCCATGTATTTATCAAATGATCCACATCACCAAGTATCTCAAAACCAAATATACACATTTTATCTCAAATACTTTTGAAGAAATAGGAAACTATTAGGCATGCAGGGTAGCTTATAAGACATTTAGATGGATGGACATAGTTTTCTGTTGACCCCTCGATTTGATGTAGCAGAGGTAAACCATGCAGTAGTAGACCTGTAAAAGTTCCGCAACATTTTAGAACTCATGATCTTTGACAATGTTGACTGAGGTTTTCTGATGAAATCATTAGAAATCCTTGGTAAACACTGTTGAAGTTCATTTCTTACGCAATGATGCGGAACTATAATGGTTCCACTACCTTAAGTCACAAAGTGCTCAAGGTTAATTTGTGTGTCTGTGTGATGTCTGTCCTGTGTTATCCATCTTGGTTTCTTGGTAAACACTCTAGAGGCAACATTTATAACCCACTTAACCTGAATATAAGTCAAAATTATTGTATTCATGAAAAATTGTTTATTTGGCTAACTAGGATCAAAAACTCGGTCACCTGGGCAAATTATAAAAAAAACCTTGTGGTCACCCTAGAGGCTACCATTTTTGCTCTATCAACCTGAACATATTACCACAGCGTCAAAATGATTTCAATTTAGCCATGCTTTAGCGAAGTTAACTTTTCAATTATCTTGATTATATGCCTGCACGTAATAGGTTTGTAACTGTCAACTAGGGTGAGTGATTTCAGGTCACCATGGCCCTCTTGTGATTTATCTAGATGCCAAAAATTTGATAAAAATGGTCTGTTCAGTCATTGCAGTCTGGCTAGGGACAACACTTCACTTCCCAGATAACTCTTTTTGTGTGTCCCGAATTTGTGATAATTGTCCTTTAAAAGAGCTAACTAAGCTTAAAGAAGACTCTATCTAATACAGTCCATGGCACAAGAATGAAATAAACAGACTAGAATTTTGTATATAACACAAGCCTTGATAGTTCACTAGATTCTATACAAAAAACCCTAAGAAGCCTTTAGTAAGCTTTTTGGTTATTTTCATAGCATCAAGGCATTCAACCTCTTTTTTAATGCCCTCAATATCATGAATATTGGCCATATTGATGCTATTTTTAAGCCCCTGCATCTATAGATTTGGGGCATATTGTTTTACTGCTGTCTTTCCATCCATATGTCTGTTTAATAAGTTACCTTGTATACTTAATAGTTTCCCATGAGTTCAAAAGTATTTGAGATGCAATGTTTATATTTGGTATTAAGATACTTGGTGATGTGGATCATTTAATATAAAAGTCAAGTTCAGCAGTAAAGGTCATTTATGGAGGTCAAAATTTGGGGAAAAAATGCTGTTTTGGGGGCATTAGTGTTTTACAACAACACATCTTCTTTCATAGATTAATGAGAAAAATTGTTTGCTGCAAAAATTTTATTACATGGATAGAATAACAATATGTGGTAACACTATGTTTGTTTAAAGAGTTATATATAGGGTTTTTTTGAGAGCTTTTGTCTGTTGCTGTGTGATTTTCATGTTTATATGAAATTGTCAGGGTGGTGAGTGGATCAAGGGATGCCACACTACGCGTCTGGAACATCGATACAGGACAATGTTTACATGTGTTGATGGGACACGTGGCTGCTGTTCGCTGTGTTCAGTATGATGGACGGAGAGTGGTGAGCGGGGCGTACGACTACATGGTAAAAGTGTGGGATCCCGATACAGAAACATGTCTTCATACACTTCAGGGACATACAAATAGAGTATACTCATTACAGGTAATTATGGGTCAATCACAGCTCGATACTCTATACAAATATAGTAAATAATCTATCAAATGCCCAGAATCTATTCTAGGAAAATTAGTCTTTTCTATTCCAGGCTCAGTTATATTAGAACATTCTAAAGGTTATTGTGATCACCCTGTCGTCATCAGTCTAGGTTTTGTTATCAGTGTAGATTTAGTTATTTGTGTAGGAGGTTGGAGGTGTCTGAAACTAAACCTTATCATATACCAGTTATTATTTGAGATATTTACTTAAAACTTGGCATGTGTTTTATCAAACACAAGAGCTATCCATATTATCGAGAAGGGTGCTATGAACTCTTGGTTTGTTTGTTAGAATTATGTCCCTTTTTAGTTTTGCTGTTTTTCGGAGAAAATCTGAGGTGTTGTCATCACCTTGGCATTGTTGGTGTTGACCTTGGTGGTGTTGTTGTAAGCATGAGCATGATAAGCATGATAAACGTTTGTTATTTAAGATATCTTCATGAAACTTGTCATGTATGTTCGTCATCACATGAGCTATTGAGTCTATCAAGGGGGATAACTGTAAAAGCATTTTTTATGAGTTATGCCCTTTTTAGCTCACCTGAGCAGGAAGTGCTCAAGGTGAGCTATTGTGATCGTAGAATGTCCGTTGTCAGTCGTGCGACGTGCGTCGTCCGTCGTCCACAATTTCTTTAAACATCTTCTCCTCCTAAACCAGTGGGCCAATTTTGATGTAACTTGGCAGGGATGTTCCTTGGGTCAAGCTCTACCAAAGTTGTTTAAATAATTGAAATCCACCCTTAACTTTCCCTTTACCCTTAACAAAAAGGGTGAAAATTTGAAATTCTTTAAAAATCTTCTTCTATGAAACCAGAAGGCAGACAGCTTTCATATTTGGTGTGTAGCATCATCTAGTGGACCTCTACCAAGTTTGTTCATATCAAGACCCTGGGGTCATATTTGGGCTTTGCCCGGCCCCAACCCTTTTTACAAAGAATCAAAGAGCGACAATCTTTAAAAATCTTCTTCTCTGAAACCAGATGGCAGACAGCTTTCATATTTGGTATGTAGCATCACCTAGAGGGCCTCTACCAAGTTTGTTCATATCAAGACCCTTGGGTCATATTTGGGCTTTGCACGGGTGCATCCCTTTATCTCTTATGAGCTTGAAGGGCAAAAAATGAAAATCTTCAAAAATCTTCTTCTATGAAACCAGAAGGCAGACAGCTTTCATATTTGGTATATAGCAGCATCTAGCGGACCTCTACCAAGTTTGTTCATATCAAGACCCTAGGATCATATTTGGGCTCCACCCGGGCACAACCCTTTTTACATAGAATCAAAGAGTGAAAATGTTTAAGATTCTTCTTTAATTGAAACCAGAGGGCACACTGCTTTCTTTTTTGGTATGTAGCATCTTCTAGTGGGCCCCTACCAAGATTGTTCATATCAAGACCCTTGGGTCATATTTTGGCTTTGCACGGGTGCATCCCTTTATCTCTTATGAGCTTGAAGGGTAAAAAATGAAAATCTTCAAAAATCTTCTTCTATGAAACCATAAGGCAGACAGCTTTCATATTTGGTATATAGCAGCATCTAGCGGACCTCTACCAAGTTTGTTCATATCAAGACCCTAGGATTATATTTGGGCTCCACCCGGGCACAACCCTTTTTACATAGAATGAAAGAGCGAAAATCTTTAAGATTCTTCTTTAATTGAAACCAGAGGGCACACTGCTTTCTTTTTTGGTATGTAGCATCTTCTAGTGGGCCCCTACCAAGATTGTTCATATCAAGACCCTTGGGTCATATTTGGGCTCAACCCGGGCGAATCCCTTTCAGCTCATCTGAGCACGATGTGTGAAAAAAGGAAACCTTCAAAAATCTTCTTCTATGAAACCATAAGGCTGACAGCTTTCATATTTAGTATGTAGCATCATCTTATGGACCTCTTCCAAGTTTGTTCATATCAAGACCCTGGGGTCAACTTTGGGGTCCACCCGGGTGCATCCCTTTTTACATATAATCAAAGAGCAAAAGGACATATCTGTCTTGCTCTACGCTGAAAACATTCCATGGTATTGATTTTAGGCAATTATCTTCTTTGTGACATCTGCCTATCCAATTAATGTGATGTCTCAGGGGTCAAAGAGACTCAGGTGAGCGATCTAGGACCATCTTGGTCCTCTTGTTTGATGTAGATTTTTTTTGTATCATCCATCAGTGTTGGCACCCATGGGCAGTGCTCTTGTTCCACATTATCATGGACCTGCAGTCAAATATCGTATCTGTAATGGGTGCTCTTGTTCCAAATCTAGACTGATCTTCCAGTTATTTGAGATTGTAATGAAAAAGTAAAGCAGGTTATTGGAAAACACCCTATAAAGGTGAAAAATATTGTGGTTAAAGAAGAAATTGCTTGTTAAGAATTAAATGAATTTTAAACTCTCTCTCCATTCTTGAGTCCTGACAGTTGTATATAATAAAATTTACACTGCTGTATATTTCAGTTTGATGGAGTTGTATATTTTAGTTTGATGGTGTTGTATATTTCAGTTTGATGGTGTTCATATAGTAAGTGGATCGCTGGACACGTCTATACGTGTGTGGGACGTGGACACTGGTAACTGTCTACACACGCTGATTGGTCATCAATCCTTGACCAGCGGTCTTGAACTCAAGGACAATATACTGGTGTCTGGTAATGCGGACTCCACAGTTAAAGTTTGGGATATAACTACAGGCCAGTGTTTACAGACATTACAAGGTTGGTATAAGGGAATAATTGCCCCTTTAATGTTTGTGATCCGTCACGCAAAAAATGTGTAAAATAAATATTTGAAAAAAGGATAAGACCAATCAAAGCTAAAAGAGAGGTCACATTTCAAAAAAATCATATGGAATGGTAGAATGATCATATTAGAAAAGAAAATGGCTGAAAATCAAAAAGGATGGACCTTGGTCTGTCTGTGCAGGCTGTATAGTCTGACTACTAGGGTCTATACTTTTCGCACTTCTCAGATGGTCCCTTTTCATGTGACAGTCATATTTATTAATATTTTAACCTGGTACCAATTGAACAAGTTATAAGATCCTTGACAAATTGACAAGGAACCATCTTATGTAGTAGAAATGTATTTTGGAAAAGCAAATTTCATCTTTTTCTGCATTACTATGAAAAAAAAAGTTAATGAAAATATGAAGGACATAGAAATTCAAGAATAAGAGGCAAACTTGTTTTTAGCTCCACTGGCTGAAAGCCACTGGGGCTATTGTCATGGCGTTGTGTCTGTCGTGCAACCGTCCGTGCCTCCGGTCGTAAACTTTTTCTTTAAAAATCTTCTCCTCAGAAACTACTGGGTGAATTTCAACCAAATTTCACAGAAATGATCCTTGGGTGACCCTCTTTCAAAGTTGTTCAAGAAATTTTGATCCAATGAAAAACATGCATTTAATGGGCGTGGCTAATTTCCAAATATGGTAAAACGTGAGTTTTCTCAGATTCTAACTGATGGATTCCAATCAAATTTTACATGGATGATCCTTGGGTGACCCTTTATCAGTCTACAAAATATTATTGTGATAGGATTGAAAATGTGCATTTTATAGTCAGAGGTCATTTCTCTCTATGTTATATAGCGGAAACTTTGAAAATCATTTTCTCAGAATCTAAGTGATGGATATCAACTAAATTTTACTTGAATGATCCTTGAGTGACCCTTTATCAGTCTTCCAAAAATAATTGTGATCGGATGAAAAATATGTATTTTATGGGCGGAGGTCATTTCTCTAAATGTTATATTGTGGAAACTTTGAAAATCATTTTCCCAGAATGTAAATGATGGATATAAACCAAATTTCACTGAAATATAACCTGAGTGACCCTTTATCAGTCTACAAAAAATTATTGTGATCGGATGAAAAATATATCTTTTATGGGCGGAGGTCATTTCTCAATATAGTATATAGTGGAAACTTTGAAAATCATTTTCTCAGAATGCAATGGATGGATTTCAAATAAACGTTTTTGGTATGATCTTTGGGCGACCTATTATCATGCAGCCAAAAATTATTTTGATTGGATGAAAAATGTCCTTTATGGGGGGAGATCATTTCTCTGTATGTTATATAGTTGAAACTTTGAAAATCATTTTCAACATCAGTAGAACCCAAAACATCTAAAGATCTAGTCAAAACTTTTATTTGCTTTTACAAGAATTTCAAGCCTGTGGAGCGACACAAGCCATTCATGGCTTTCTAGTTAAGAAATTGTTCATGACCTTTCAGGTTCTGATAGGCATCTGTAATTTTTAACTTTATATGCTTTTTATGTCCCCGTATCGAGAGATGGGGGGCATATTGTTTTACTCATGTCTTTCTGTCTGTCCGTCTGTCTGTCTGTCTGTCCGAAAACTTAACCAAACTTAACCTTTGCCTTTTCTCCAAAAGTATTTGACATACAAAGCTGTACACCAAAGTCAAGGTCATGTGACAAGGTCAAGGTCATCTGTCAAGGTCAAACTTTAAAAAAAATGCTGTTACGAGGGCATTCGTGTTTCACAAACACATCTGGTTTAAGATCATTATGTCAACAGGTTGTAGGTCTATAAGATAATATCAAATTTAACACAAGGCTAAGAGTTCAGCCCAACACTTTTAAGTGCCCATAAATATAAAGGCTCTTACAATAGTGTTGCACCAACCCCTGGAAATGGAAAGGTGTTAGAGACAATTTTTCTGAGTAAGTGAAATTGAAAGCATTACCTTCCTGAAAAGAAATAAATGCCTGGAAATGGGTAAAAAGTTTCTTATTAGTTATATGTCTATTTTTTAGGATCAAATAAACATCAAAGTGCGGTGACTTGTTTACAGTTTAACAAAAAGATGGTAATTACATCATCAGACGATGGGACGGTGAAAATCTGGGATTTAAAATCAGGAGATTTTTTACGGAACCTTGTGTCACTAGACAGTGGTGGAAGTGGCGGAGTTGTCTGGCGTGTTCGCTGTAACAATACAAAACTTGTATGTGCTGTTGGTAGTCGTAACGGAACAGAAGAAACAAAACTTTTGGTTTTGGATTTTGATGTTGAAGATAAGAAGGAGATTGGATTAGGAAAAGAAAAATTACCGATGATTGATAGATGAGAATAAATGTGTGCTTCATCAAGATCTACATTTTAGCTGTGCTAATTAGGATTTTATTTAACATGCTATTTTTTTTTACTATCACATCTAACCACCATAACTTGAAAATTCTTTTGGAAAGAAAAAGGTGGCAATATTTAGGTACTTTAAATTGAGCTTATTTCATTAAGGTAGTGGAACTGTAAAAGTTACACTGTAACATTTCAGACCTCATGATTTTTCAAAATATCTGAGTTTTCCTAATGGAATTATTAGGAAACCTCTGTTAACACTGTTAAAGTACATTACTTCAGAAACTTCGCAGAACTATTACAGGTTCACAATCTTAAACACAAATATACAGTTACAGAATTTTACCATACTGGCTGCCTAGTAAAGGTGTATTCTATTAAAAACTAGGTGGTCTGTCTATGAAAATATGAATTAACTAGTTTAGTGTTGAATGTTAAGTCTGACCAAGTCAAATAGCTGACACTTGCTGTTTAGTGTCAGCTTCAACTTCTATCAATTTGGATCAGTTAATACTTTGTACACTTGAATGTGTTGAAGAAAGACTATATTTAGAGGATATTGAATGAATGGTTATTGAATACCAAATTTATTAAACAAGTCTTCTATAGACAGATAAAAATGAGGCTGAGCCAAGTTTTTATCTGTTTAAGTAGACAAGTTTAATGAATTTGGTATCTAATGAGCACATATTTGATATTCTAGTTATAATATGACCCGAAATTTTGTTATTAAACGAGGAAATTCCAGGTATTTATTGACTCAAGTTGTTCCGCGAAACATATAATGCCATTTGCCAAATGACATCAACAAATACATTATGACGTCATTTTCACAACATCCATTCTTTAACTCATTTGCATAGTTATTGCACTAGTAACATAATACCTGTATAATATCAAAATTATTCAACAGGAAATTTTTCACTTCCGCGATGTAGGTCATATTATAAGTGTATTTGTTTGCTCCTATTTCTAGTCATCTGTACAGTTTTTACACTGTATAATTTTGCTCTCTATACAGTCAACTCTCATTGTCTTTGCATTATTACACTAGTAGTTGAGTAAGGCAAGGTCAAGGTGTTTTTCACATTCAAACTTTACCCCTCCTTCTTTCTTTATTGAATTATGGTTTGTACATGAAGAGTTCAAGTCTTAATACCCCCACGTTGATAGAACAGGTGCATATTGTTTTCGACCTGTGTTTCCCAAAAAAAATTGATTGGCAATCGATTGAGCCTCCATATTTCACATGAGTATTCCTTTTGACAAGATTTTCTGTTGGTACTAAGTTAGAGGTCATCTATCAAGGTCATTTTTCAAGGTCAAATATGTTTAATTTCTGAAACTGGCAGTGGCCATAAACTATTAGATTTAAGTGAATCACTTCCATAATCGTATCTGTAGAAATAAATAAAGTAAAAGGGATGAGTCTGCTGAAATTTCCAAGTAGAGACGGCACTGTTTGAAAGTTTTTCAACCACATGGTGTAAAAAAGATTTTGAATATTATTTGTATCCTTGAGACAATGAGTTTTAATAGCACATCTTTCTGTAATTTCTTTTTGTGTGTAAAAGATATGATCTGTTTCACAAAGGACTATTTAGGTGTGGCCCATCACACAAAAAGGGACCATCTGGGTAGTGCATGAAATTTCGACACTAGTGGGGCTGTACGGACAGGGCAGATTGCAATGGGTCAAAAATTTTCACACTTTACAAATTTGTTTAATATAAAATAAGCAATCTACCTTCCTGTGATAGAATATTTGAAATGTGACCCCTGGTTGGCCTGTACTAGAACCATTTTCCTATTTCAATGACATTTTTTATAGACTTCCCAGATGGTCCCTTTTTGCGTGCTATGTCACATCAGTGGCAAAGCAATTAAATAAAGCAGAGTCAACCACAATTGGTATTTCAGATATTATCTGTGCAACCAAAACCTCGTAACTTCAGCTAAGTGGTTTTGGTAGCCCAATTAGGATATTATAAAGTAGAGCAGCCTTTCTTTGTTAAGAAAATTTGTAAGGTAACACTCCCAACTGTTTCCATTTTGTGTGATGGGTCATGTTTTTCCCCTTGTATGAACTGAATATAACCTGTAACCCAGCATTTTCTTCACTAAAGACAATGTTTTCTCCTCTTTGATACAAACAATAAGATGACTTTTCTCCTAGATCTTTTTTGTACTGTATCAAGATTTGTTCTGGTATTTACTTGTCCGTGGACGAGTGGCCTAGAAAATGTACTTGCCTGCAAGTGAAAAAGCCAGTGTTGGACAAGTCAGGAATGAGAATTCCACACCCCTGGACAACTAATTCCAAATTCCACAATGATCCTCTAATTTAAGGAAATCTGCTGACACAGTATTTACAGTTTGACGTGGAATTTAAGGATAGCCCCTTTTGTGTGATAGGTCATAAACATATTATCAGTATAAGAAGTTATATTTGAATTCAACAGGCAAAATGTTCATTTATATTAACTGATGATTTAAAAGATAAAATGTGTTAAATTTCACTTGCGTTGTATGTTTGATTGAATTGTTAAACCCTTCAAAATTTTATTAGAAATGTTGCTAATTTTGTGTGTCATGTTTTGTTGACTAAAAATGGCAAAGTATGCTGTGTAGAGAATTATGTGTGAATGTGGAAAGGCTAGGAATGATATAAAATTTATAGTCAATCTTGCTCAAGCGCCCACGTCTTTTTAGCGACCATTTTAATTAAGGAACCGTTTACAAAATACCCTTCTTTAATTCCAACAAGTAAATACTTTTGGTCTGAAAATTATTGTTAATGAACCACATGTTGTTAAAACACATTAGAATCGTCTCAATGAGACGATTCTTTTGAGTTTAAACAACATAGTACTTTTGAGAAATTACATACATATTCAAACAAAATTATATTTCTTATTTGTAAAAAAACCCTTGTAATGAGAGACCATTTTTTTGTAACGACCAATTTTTGGTGGACCTGTAAGTGATAGCTTAAAACATGTTTAACTGTATATTGATAATATACTGGTAAAATTATTACTTTGTATTACAGAGCCAGTCAGGCTCTCCATTAAATCAAAGTTTGTCAGTTCATTAATTGTTAAATAATTATAGACCTATATTTGAAAAGTATTTATCAAATTAACCTTGTTTATTGTTAGTTCAGTGTGTTAGATTGATTATAGCAAAGGTCTAAATAAGAGGGGATTAAGTCATTCTTCAATCCTTATATGAGCCTTTGCGCAACATTTTCAACAGTTTCAAATGTGCGCAAAGCAAAGCCTCTGGCCAGCCTGTGCATATGCACAGTCTGACCAGCATCTTAACTTTGCTTGCTTAGATAGATGAGGTATTAATCTATTTCTAGACTGATAAGTTGATGAAATTATTATTTTGCGTGGTCGTCTTGGCTGTTTAATGTCTATCCATTGTGCAATTATGAATCCATTGGAAATGTCACGCACAGGCTCATTGGTTATCAAAAAACTTTATTTAGGGTACTCACTGAAATCGTCTCTGAAAGATTATTTGTATAGGTTTTATGTAAGTGTAATTGAAAACACTACATTATGTAATATAGTTAATTTTGCTCAAGCAACCACCTCTATTAAGCGACCATTTTTATGAAGCGGCCACTTTCAAAATTCCCTTCTTTAGATAAAAATATGAAAAAGTAGATACTATTGGTCTAAAGTATTTTATAAATTAATCCTGTGTTGATAAAACTCATTTGAATCTTCTCCATGAGACAATTCGTTTGAGTTTTAACAACAGGATTATCAAAAAATTCTAAATAACATACATATTCAATTTAAATAATGTTTCTAATTCATAAAACAAAATGTGTACTGTTACTCTTTTACAATCGCTTTTTGGTGGTCCCACATGTGGTTGCTTAATACATGTTTTACTGTATTTCCTTTTTAAATATAAAAATACTACCAATATGTAGTTCTGGGGTCAGAAGTTATTGTAATGGCCAGTAAGAGTGGATGTTGTAGAGTGTTGTAGAGTACAGACTTGTCAATCAGAGGTCTGGGTAACAGGGAGCCAGTCTAAATATCTGTGTTGTAGGTACTCAATATCTTGTACCCAAAACATATAGATTCATACATCAATTTGATATTTTGGTTATTTCCAACAAACTTTATAAAATCAAACCCAAAGTAGATTGAAAGGAGATCATGCAAATCACATGGTTAAGCCACATCCTGGCAGGTTAAAAGAGACAGACAATATTTTATAATAATTTTACTTCACATGAATAATAATACTCATCCTAACTTTGTTTAACTAGGTCTAAAAATTTTACTTTAATCAATTGTATTAAAAATTGTGGGTGCATCATGAAGATTAAATTTTAGTTTTAATTTTGTTTTCTTGTAAAGAAACTAAAAAAAAGTTTATGTGTATATTGAAAGTTATATGTGTATATGTGAGGTGTATATGTGTACATGGCTGAGATACATCTGAATATTACGGAATTCATTTGTAGCTTTAAAATTGGGATAATTTCATTAAATAAATAAAGCCATATAAAATTCATTTATTTTTCTGTTGATTTCTTAAATCATGCTATGAAAAGGAGAATCAGAGTTCCAAAAGAAAGTGTCCACTATCATTTATTGTGTTTTCCTTAGTCTTTATGTTTCATGAAAACAGTTGTATTTCTCCTAATAAACACTAGTGGGCGCTATACATAACATGGTCCTGGAACTTTTATATAGTATGCATTTTCTGATTTAAGAAAAATCATTTAATTGATGTCCTTTGGGCTGATTTCCCTTAAATTTGAGGTGAGTTTCTTCTAAACAATCATTTATATGATTGCTTAGAGAAAATTCATCCCAAAAGATTAGAGAAGTCCTAAAATTTGGGCATTTGAAGTGGGTTTTCTTAGTTGAAAGTATAGGGGTGCTACTGTTAGGGAGTGCGCTATTATAAGAGGAAATACGATATTGATGTAATGTTACTAAAGGCTATGTTAATAGGTTAGTGACATAACACAAACAGTTCAAAAGTGTTTTGCAATTATCAATTTATTTAAGCGGATACACAAAATGGAACAAGGTGGCGAATTGTAACAAAATACACCTGTACACTGCTGGATGTCCAAGTATGAAAAAAAACAAAGGGGAATAACAAAAAAAATAAGCTCAGTTATCATGAGAAGAACATAACTACCAAGGTGCAAGTCAATCCGACATAAGGGCACAGAGTTATGCTCTGGACAAAAAAGTGGATGTCTCATGCCAGCTTGATGTCATAGGTGATCACATAATATGAGCATATGAAAATTAGATATCTATTAGAACACAAAAGTTGAAGGTGTCTTCTTATCACAAGGTAAATTATTGTTCGACAGGTAAATTATAGGTCAGTCCATGCTGTTACTGTACTCTTGTAATTTAGATGTGATTTGATGATGGTATAAGTCACAGTAAATAGACTGATTGGAATTTTAGAACACTCATTTACCAGCTGTGTGCTGCTAAGGCAAATGATCAAACCTTGCATCCGATCAGAATACATTTCCTGGGCGATGAGATTATTTCTCAAAACTTGTCAATAGTCTTGAGGTAAATCACAAGAAATTTTTTAACAATATGTCATCTACCTTTAGACATATATGAATTTCAAAAGTGCACACTTTCTTTTGGAACTGAGTATATGAGGTTACAAGAGGGCCATTAAAATTGTTCACCAAAGTTCATTCTTTATTTCTATGTAAACTAGAGTGCCAGATTCCCTAGATATACCTGAATTGACTGATATAAAAGAGGACAATGATGGTCCTAAAATTGCTCAGATAAGTAACGATAAGAACAAGAGGGCCTGCATCGCTCCACTGGGTTTAACATCTGCAGACCTAAACAGAGCTTACTTTGACTAAAAAACAACACTTTGACATCCCTTTAAAACTATTTTGTAATGATTTACAGGGTCTGGACCACATTGCTTGCACCAAAATACTCAACCACCATTAACCTGCATACCCTTTTTAAGTGGCCATTTGTCAAAATGGCAGACTTATTGCGATTAGCTGGAAGGGTGTATATGGTGATAGTGTACAGATTGTCTGTATACTAGTTTAGGCAAAGAACTACTTTTTTTCTGGAATTTACTCTATCTCTTTGCACCAGGCCCAATGACACCAAAAAGTAGTGCAGACAGTTTAAAAAGCAGCTATTTTGTTAGTTTAATGTAATACTTTGACACATATTTTTCCTTTTGAAGATAAACACAATCTTATGAAATCTTCATAATGGATATCTTGATATCAAAAGTAAATTTGAGTTGCAAAATTAGTACGCCGAGGATTCTACAAATTTTATTGTCAGGAAAATCATTGCTCATTTAATCACTAGGTGAGTAGACAAATTGTTTTGGCTTGTCCGTTTGTTTTTATTTTATCATCAATCAACGTTGAATTTAATGGAAAACTTCCATCCACATCATTGATTTAGCCTTTCAAAAACATTGTTCAAGCAATTCTCAAGCCATGGTCGTAGGACGCAATATTGGAAAGATTGACGCCCCAGATTTAGACATGTAAACAAAAACGGTACCTCTTTGTATTTCACTTCCACACAAATATTTGTTCAATGTATTTGATGAATTAATTAGTGCGTTGGCAATTTATATAAGAAAAAAAAAACTGATAGTGCTTGAGCCGAGGGCTTCCATTGTATTGACCTAATTTTATTTTGTAACCGCTTTTTATGATTCTACGATTTTGATAATCCAGTACACAACTTTTCAATTCTACATGATATTGGTTTACATTGAACCGGTCAAGTAAAGATATTGTTGATAAAAATTCAAGAGTGCTATTTGCGAATGGAAATAAATTCTGAACATCGATGTCAAATCAGTCAGCTAGGTTTTACTTTCGTTTTGAACTGAAGTGATAAGCTCATTTTTTGTGTGTGTGTTTTTTTGTTTTGTTTTTTTTCAAAAATACGATTATTCAGAGGTTGGGTTTTTTGTAGTGTTTATACTTTGCATATCTGGCCAATTGCTTGGACCACTAACGGCTTATATTAATATGAATTGTCTTGATCATTGAAGTTTGAAACAAAAACTAGATCTACATGCACTAATGAACATTATCAGGAATTTGAACCAGGTTTTTGTTTTAACTTGATGTTTTCTATGGATAACATTTGACAATTGATACATATTGAACTGGAAATTGACTTTGGATTTTGATTCTCAGGAGTTTGAAATTGAAAGTGAAAAAATGTTGTTGTTTGGGAAAGGGTTAATATAATATATTTTGTCGTCTGCAACTCTTTTCAAATTGTATCACCCCAAAATTTTGCCGGTTGGTTAATTGTTGATAATCATAAACCTTAGTGCAATAAAACACTGGATGCTCAGAGAGGATGTGGTAATAGTGGTGGGAAATCGATGTGTAGGTGTTGCATCCATCACAATTAGACATACTGTGAAAAGTGCTGTAAAACTACATTGGATCAGTCAGATTCTGCTTAGAATTTGCCAAACAGAACCCTTGAATTGATAGAAAAGGCATAGCATCTGAAAGTGAACAGCAACCTGAACAAAATGAGCTTGTAATTCAGCTGTTTTTAGATCAGTCAGTGCTTGGGGGTGAGCTATAGTGATCTCTTATCATCTGTTTGCCTGTAAACAATACTGTCGGGTTATTCTTGTCTCAAAATCTAAGTTATTGATCACAAATAACCAAAGTTCCAAAATATCATGGTATCATCCTCATGGCAACTTTCAGGACCTTCAGTCCTTTGATTACATCTTATTGCCAACATTTAGGTGATTGCAATAAGTAGACCATTCTAAACACATTTTCAGGAACAATTTTTGTAAAAGGTCTTTCATGGAACATTCATACCGATATTTAATGAAATAAGTCCAATTGATTTGGTGGAGAAGATTTTCAAGATTTTAATATTAAAAAAAGCTCTGCCCTGCCATGCCAATATTTGGGGGCAAATTAAAAGTGGAGCTGAAAACCACATAAAATGTAAGAAATTTTCAATAAACACTACCAGGAGCTTTACATAACATGGTCAAGGAGCCTTTATTTAGTATGCATTTTCTGATTTTAAAAAAAATCATTAAAATTGATGTCTTTTATGGAAATAATAGATCAAGATCTCTTATAATAATTAAATGCAAACACCAAACAATCATTGACATATTGTTATATCAATCTTGTAACAAACACAAGTCAAACAACATACCAACCAATCTATCCATTCATTAATTTGCCTTCTCCTTTATTAGTTAAATGTTATATCTTTATAGGCTCGTAGCAAGAGCTAATACAACAGTTACGTACGCATTTACATGAAATGAAATTAAGCCATTCAAAGAAAAGTTTTGAAAATCATTTAGTAATTATTTTCATTTTGGTATAAAATGGCCAATATTTGGTACGAAATGGTTAAGGAAATGTCTTCGCTTATGGTATGAAATGGTCATCGTATGGTACGAAATGGTAATATATTTTAAGGTACTAAATGGTTATGGTATGAAATGTCTGTATACCGTGGCTGGCCCCTGGCTGTAATGCACATTATCATAAGTCAAACCAGGGTTGGTAGTTTTCAGACTTACAAAATGAATCCTTTTTCTATGACAGGCAATATATTACAGGCCACTTAAGTTAATTATACCCCAACCTACCAACTAGAGGGGGTATATTGGTTTCACCTCGTCCATCTGTATGTCCATCTGTCTGTAGACCCTTTTCGTTTTCGGACTCTTACTCATGTATGAAGTGACCTAAAATCATGAAACTTAACACAAATGTTACCCATGACCCAAGGAGGCTCCCTATTGGTTTGGGGTCACAAAGGTCAAGGTAACAATAGAACTTTGTCAGAAATCTGTTAACGGAACTGAGACAAAGTGCCAGGTGGGGGGGGGGGGTAGTCAACTTTGGGACAGATATAGTTCTAACCTAAGTTGGTAAATTGATGAACAACAGCAAGCTCAAAATATTTATCAAAAGCTTTATTAAATTATTATTTCTTATCTGTTTATAGCATAAATAATATGTAACAATTTGCCTTTTTCTCATATCTTGAGAAGTAATTGCTATATTTAGTATAACATAGATTAATACAACAAAACAGTAATATACATATACACAGTTAAATTATCATTAAACATCCAATTAACAACTAATTTTGTGACCCATCACATGGTGACTATCAGGGAACCCCAAATAACAAATATTTGAAAAAGAGATTTGATCTAGCAAAGGTCAATCAAGTGTAGAAATTAGACTTTTATTCAGGTAAAATGGCCACCAGGAAAATCCGTCAAATACTAGAAATTTTACTAATGTCATTTCTCATTTGCCAGTCTAATTTCTGGAGACTTACTATAAGGTCCTATTTCCCATTATGAGTTGCAATGTTTCCTTGTTATCTTAAAGTCTGTTTTGGAAAATAATCAATCTGTAAAAATTCAATCAGCTGAAAATTTATTTTCAAATCTAAATGTGATAAAATAAATCAAAACATGTGAAGTTCTTCTTAATTTTAAATTGCTATAGAACTTCACATATCAATGGCTCAATGTGAAACAGTTGTATCTGCCTATTAACACATGGACAGTTACAAATGTTTCGTGTTGAGCCATCGATATCAGCAAAGAATTTGTGGTGATTTTCAATTCAATTTGTAATTTTTGACGCTGTATGTTGTATGTACTCATCTGGGCCCTTATTTTCCTCAACTGAGAATTCTCTCAAACTTCCAAATTCAATTACAGATATTTTCTAGCCTAAACATTGCTATTAATGCCAAATTTAATTTCTTTGCAACATTATCTTTAAATTATTACTATTCTAAGTGTCTATAAATTTATAGTCACTTACAATAGTATTGCGCTGACCCTTCGATTTTCATTTCATATTTTGTAGTTTATGAACTTTTAACCTTTAAATTCATATCAACTCTAATAGACAAGTTACACTGAGACTTAAGTGTCCTACCAAATTCCAAGGTCATTGTAATTAAGGTTAGTAAAACTTTTTGAAAAAAAGAAACATAGTGGCAAATTGTCGCAACATACACCTTTTATAATATGACCTACATCATAAGAGTGAAATAACCTCATTAAATATTTTTGATATTACACAGGTATTATTACACTAGAGTAATACTAGTGTAAGAACTATGCAAATGAGCTTAGTACGAATAGCAAAGCTATTTTGTAACTGCAAAAATGACGTCATAATGTATAATTATATTGTGACTTCAGTTTTTAATGGTGTTATAAGTATGGTGGGAAAAATGAAATGTTTTTACAAAAAATAAGGTCATATTATAAAAAGAATATCAAATTTGGGCTCATAAAATACCAAATTTATTAAACTCGTCCTCTAAAAGAGAAAAAAACTCGTCACAGCCTAGTTTTTATCCGTTTATATGATGATGATGCATTTAATAAATTTGGTATTCCATGACCATGCATTCAATATCCTCTATTTACAACAAAGGGAAATTACTAGGTAGAGCAATGGTTCTTGTGCACTGAACTCTGTATCATGAGAGGAACATAACTACAAAGTTTCAAGTCAATCAGACAGAAGGTAACACAGTTATGAACCTGACAAAGAAGTGGATGCTGCCCACGACCATGGATGAACACATAATATGTCCAGTCTTTGACAGGCATGTAAAAGACCATAAATCTTGCTTTTCATGAAATTTTCCAAAGTACATGTATGACCTCTACTAGACTTTGCTCTAAACTGTCTCTTCTAATTGAGAACAAAGATGACCAATGTGAATCTACCCAAGAAAATCCCTCAACTGGTAGAGCATCCTTGTTATAATAAGAATTTAGTATCAACAGCTTACACTAAAGTATAGCTGACTTTTTATGGTATATTTCATTAAAACTTACAGAAACTGCAACACCATTAATATTCTCTAACAAATAAATCTACAGGAATAATAAATTGATATGAAAACAAGATGTGTTTGTGAAACACGAATGCCCCCGGAACGGCATTTTTTTTCAAAGTTTGACCTTGACAGATGACCTTGACCTTGTCACTTGACTTTGGTACCAGCGGATGCAGATCATTCAGATCTATCATCATGCCAAATATTAGCTTTGTATCTTGAATAGGCTTGAAGATATAGGCAAGGTTAAGTTTTCGGACAGACGGACGGACGGACAGACAGACAGACAGACAGACAGACGGACACGAGTAAAACAATATGCCCCCGATCTCTCGATACGGGGGCATAAAAATGGTGTTATTAACCCATTACCATGCAATCCTGATAACTTAAAAACACTGACATATGTGTCATAGATGAATCAAATAAGGAAAGGGGAAATAACTTGTAACAAGCTTTTTCTGCTCTTCTTATCTCATTCATTGTAATCTACACTGAGAAGAATCACTTTCTTAAAATTGTCGATGCCACAACCCCTTTCAATTGGATACATTTATTTGTCATCTGGTAATGAGTTAATATTTAGAAGCACAATGTGGTTAACATATACATCACAGTTTGGTTTGCACATTTTTGTTGTATAGATATATCTGTACATCACAATGTAAAGTGACAGTCCAGTTTTGACCTTTTTTGTCTCTTACATCACAACATGGAGAGTGGTCAGGGGAGATAACTCTGATCATCATACTTTACTAAACTTCAGTCCAGCTGGAAAGAAAGATAGAAGAGATGTGTTATGTCAATAAGGACCATCTTAGAACAGTGAAATGTTTGAACCTTGCCAGTGTACTCTGATCAGGTTCAAACCTTTGCACATTGAAAAAAAACCTTACATTTTCAAGCTATCTATTTAGTTAATAGGTATCAGTATATCTTAATTTAACAGAAGAACAAGGCATATTTAAGTATTGATGCTTCTTTTCCTTTCTTCATTTATATATACTATACATATATTATTATTGTATCAGGCAGTCTTATACAAGACAGGAAAAAATTAATCAGAAGTTCTGTAATATCTTGTAATCTGGTAATAAAGAAATCTTATTACATGTATAACTTTGTTACAGTTCATGTTTTAATTATTTATACTAAGTCAATACCCATAATACATTCAGTCCATGATTCAAGATCTAGAATATTGCTGTTATGCTGATGAGTTATCATGCAGTTAGAATACAGCTTTGTATGATATATGATATGATTATTAAGCAAATCCTTATGTCATGCAATGACAGTTCCCCCACATAATTCATCAAATACATATGAATTAAGCGACCCATAGACAATAGATAGTTATGCTAAAAATGTTGATTACAAAATTGAATCAATCTTCAAAATTGCTCAAACATCAATAATATTGCAGAACCCTTAATTCTGAGAATTATTTATGGATGACAATGACAAAAGAAACAATCTTATTATCAGTAGCGTTTATAGCCAGTAAGTATCTCTACAACATTTTTAAAAGGGTAAACAAAACAACAAAGGTTCTGACATATCAGACAAGAAAAAACATTGCAGGGGAGATAATTGGGATTTTAATAGATCAATATTAATGTAATTTGGGAATAAGTTATAGCAAATTATTAAGCATATAATATAAACTTTCACCATTTCATTAGAGCAACAAAAATTACTCAAATCGACTCATTTTAGATCTTTAAAGGTGCATCTGTAATCATGAGTAACTCAACTATGGACCAAAGAAAAAAGTGTCCGGATAAATAACTAGTGATCTATATACAATAAATATTATTGACAATAAACTAAATAAGGCAAACAATTTTGAATGGATTCATAATAGGTCAATATGATTGACAATTATATTAAACAATAGATCTCTATACAGTATAGATTAATCTTTATAATAATCTTCATCTCTATAAAAATGACAAAAGTATTGATCAATTAAGTTTGAAACTGAAGATTATTTGTCAATGTTTTCAGTTTCACTCCTTGTTGATCAATCATACTGTCAATAATCATCAGGATTCACTCTTACTTGACCAATAATATTGTCAATAATCTTCAGTTTCAGTCTTAACTGATCAATAATATTGTCAATAATATTCATGATCACTCTAAATTGATCAATATTATTGTCAATAATCCCAAGTTTCGTACTAAATTGATCAATAATATTGTCAATCTATAGAGATGATAATTGAAGATTGATCAATATATAGATTCACTATTATTGTCAATGGTATTGATCTATCATGAATCTCTTTAAATTGTTTACCTTATTTAGTTTTGAGAGTCATGGAAAGAAGAAACCCTTCATCCAACAAATCCAAACAAAACAAAGAAATAAACAGTTCAAGTTACACAAAACACCATGCCAGACAGTTTTCTCAAGGTTTCTTGTAATTCTATCAATAAACAATTTCTTATTTGGCCCTAGGATTTAAAGTCACTGCAGATTTATACTTCAGGAAATTTCTTCTGTTCCGACAATTTTTTCTATCACATGAATGCTGGTAAAACTTTCTGCAGTTGCTTGATGAGAATGAACAATCTTAGAGTCCCTATTAGTGTCTGATGCCTGCCTCTTTAGCTCCTGATCAACAAATATAAAATTTATTGAACAAGGGGGCCATGATGGTCCTATATCACTCACATTTGTCTCCTCCCTTAAGGAAATTGAAAGGTTTATTAAGATCATATAATGGGTATTAGAGGCCATTGTTCAGGAAAAGTCATTCATGTAGTCTTATGTAAGTCCAATGATCCCTACACTATATGCTGTAGCCTTTTCTCACCAAGAGTTATGACCAGACAAACATAATTACAAACTATTTCCCAAAAAGCAGAATTAAAGACATTGTCATTAGGGTCCCTTTTCCATCGATTGCTCATCGGAGGATCAAATTTTCAATGTGGTTAGTCTGTTTGACTACCTTTACATTCTGACTTATTTCTATAAACATAAAACCTAAATTGTGGCTCCTTTGAGGGTCAACAAAATTCTTACTAGGGCCCCTTTCAAGGTTTTCAAAATGGATCCTTCCAGTTTTTTAAGGGGTTCATCCTTTGGACCTAGCACACATTCTTACAAAGTTCAAAAGATAAGAGTATCATATTTGTGATCTTAGAGTGTAAACAAGAATAAAGTCATCAAAGCTACTTTTCCTTTGTTTTCAAATAGATCTTTCTTAATTTCAAGAGGGTTCATCCTTGTGACCTGACAAACAAGCAAATATTCATAAAGATTGGGTCACATTTGTGACCTCAAGAGTGTAAACACAAAAATTATAATGAGGCCCCTTTTTTAATCTTTTCCAGTAGAATGTTTGATATGCTTCATCCTTCTGACAACATAAACATTCAGACCAATTTTCATGAAGATTGACCCAAAATTGTTGCCCTTAGAGTGTTAAAACAATCATTATGAGATGAAGACCCTTTTCCCCTTGATATCCAATGGAATCTTCTCTTTTTCATAGGGTTCATTCTTGTGACAACATTAACATTATGACCAAGTTTATGAAGATTGAACCAAAATTGTAGCCTCTTGATTGCTTCTAAGTATTTTGCCAATAAGGCCCCTTTTTCCATGATATTCCATGGAATTTTCCCATGATAGTTGAAACCTGACAACACATGCTGGACAAGAGACATTCAATGATCACAAATGCTCACCTTCAGCATTCTCTGCTTAGGTGAGATAAAAAGACAAATTCCATGTTATGCTCAAAACTTTGCTATGAGATAATATTATTCTCACATCTCTCATATCTTACTGTTAAATAAAATCAACAAATTAAAATTTGATAATTACTTAGTTTGCTGAAATGTGACAACTATTTAAAGTCATTTTAGCCTTTTCCTACATAAAATTAAGTTAATTGTGTGTGTCAGCATTATGCAAAGGATATTCAACCATGCAAGAAATTTGATTTTCCAGCAAGCACATACACTGTTAAATATTTCCCTTATTTTTTTCTTTAAATCAAATAGTGTAGAGTTTCTACCAAGAATCATCAAGGACTTGACAGTGTAAAAACAGAATTGTTAAGAATTTACAAATGAATAGTTTTCCGATTTCAGGTTTGGAAAAGATACTTTGTATGAATGTTTCATTCTGTATTATATGCCACTATTTTGTATATAAAGATTATAAATGTTGATACATTGGGTTGATTTATTTATATCGAATATCCACAGAGTGTTTATTTTTGTGCTTCCTGGTACAATAAGTACATGGCTGGTGGCTTTGGATATTTTGTGTCAGGACAAACAATATGACCAATGAAGGAGGATTCCACCCCCACCCCACCACCTGTTCCAAACTATGTTCAGATTAGAGATTATACTCCATCGAGAGGAAATTGTAAATGCTAACTAACATTTTGTTCTGTTTTGATTGTTCTAATGAACTTATTTCACCAAAACTACATCTATATCCCATAAATAATCCAAAAATCTAAATGATTTAAATGCACATATTAATGCCATATCCAAGTTTCTATACAGTATATAATAACAAAACTTGAACCCAATAAAATAAAAACTCCAAGAGAACCCCACACAGTTCATGCTACTAGAGTGAAGGTTACCTCTGTAACAGAGACAAGTGGCATGGTGATAATGTGCTCCGTGAACCGTGTCAAAACACGCCCATGTACGCAAATATACCTTCATCATTGCTGTAACAATTTTTACAATGTAACTTGTTTACACGGACCCTCACGTCAGCTCCCTCGGCCCCGTTACCCAATGGTGTACGACAGACGCAGCAGCGGAAACACTGCACATGATAATATAAGCCCAATGTCTCGATCACCATGGCTGCACCAAAGCCTGTCAATAATGAAATGTGGTCTTGATTTTTAATGAAGAAGAGAATATGAGAAGATTTGAGTGTTAAGCATATATAATATAGGATAACCAAAGCATGTAATTACTTTCTCTCTCTGAAACAAGAATGGTTTTGGCTTACTTTTGATGTTGTTTTTCTGCCCTTCAATAACAGATTCTTCATATATAGAACTTTTGGACAATAAGATGTTTGAGGTTGTTTTCAGATATTTTGATTTTATTTCTGAAATATCTACAGTTTGTTAAAATCAATGTTCAAAGAGAGAAAGTAATGTTCACAGTCAGGAGACAATACAACATTCTTGTATACACAATTTGTCAAAGCTACATCTATATGTGACATGTCAGGCTAACAAGCACCATCTAGGAATTCTTTAAAACATATCAAGAAGAGAAAGATTATCAAGTGGTGATCATTAATTCCTTAATACATATTTATAAATACATTAAGTAAGGTAGATTGAACTTTCTAAATTTAGAAAATCTTCTTGAAAATTTGTTTATAATTATATATCAAGGTAAAATCCCCTTTCTTATTCAGAAAAAAGCATGTAAGAGTTAAATTAATTTAAACCCAGGACAGTCCTATAGTTAGCCAGGGTTGATACTTTTGCATATTTCCTGGATGGTCCCTTTTTGCCTGACTTATCACATATACATGTATCCGTTAAAGTCTGCAAAGGAAGGAAAAGCTTGTTTGGCATAAAGCATCAATCAATTAAAGCATCATTATTAGTCACTTGTCAGACACTGTTTCTTCATAGGAGTTACATTCACATCATTGAAAACAAGTGTTATTGGTGCTTTCAATCTTAACCCTCATAATGCTGAAAACAAGAGCTTCCCAGAGCGGCGCATATACGCCCGATGGGGCTTGTCAGTAACCTTAGCTTGTCAGTAACATGAGCTTGAATGATAGCTAGAAAAATTGCAGACAGACAGACGACTGGGGCCATAACATAGTATGACCCTTTGAGTGTAATTTGAAAATGGCTTTATGCACAACTATACGCCAAACAGACATTTTGCAAGTTTCAGTTCATTCCAATTCAAAGTGTGACCAGGTGCTCACAAAAGAAATATAGTGAAATTCAAACAATTCAAGGGCAGATAATACAAGAAGGACCCAAGCTTTTTGAACTTCTGAAGTCTTAAGTTCAACCAAATATCAGGGTTACATTGTGGCAAGATTCATTTCAATCCAATCAAATTTGTAGGAGTTGTGCTAGAGTTTTAAACTATTTTGTGAAGTAAAGGGCAGATAAATCAGGAACTTCTTAACATGTGAAAACTATTTTGTCCTAAGCACAAATAGTCAACAACCTACAGAGTCAATGTGGCAAGTTTCCTTCTATACCCGTCCAAAATGTAGGAGAAAGTGAGCTGACATTTTTTTTATTTTTTTTTTTCTTTCAACTCAAGGGCAGATAATTCAAGATTTCTCAGAAATGACTGGAGTGTGTTGAATTGAAGTCTTATGCACAACCAGACATCATAGAGAGTAATTGTGTCTAGTTTCAGCTCATTTCAATTGATAGTTAAGGAGCTGCACACAAAAAACATTGATTTTCGTTTAATTCAAGGGCAGATAATTCATGATATTTCTGGAATGACTAGAGCGATTTGAATTTCAAAGGTCTTATGCACAACTAGACATGATAGAGAGTAATTGTGCCAAGTTTCAGCTCATTCCTATGGAAAGTTTAGGAGTTGCGCACACAAAAATTGCTAACGGATGGACAGACAGACGGATGGACAGATGGACGGACAACCGGGGCAATAATATAATACCGCCCTTCGGACGTATAAAAATGCTTTGGCAAAATTGAATAAAAATCAAAGTGCTCAAAACACTGGAGGCACAATTTGTGATTCAATTTTTCATTTTCGAAAATACAGTTTTTGAACTTTTCAGGTTTTAAAAGTGAAATCAGATACTAAAGACCAAGATCAGACAGCACATAATTTATGTGCAGACTGATCTTTTCTGTATCTTCTACAAAAGTAAGAATATTACTAGTTGAGCATGACAATATAACAGGAATTTTGTATGAGCTCCACCTGAATACAACAACTTAATCCAACATCACTAAATCACACATTTAAAATCACTCATCACAGAAAATAACAAATATAATGGGATTCATCCAAAATTGATTGTCTGGTTATAAGGTGAATCGAAGATAACCTGAAACAGTGCTGACAAGTATTTCTTGTAAAATGATTTTATGATATAAAATAAGCTAAACTGTTTGTCCCCAGTGCTTTACAATACCTTGCCAATTATTTCAAGGCCTTACAAAATCTTCTACATTGAAAACTTCCTGTAAATAACATATTTATCAATAAATGTTTTTGTTGGTGTTTTCTTTGAAAACATAATTTCAAACTATTCTGACTTGGAAAGGAAACAGGTGGTACCAATTAAGATCAGACTGCATTTATGTGTAGACTGATCTTTGCGTATACCCCCTGGAAAAGCAGGAATATTCAGGGTTCAGCATGACAACAATTAACTTTCGAAATTGTTGGAAATGTCATCCAGACTAATTTAAAAGATGTTTTATTTTAGGGAAAGACTGACCCCCATGTTAGTCAAAGGAGTTTAAAGTTAATAATAAAGGACAGATAATTTCATATGGAACAATGTATTTTATATGATGATCCTTCTGTTATTTTATACCTTCAAGAAAGTCACACTGGATATGTGACAATCCCTCAACTAAATAAAAAAATATTTAATGAAAAAAAAATATGGTCTTTCAAAATAATATTTCTTATACAGGGATGCGGAAATAAAATGGCCATATTCTCATTTGTCCTTGGATTATAATAATACTTCGAAAACTAATGATTTCAATCTTGCTTTTTGTAAAATGGAAACAAAAAAAATTGCCATAATTTCATTTAAGACTCATTAGATATATTCTTCTTCTTTCTCTCAATATTACTATCATATAAGTCACTAATTTTCATCACACATTGCATCATTCCTTAAACTTCAGGAATTAACACATTGTACATCTGGGGTCCTCTGGAGTGAAATCGCTTCACATTTTGTAGCCTGATTTAACCCTTTGCTGTTTAATCCCTGTTTTTTACGTGCCTGTGATTTTATGATTGAGAAAACATTGTGAAAAAAGAAGAAATTGCTTCTGACAAGCAATTTCTTCTTTTTCCACACTATTTTCTACCCTACTGAATGGTTATTTTTCAATTTAAATTCACTATTAATTTTCGTCTGCAAATCTTTGAATTTCGACAGGTCCAAAATTTTGTAAAACAGGAAAGGGTTAACCTTTGTTGCCATGATAAGCTCGTGATTAACAAGCTAAGTTAAGTTCTGTTTAACACTTAGAACAAGTTCTAGTGAAAACTGCTTGTGAACTGGTATAAAATCTATGTAAGGTCAAGTAAATGGATTTCATACCCCTGCAATGGCATAACAATAATCAAAAGAGAAGGTAGGTGCAACTTTAGCATAATACAGTGGTTCCAGTTTATTACAATGACCCATCATTCTCTTGTAGACCATTTTATGGAAACAATAATATCTAGCCTGGTAGGACTGCACACTTAGGACTTACTGTTTCTGTGGTCTAGCAATAGTTTACCAGGTTACTAGATACACTTGAATTTACATACTTAACAAGAGGCCCAAGAGGGCCTGTATTGCTCCACTGGCTTTAATAACCCCAGACTTTTGCCCTGCCACACCCAACTTTGGAGATCCATAAAAATTTCTTGAACAATTTAAGTAAAGGGTCACCCAAGGAACATCCATGCCAAGTTTCATCGAATTTGGCCAAATGGTTTGGGAGATTTTTAAAGATTTTAACGTGAAAAAAATACCCCTTCCTGCCACACCCATCTATGGGCAAATCAAAATTTCTTGGGCAATTTAAGTAAAGGGTCACCCAGGGAACATTCATACCAAGTTTCAATGAAATTGGCCCTATGGTTTGGGAGAATTTTTTTTAAAGATTAAAACGTGAAAAAATGCCACTCCCTATCACGCCTATATTTCGGGGTCAATCAAAATTTCTTTCACAATTAAAAAAGAGGGTCACCCAAGGATCATTTCTTCCAAGTTTCATTGAAATCGGCCCAAAGGTTTGGGAGAAGAAGATGTTTAAACAAAAAGTTTAGGCAAAGACGGACACAGGCACGCACGGATGCACGACTGACATTCCGCCATGACAATAGCTCGCTGGCATTTGGCCAGTGGAGCTTAAAATTGCTTATACTTCAAGTACTGCATATTTCAAAGCAGAAACATGTATCATAGGTTTTTTTAATACTTAATGTCATTTGAATGAAAATTGACAATTTCTTTAATCTTTTTCTATTGTATCAGCCAGCTTATTCCCAAATGGTCTCCAATAGAATGATGGGTTAAAAGGACATTTTCATAAAGGAAAATCATAAAAGGTTAAAATACAGAACATTTACCAAGAACCTTTTCTTTATAAATGAAAATAATAATAATATGAGGTAAGATAATATAACAGAATGAATTTGATGTTCTTATTTGTGTCACATTTTACTCTGATTTAAATAGTCTTTCACAGTATGGCATATCTTGGCAAATTACACATTATTGATATGTGCTTCCGGAGTGTAAGATATACTGAGGGCCCTGAATGTCCTGGACTGAATGTCCCGCCCTAGGATATTACCCTCATGACTAGTGATGCATTTTTTTTTCTTGTTTTGAGTGTTTAACCCTTTGCTGTTTAATCCCTGCTTTTTACGTGCCTGTGATTTTATGATTGAGAAAACATTGTGAAAAAAGAAGAAATTGCTTCTAACAAGCAATTTCTTCTTTTCCCCACTATTTTCTACCCTACAGAATGGTATTTTTTCAAATTAAATCCACTTTAAATTTTCATCTGCAAAACCTTTGAATTTGGACAGGTCCCAAATTTTGTGAAACAGTAATGGGTTAAACAACAAATCATACCCTAAAATGATTTTCTCACTACCTCTACACTATCTATGGTTGGCCAGTACCAACTGTTTTGGTTTTTAATCCATCATTTATAACAAAATAAATATGCCCATGTCAATAATTCCCTGAAGTTATCAATACCATTCAATTGGAAAAAACCAAGTGGTCAGTATTGGTTAATTAATTCTTTGCCCTTCCATTATCAAAGCATTTTTTTCTTCCAAAAGACAATGGAACTCAAATGAAAATGCATTAATTTCACTAAAAAATAAAAATCAAACTATCCTCTTAATCAAATATATGCTAAATAACTATCAATCTGTTCCAATTTTGATGCCTTTTCTCTATCAGATCATCAATGTGAAAATACAATGAAACATCAAATCCTTTAGCCTTTTTTATCTCTTCATTTTTTAAAACTAAGAGAAATTTAAATTTGAACTGCAATACAGAATTTAACCTGCACTACATGAAATCAAAAGTCAACATTAATTGATGCAATGATAAAATACAAATGTTAAAATTTATCAGCTGTTTGACCTTCAAAGCTGACCTTGATTGTTCAAATTGACGTAATATCATTAGATGCATATAGATATAAGTGTTATTCATTATAATGCCTTATAATATGTGTATCTATAATGGCCTTAGATTTTATTCTAACTGTTGTTTCTGTAGGTTATTAAGACATTTGGCATTATAAGATGTCCTTTACCTTTGAATCAAAAGATGTCCATCAATAAGAGTTATGACAATGAAAAAAATGATCATTTTATGCTACATAGACCTGAACCTATCTAAAATAATATGGTTTTGGAGTAAAATGTTGCCAAAAGACCTACAGACGAGCAATGGTACTGTAATATGCCTTCATATTTCTATTAGGCAACTGCTAGTTATGACTTTAACCCTTGTCTTGCTGAATAGATCCTTTGGCTAAATTGTATTAATTTCAAAGTGCTGAAAGCACTGAAAGTATTTATTGTGAGTCAGTATTAATTTTTAAAATACAATTTTATTTTTAGTATGGATTAATAAACAGGTGGTATAGACTAAGATCAGACTGCATATAATTATATGCAGGCTTAGCTAAGTATATACCTCCTGCAAAATAAGGAATATTCTGGGTTTACCATGACAAGAATTAACATTACTTTTCATTGAAAAATGTCAATATAAATGTTTTGGTCAATATTTCACTATTAGTCTGAATGAATGATTTTAACTGTTAATTAATATTTTACATAATGCAGCAAGCTGTCCATTATCTTTTACTTACCCAATTCCTCTCCACAATGAGAGCACTTCTGTTTGCCACTGACAGCAATCACTGGCTCGTTATCACCGTGCGGAGACTTCGGTGGTTTTGACGGAAGGGACGTGTTTGCATTAAAACTGAAATTAGCCGGAAGAGTGTTTGAAAAACTTGGACTTGAATAACTATTGGGCTGTGTTTTAGCATTGAACTGTGTAACTCCTGAATCAGGACTCCTATCATATTTTGCACTAGAGTTTGAAGATCGTGACGATAAACCTAAATCCGTGTGTAATCCTGACCCAGAATATCTATTATTCCGCGGTGGCGGTTCAATGTCACCTCTAAACCGACTGACTAATGAACTTTCACTGGGTTTTGTGGGACCTGCCCTCGCAGTGACACTGTCAGAATTATTCCTACGATCTAGCTGTTCTTGTTTCCTCCTACGCTCAGCTTCCTGAACCAACCAATGATCTTGTGGGTTAGAATTATTGGATTTATGAATTAAGTCTGATCGCTTTCCAATCACAAATGGTCTATCATCATTACTCATCCAATCTCCAGAACCCCGAACTTTTTGTTTTGGCACAGCGTTGAGAGAATGTAATTCTCCTTTAGATGGAGGTTCACGCAGACTTGATCCGTACTGAGACTCCTGGGAGTGACCTTGATCTTGACCTTCAGGACGTTTGGTCAATGGTTTAGCACTTCTGTTCATGGCTAATAGATCATCTCGTGTCAACCTGGCCTTTTCACCACGTGCTGGTTTTGGTGCTGTGGGTGGGGGTGCCTTATTGTCCCTATGTTTGGGGTCGAGTGCGGGTGGTTGAGACCACGGTGTAGAGACAGGACTGGTGTATGACTGATAACTACGACTAGGCTGTAATCTCTCCTGTTCTAACATGGCTTTCTCTCTCGCTATCCGCTCCTGCTCTTGCTGTAGTTTCTCTCGTTCTGCTTGTAATTTCTCCTGTGAATTATAATGAAATCTCAACTTACCAAAAATCATTTCATAAAATACTGGTGAACAATTTTTACAAAATTAAAATTAGAATTTAGTATAGTCTCTGAATGAAAATCATGTTATGAAAGTTTCAAAGAAAGCTGATAATATTTGTGGACTTATTTTGAGCTAAAGTCCATAAGGCCATGGGTTTTCCCATAAATTGCAGCATTTTCAAAAGGAACAATCCTGAAGACCCTAAAATAAAAGAAAGCTGATTATAACTATGTGGAATTTATCACATAAAAGAGTTTATTTTGAGCAATTATTCATAAGGCCATTTTCCCATGTTTGCTGTGGGATTGGCCAAAATTTGAAAGGAACCTTCGCATAACCCCACAACTATTTTGTGAAAGTTTTTTAGCAAATCATATATTATTCTTTGACTTAATCGGGTAAACAAATTTTTTTTACAATCAGATGGCTGAACAAATGGGAACAAGGTGCCAAATTGTCACAAGATACGCCCATCACACTGCTTAGTATTAACTGGGGGCTTGAATAGAATTGAGGTTATTTTGAATGAATATTTTTTGTCATGTTTTGTGTAGAGAGAAAGATGGACAAAGGTAAGAGGTATACTCCGGACAAGATTCTAGTAGGAAAAACAACAAAGGGCAATAACTCAAAAAATAGGCCAGGTAGAGTTATGGTTCTTGTGCACTGCACTCCCCCTTGGTGAGATCTATAGACCCATAAACTTTCATGATCCTAGCTATTATACTTTAAGAGATATACTCCAGACAAAATTCAAGTCTGAAAAACAACAAAGGGCAATAACTCAAAAAATAGGCCAGGTAGAGTTATGGTTCTTGTGCACTGCACTACCCCTTGGTGAGATCTATACACCCATGAAGTTTCATGATCCTAGCTATTATACTTTTAGAGATATACTCCGGACAAGATTCTAGTATGAAAAACAACAAAGGGCAATAACTCAAAAAATAGGCCAGGTAGAGTTATGGTTCTTGTGCACTGCACTACCCCTTGGTGAGATCTATACACCCATGAAGTTTCATGATCCTAGCTATAATACTTTAAGAGATATACTCCGGACAAGATTCAAGTCTGAAAAACAACAAAGGGCAATAACTAAAAAAATAGGCCAGGTAGAGTTATGGTTCTTGTGCACTGCACTCCCCCTTGGTGAGATCTATACACCCATGAATTTTCATGATCCTAGCTATTATACTTTTAGAGATATACTCCGGACAAGATTCAAGTCTGAAAAACAACAAAGGGCAATAACTCAAAAAATAGGCCAGGTAGAGTTATAGTTCTTGTGCACTGCACTACCCCTTTGTGAGATCTATACACCCATGAAGTTTCATGATCCTAGCTATTATACTTTAAGAGATATACTCCGGACAAGATTCAAGTCTGAAAAACAACAAAGGGCAATAACTCAAACAAGAGGACCAAGATGGTCCTAGATCGCTCACCTGAGTCTCTTTGACCCCTGGGACATCACATTAATTAGATAAGCAGATGTCAAAAAGAAGATAATTGCCTAAGATCAATACCATGGAACGTTTTCAGCGAAGAGCATGACAGATATGCCTTTTTGCTCATTGATTCTATGTAAAAAGGGATGCACCCGGGTGGACCCCAAATGTGACCCCAGGGTCTTGATATGAACAAACTTGAAAGAGGTCCATAAGATGATGCTACATACTAAATATGAAAGCTGTCTGCCTTCTAGTTTCACAGAAGAAGATTTTTGAAGGTTTTCCTATTTTCACCCATCGTGCTCAGATGAGCTGAAAGGAATGCGCCCGGGTGGAGCCAAAATATGACCCAAGGGTCTTGATATGAACAAACTTGGTAGGGGCCAACTAGATGATGCTACATACCAAAAATGAAGGCAGTGTGTCCTCTGGTTTGGATTAAAGAAGATTTCAAAAGATTTTCGCTCTTTGATTTTATGTAAAAAGGGTTGCGCCCAGGTTGAGCCCAAATATGATCCTAGGGTCTTGATATGAACAAACTTGGTAGAGGTCCACTAGATGATGCTACATACCAAATATGAAAGCTGTCTGCCTTCAGGTTTCATAGAAGAAGATTTTTGAAGATTTTCGTTTTTTTTACCCTTCGTGCTCATAAGAGATAAAGGGATGCGCCGGTGCAAAGCCCAAATATGACCGAAGGGTCTTGATATGAACAAATTTGGTAGAGGCCCACTAGATGATGCTATATACAAAATATGAAAGCTGTCTACCATCTGTTTTCTGAGAAGAAGATTTTTAAAGATTTTCGCTCTTTGATTCTATGTAAAAAGGGTTGGGCCCGGGCAAAGCCCAAATATGACCCAAGGGTCTTGATATGAACAAACTTGGTAGAGGGCCACTAGATGATGCTACATACCAAATACGAAAGCTGTCTGCCTTCTGGTTTCAGAGAAGAAGATTTTTAAAGATTTTCATATTTTCACCCTTTTTGTTAAGGGTTAAGGGAAAGTTAAGGGTGGATTTCATTTATTTGAACAACTTTGGTAGAGCTTGACCCAAGGAACATCCCTGCCAAGTTTCATCAAGATTGGCCCACTGGTTTAGGAGGAGAAGATGTTTAAAGAAATTGTGGACGACGGACGACGCACGACGGACGACGGACGACGCACGACGCACGACTGACGACGGACGACGGACATTCTACGATCCCAATAGCTCACCTTGAGCACTTCGTGCTCAGGTGAGCTAAAAATAGGCCAGGTAAAGTTATGGTTCTTGTGCACTGCACTCCATAATGATGAGAAGAATACAATTGCCAAGTTTGAAGTCGATCGGACTTCAAGTGACAGAGTTATGCTCCGGACAAAGAAGTGGACGCTGCCGGACGCCCGGACGCCCGGACGCCCAGACACCCGGACGCCCGGACACCCGGACGCCCAGACGCCACGGGTGATCCCATAATACGTCCCGTCTTCGACGGGCGTATAAAAAGGCTATTGCCTTAGCTCTTCTGACCTTTGGTCAGGAAAGCTAACAAGAGCTGTCGGAGGACAGCGAAGCTGGACTATTCCTAGTGCTGGATAGTAACAGCAAATCAATACCCACATCGGAAATTTAATAAAATGTTGGTGAAGAGAAAAGAATCTTTGTCTAGAGGCTTATATTTTGATCACAGAAGCATGTACAAAGTTCTATAGCAATAGGTGTAGTAGGAACAGAGATACAACTAATATAAAACAGTTGCACATAAAAACAAAACCAAGATTTTTAAGGTCGAAAAGGGTTAAAATTCAACTAAATTACATATCAGAGTAATGAATCTTTTTCTGTGGGCTAATATTATGGTCAAAGAAGCATGTGTAAAGTTTCCAACAACAGCTTTAGAAGAAACAGAATTATTACAGGTGTAAATCAGTTGGACGTAAAAACTTAACCAAGATTTCTTAGTCCAAAAAGGGTTAAAAATCCTCTTAATTCAATACCAGAGGTTGAATCTTTGTCTAGAAGATGTTATTATAATCACAGAAGCATGTGCAAAGTTTCAAAGCAATAGCTTTACAAGAATTAGAGATATAAGTGATGTACAACATTTGCATGTAAAAACTTAGCCAACAATTTCTGAGTCTGAAAAAGGTTAAAATTCGATAAATTTCAATTTCAGAGTATTGAATCTTTGTCTAGAAGCTGAAATTATTGTAACAGAAGCATGTGTAAAGTTTCCAAACAAAAGTCTAAGTAGAAATAGAGCTATAACTGATATACAACATTTGCACGTAAAAACTCAACCAGGAATTTCTAATTCTGAAAAGGGCTAAAATTCCACTAAATTTAATATCAGAGTAATTAATCTTTGTCTAGATTCTGATATTATGGTCACAGAAGCATGTGCAAAATTTCCAAGCAATAGCTTTAATAGAAACAGAAATATTACAAATAAACAACAATTTAACGTAAAAACTTAACCAAGATATCTAAGTCCGAAAAGGGTTTAAATTCTACTAAATTCAATAGCAGAGTAATGAATCTTTGTCTAGAGGCTGATATTATGGTCACAGAAGCATGTGCAAAGTTTCAAAGCAATAGCTTTAGTAGAAACAGAGATTTCAAACACTTGCACGTAAAAACTTAACCAAAGCATTACGCCGGCGCTGACACAGACGCCTACTCCAATGACCAGGTGACTGGAATAGCCCCCCTTTTCTACGAAAAGTCGAGCTAAAAACAACTAAAAAATCCTCTTTATAAATCCATTTTATAATCTAATAACATCATGTGATAAGGAATTAATCTTTTACTTTAAGACAGGTTTCTTATGGGACGACTTTGTATGAAATACACTTTATTCAACTTATCCTCAGGGCTTTCTTTTCATAGCAGCATGATACATGAAGTATGGTAGAGAAAATTATAAACATAACCAAAGCATTCTACACTTCCATAGGATCTTTGCAAAACTATATGTGTATATTTAATTCAGCCCTGCATTTAGGATGACAAAACTGTGCAAACTGTTTCCCATTTTTACTGCCCTGTTGTGTGCACTTGCATGCAAAGCCGGGTGAAATTAACAAACAGTTTGAACCGTTTTGTCATACTGAACACAGGGTAGTTTTGTATTCAAGTAGTGGACCCTGTAATAGTTCTGCAACATTTCGTAACTCATGATCTTTCACAATGTTGACCGAGGATTCCAAATGAAAATAACTAGGAATCCTAAGATATGACAGTTAAAGTTCATTTCTGCCGAAACTTTGCAGAACTATCACTGATCCACTACCTTAAGCATCATCTTCCCACCTGTTGTTCCTTAAATTCTTGCTCTTGCTGAAGTCGCCACCGTTTTTGTTCTTCCTCAACTTTTCTCTTTTCCTCTTCACGAATCTTTTGACGCTCTTGTTCGAGCAACTCTTCTTTGTTTACAACTGTAACATATTGAATACAGCTTCAAAATTAATTACATGTATTTTCAATGGATTAGGAGTGAAACATTAATAACATATTGTAAACTGCTTCTATCTGGGAGTGAACAGTAATGCACTGGGGCAAAATTGTTGAAAAAGCTTATTATTTATATGACTTAACATGCAAAAAGGGACCATCTGTTAAGTGTTCAGTGTGTCTGCATTAGTTTGACTAGGCATATTGCACAGCCTCAGACAAGGGTCAACACTTTTTTGCCATTTCCCAATTTTCCGATTCTAGAATGGTCAATATACATGTACCTTCCTGTGAATGAATTTTTGAAATGCTACCTTTAATTAACCTATGCTGGATCAAATCTCTTATTCAAGTATTCAATTAACAGAGATAACAGATGGTGCCTTTTCACATTATGGGTCACATATATCTATGTACAAAAGTTTTGGGTTTACCCTTTTAAAATGGTCTCATTCTGACATCAAAAACATACAATTAGCAAATTTGATATTTTTTGTAATATGGATATGACTTACATATCAAATCTAACATTGAATAAATTCGACCTACAAAAGTTACCTTGACAGATGACCTTGAACCATTGGAAGACATGAGGACTGCTTATCAATGAAGCGCATGGCTACACAATATTAAATACTAAAATTTCCTACAGCATATCTATAGACAACAAACATTTACAAGACAGATCATATTTCGCAATTAGATAAAATTCTCATTATTTAATGTAAAACTGAAAATATACACATCTAGGGGTCAGTGCAAAACTATTGTAAGTGCCTATAAATATATAGGCACTTACACTAGTGTTGTACTGAGCCCTGACAAGGCCTCACCTGGTGCCTCTGTGAGACTGCGTAGAGGTTGTGATGTGTTAGGAAGCCCTACTTGGAACACATACTCTGGCTGAGAATCATCTCTCATCTCACTGAAAACATATATTATGATGTGATGATAAACAAGCTTATATTTGCTTTGGATTTGCATGCCATTTGGTATAGGAAATCAAATTCTACTTATGTAGAAAGTGTTATTTCAGTGTCATGCTGAACTTAGAATATTCCTGTTTTGGAAGGAAGAGACAAAGGTCAACCTGCACATACGTGCATTTTGATCTAAGTCAATGCCACCTATGTTTCTTTTTTAAACAAAAACCTTATATTCAAATAATCTCTGTCCTCACCACCTGTCTTTCTTTTTTAAGCAAAAACAATATTTACAAATAAGTCCTGAATTACAGTGTAGTATATCCTGAGTCAGCACTTTGATTTAAATGCAATTTTGCCTGTTATTTTCTGCAAGACAAGGGATTATAGTGTCATAAAGATTTGTCCAGGTGTTTCTAGTTTTGTATCAAATATATGTACTGTAAAACTTGTGTTAAGCGACTACTTCAGGGACCACCAAAAAGAGCTGTCGGAGGACAGCAAAGCTCGACTATTCCTAGTCCTGGATAGTAACAGCAAATCAATATCGACAGTGGAAAGTCAATAAAATTTAAGTCTAAGAGAAAAGAATCTTTGTCTAGAGGCTGATATCATGGTCACAGAAGCATGTGTAAAGTTTCAAAGAAAAAGCTTTAGTAGGAACAGAGATACAACTAACATAAAACAGTTGCACATTAAAACATAACCAAGATATTCAAGGCCAAAAAGGGTTAAAATTCCACTAAATTAAATATCAGAGTAATGAATCTTTTTCTGTGGGCTACTAATATGGTCAAAGAAGCATTTGTAAAGTTTCCAAGCAACAGCTTTAGTAGATACAGAAATATTACAGATGTACATCAGTTGCACGTAACAACTTAACAAAGATTTCTAATTATGAAAAGGGTTAAAAATCCACTAAATTCAATACCAGAGAATTGAATCTTTGTCAAGAGGCTGTTATTATGATCACAGAAGCATGTGCAAAGTTTCCAAGCAATAGCTTTACTAGAATTAGAGATATAACTGATGTACAACATTTGCACATAAAAACTTAACCAAGAATTTCTGAGTCTGAAAAAGGTTAAAAATCGATGAAATTCAATAAGAGTGTAATTAATCTTTGTCTAGAAGCTGATATCTTGGTAACAGAAGCATGTGTGAAGTTTCCCAGCAAAAGCCTAAGTAGAAATATAGTTTTAACTGATATACAACATTTGCACAGAAAAACTTAACCAAGAATATCTAAGTCCGAAAAGGATTAAAATTTGATGAAATTCAATATCAGAGTATTGAATCTTTGTCAAGAGGCTGATATTATGGTAACAGAAGCATGTGCAAAGTTTCAAAGCAATAGCTTTAGTAGAAATAGAGATATTACAGATATACAACATTTGCACGTAAAAACTTAACCAAGAATTTGTAAGTCCAAAAAGGGTTAAAATTCCACTGAATTCAAAATCAGAGTATTGAATCTTTGTCAAGAGGCTGATATTATGGTAACAGAAGCATGTGTAAAGTTTCAAAGCAATAGCTTTTATAGAAACAGAAATATTACAGATAAACAACATTTGCATGTAAAAACTTAACCAAGATTTCTAAGTCCGAAAAGGGTTAAAATTCCACTAAATTCAATATCAGAGTATTGAATCTTTGTCTAGAGGCTGATATTATAGTCACAGAAGCATGTGCAAAGTTTCAAAGCAATAGCTTAAATAGAAACAGAGATTTTAAACACTTGCACATAAAACCTTAACCAAAGCATTACGCAGACGCCGACGCCCGGGTGATGGAATAGCCCCCCTATTCTTCGAATAGTCGAGCTAAAAAGCAGTCGTTAATGGGAATGATATTAATACAAAATACCATGATAAATATGACAGTTATTTTTGACAGCATTTATAGATTGTTGGTCAAGTTGTACTGAATCCTATGATGTTCAAACCCATTAGAATTGTCCTATTGAGACAATACTAATGGGTTCCAACAACATAAGATTCAGTACAACTTGACCAACAATTGACGAATCAATTTTTCATTAAGAATGTGCTCTTTTTCAGAGATTTTGCTTACTGTGAAGGGACTTTATAAAATTGGTCGCTTAATAGATGTGGTCACTCAAGCAATATTAACTGTATCTGTATTTCTTGTTTTAGGATGTAGAATTATGAAGAGTTTCATATACCATGACAATTATTTCTCTAACTAATTATAACACTAGAGGGTTCCTTGAAGACTTTCAAAACAAGTTTCAATATACCTACCCATAATCCCCTTGGTTTCTAGAATCTATCAGTAAAGGTCGACCAGGAGAGTTTGTAGGTAGTTTGAATGTAATTGGTTCAGATGAGAAGGTGGCCTGTTGAGGAGAGGACTTGTTGGCCGTTAGAACAGCTTCTTGTTTTGTCTTCTCTATTTGGCCGTCCATATCCTGCAGGAACTGGGCGGAATCAAGCTTTGCCTTCTCTTCCTCCTATAAATTAAAATAGATTTGTAGTTTTTGCTGATTGGCAATTATTTATACAAGGACAATGTACATGAGATTTAACCTTATCATGCAATAATTGCAATCCAATAAAATAAAGAATTCTGATTGGTTTAAATCGCATCACATGGGGAAATCCATTGCACTTTATTTCTGTATAAAATGCTATAGATATTTCGGGAAACCCCCGATCTTCGATCTGCAAGTCCGGTGTTGTAGGAACTCAAATTAACCTAGTTCCCGATCATCAACCCAACATTGCTATTTAATGTATTATCAATTAAGATATTTTTCGAGAGAATTTACAGAGTTTTGATTCTGAGCAGACGTAAACTTAGAAAACAGTGAGTCGATGAAGACCATCAAGCAACCCTCTCAACTTAAACCGACCACACCATTTCCGTTTAAAAATATAAACTAACTTTGCAGAAACAAGTTTTTTTTTGTGATAAGTACCTCTACCAATTTCAAAGTTGTCATTTATTTGTGTATCATTTGTTTTACTTTATGACATTTCACTTCGATAGCGAGATAAAAAATACAAGAACTAAAAATAGATTGTGTTATCTATACGCACAGAAAGTAGACTTGAAGCTTTAATGTATGGCCGAGTAATTCAATAGTTTCTTCGTTTTAGAGGATTGCAATTATAAGGGATGAGTGTCTTTTTCACTGCCTTTATTTGGGTAACGCCTGTAGGGCGTTATGTTTAAGCCATGTGCTAAGGCAATTGCACTTTATACCCCAATAAACGCAGTGAAAAAGATACTCTGCCCTTTAATGAAGCCTATCCTGCGATCATGAAAGCAAACATTAGCGAGTGCTTTCCTGCTTTCATATCCTGAAAAGTGTGCTTGCTTGGGGCGCTTGCGATAATCTGCTAGCAACGTTTCGAGGTGATAAGCATAGCAAACAAAAATGGTGGATCGCATGAACATTATCAATATTCTTGAAAATCTCTGTATTTTCGTTTTGTTGGGATATCTCATCATCTGGAGAGAAGGATCTATGGATCTAAAAATGTTTTCTTATGGTTTTTAAGAGATTTAGCTTTGAGTTTCTTCAATACATTCATAACTAGAAAGCCATGAATGACTGAGATACTCCACAGGCTTGAATTTCTTGTAATAGCAAATCAAAGTTTTGACTAGATTTTAGATATTTTGGCTTCTACTGATGTTGAAAATGATCTTTTAATATTTCCACTATATAACATGTAGAGAAATGAACTCTGCCCATAACAGACATATTTTTCATCCAATGACAATAATTTTTGGTAGAGTCATAAAGGGTCACTCAAAGACCATACCAATGAAGTTTGATTGATATCAATCTGTTACATTCTCAGGAAATGATTTTCAAAGTTTCTACTATATTACAAATTGAAAAATGACCCCGCCCATAAAATATATATTTTTCATCCGATTGCAAAAATTTTTGGTAGAGTGATAAAGGGTCACTCAAAGATCATTCCAGTGAAATTTGGTTATTCATCAATTACATTTTCCATATTCGGAAATTAGCCATGCGGATTTAATCCATGTTTTTCATTGGTTCAAAATTTTTTGAACAACTTTAAAAGAGGGTCACCCAAGGATCATTCCTGTGAAGTTTGGTTGAAATTTATCCAGTAGTTTCTGAGAAGAAGATTTTAAAATAAAAAGTTTATGACCAGAGGCACAGATGGATGGACACACCACGGATACAGCACCATGACAATAGCCCCAGTGGCTTTCGGCCTGTGGAGCTAAAACTACACACTAACCAAGAGGACAATAATGGTCCTAGATCACTCATCTGAGTCTCTTTGACCCCTGGGACATCACATCAACTAAATAGGCAGATGTCAACAAGAAGATAATTTCTACATTTGATCAATACCAATCAGCAAAGACCAAAAAGGATATGCCTGGGCACAGCCCTTATATAAACAAAGGGGCATGTGATGAATAAACTTGATGAAATTTGATTAAATGAAACTTTTAAGAAAAGTCCCAGCCTTCTGGTTTCTGAGAACAAGTTTATAAGATTTCCTCCTTGGTGTCTATGTAAAATAGGGGGTGGGGGCCTAATATGAAGCCATGGAGGGGTTTGATATGGACATACTTGATAAAAGTCCAGTAGATTATGCTACATACCAAATATGAAAACTAGAAGAAGGTTATTGAAGATTTGGTATTTTCACCCTTCATGCTCAGGTGAGCTAAAAAGAAATGAGCCTGGGTGGTGCCCAAATATGACCCCATGGTCTTGAACATCTATGTAAAAAGAGAAGAAGATTTTTGAAGATTTTCCTATTTTAAACCTTTTTGTTAAGGGTAAAGGGGAAGTCAAGGGTGGATTTCATTTATTTGAACAGCTTTGGTAGAGCCTGACCCAAAGAACATCCCTGCCAAGTTTTATCAAGATTGGCCCACTGGTTTAGGAGGAGAAGATGCTTAAAGAAATTGTGGACAATACACGATGCAAGACAGATGACTTACGACTGACATTGAACAATCACAAAAACTCACCTTGATTGGATTGCATGATAACAAACATGATATGTTTGTGTCTTAAAATATCTTGTCTTGGCTGCAAACAATTTTCAAGGCTTTGACTGGCACCTTTCCATTAGTGCAGAATATTATCACAACAGAATATTAAAGCAAGAGTCCAGAAACTTTTTTTGCAAAGAACATTTGTGACCTTGACCTTTAACCTTCCTGACCCAAAAATACTAGGGCACATCCTTACAGTGTGAAGCCTACAGATTTTTATCCTTACAGTGTACATTGTGTATAGCCTACAGATTCTTATCCATACAGTGAACAGTGTATAGCCTACAGATTCTTATCCATACAGTGCACAGTGTAAAGCCTACAGATACTTATCCATACAGTGCACAGTGTAAAGCCTACAGATACTTATCCATACAGTGAACAGTGTATAGCCTACAGATTCTTATCCATACAGTGCACAGTGTATAGCCTACAGATTCTTATCCATACAGTGCACAGTGTAAAGCCTACAGATACTTATCCATACAGTGCACAGTGTATAGTCTACAGATTCTTATCCATACAGTGCAGTGTATAGCTTGTTTGTTTTGTTTGAATGGGTTTAACGCCTCTTTCAACAATCTCGCAGTTATATCGCGGCGGCCGGAGCACCCAACAATGGATTCCTGGTATTTCTTTCACCTGTACTACCATTACACCCTTTCCTAGCCTCTGACTGCTATTTCACATAGGTTTACGATTATCTACCCATTGGTGAAAGACAAATGTCGGAAAGGAATTTGTCGCCACCGGGGATCGAACCCACGACTTCCAGATTGGAAGTCTTATGCCTAACCAACTGTGCTATGGTGGCGGCGCACAGTGTATAGCATAAAGATACTTATCCATACAGTGTACCATGTATAGCTTTCTAGTGACGATCTTAGTGCTTGCAGGTTTAAGTGTATAGCCAGCCTACTGACCATTGCTTGACATTGAATTCTACTTACCTGCTTTAATTTTTCTCTTTTCCTTTTGTCTTCCTCATACTCCATTCTTATTCTTTGCTGTTCTCTTTCAAATTTTTCCTACAAAATAGTGTTGTTTTTTTAAATAAGTAATAAAAGAGTTTCTAGTTTTTAACCAAAAATCAAAAACAATTATCTTGCCAAAAATCTGCTTTTAAATGCAGGAATATGTAGAAAGTCTTAAATGAAACTATTGGCTTTATCAATGAAAAACAAGGGATCTGTTTGACAAAAAACACCAAGAGCACACAGCTATTTTGTATATTAGAACACAAAATAGTTAAACTAGAAATGTCTAAAAAATAATAACTTTGATTGCTTATTTCAATTGTTTTCTTGTCATAATTAGAGACTAAATAGAAATATGTTTTTACAAAATAAAAGAAATCATCAACAGACTACTTATATTGAAAATCATTTGAAATAGTCCTTATGACTGAGTATCATTTTTCTTAGAAATATGTTGTGACAAACTAAATTATCATCCTATATACTAAAGTTCAAACAATTTTGTTAAACATTTAGGCTGGTGATGAGCACCACATAATAATAAAAATTATAAATTTCGATGACTCAGCGCAATACAGTTGCAACTCCCTATAAACATATAGGAAGTTAAAACTGTTTTGCGCTGAGCCATCAATATGAGTGGGTATCTGTAATAGAAAAATGGCCTTGATCTGATCAATATGGGTGCAATATACCAATACATCTATTGACTGCAAAAGTTGAAAAGGCGACACAATTTGAACAAATATGTATTTAGATTTGTTTATCATTGATAGGCTGCTTTTTTGAAAACACATAATATAATCCAAGTTTGAATTGAATATCTCTAGTAATACCAATATAATGAAATGTTAATGTTAATATCATGAAGATGACCTTGGTGACAAACAAGAGCAACACTGGGCGTGGCATTATGCGCCCGAAGCTCAGAAATAAATGGGTGATGTTTTGAACTTTTTATTGATCCTTGGAATGTATTTTCTAGCAAACACTATAATATATTGTATTTATTATGATGGTAGTGTTTGTTGATGTCCTATTCTTTTCTAAAAAACTCTTGCAAGTATCCAATAAAACAAAATTCACCGAGTACTAAAATATTCACGAAGAATTGCAAGTACCCGAGTACTACTAAAATATTCACAAATTCAATCAGATTGAGATCATGTAATCAAACACCCTAGCTATGAGTTCTACATACATGTGAAGTTTCAACACCGTAGTCCTTGTATTTTGAAAGTTATGGACCGAACACGAATTTGCAAACTAAATCAAACAAAGGGCAATAACTCAAAAATTATAGATGGTAGAGTTAGGGTTATTGCGCTCTGCACATCCTAGCTATGAGATCTATACACCTGTGAAGTTTCAAGACCAAAGGCCTTATAGTTTCAAGGTTATGGACCGAACACAAATTTGCTAACTGAATCAAAAAAAGGGCAATAACTCAAAAATTATAAATGGTAGAGTTGTGGTTCTTGCACTCTAAACACCCTAGCTATGAGATCTATACACCTGTGAAGTTTCAACATCGTAGTCCTTGTATTTTGAAAGTTATGGATCGGACACAAATTTGCTAACTGAATTATACAACGAGCAATAACTCAAAAATTATAAATGGTAGAGTTGAGGTTCTTGTGCTCTGCACACCCTAGCTATGAGATCTATACACCTGTGAAGTTTCAAGACCATAGGCCTTATAGTTTCAAAGTTATGGACCGGACACAAATTTGCTAACGGACAGACAGACAGACGGACGATGCAGACGATAACATAATACGACCCATCGGGCGTATAAAAACACACTAAAAGTTATGGCAATTTCTTCAATGGTTTATGGTGGATTATCCAGAAACAATGGTAAAATATCACTTGATAATTCCACTGCCAAACCATCGAAATTAGCATACAAAAATTATAACATGCTATCATTCTTTCACTGTATCTGACATTAATTGAGCCAAGCCCAATAAGTATCATCATTATGAACATTGCATTGCAATCACATGCTAAATGAAAAGCTTTAAGAAAAGTTGTCCTAAAATGTTCACATTTTTCTCATTTTTGAAATAGAAAAGAAAAAGAATAATCATATGTTTTTCAAGTAAGATCGATTGATATTTCATTTTGTCAACAACAAAAGGGGTATTTTCACTTTGGCCACAAATGAAAATATAGCTTATGTTGTTCACTCAGTGAAATATGATTTTATCTTACACTGAAACAAACAATTATCCTCAATATCTTGGTTTTTCTCAAATAATGGTCAAGCTAAAGGCTAAATAATCCAGAAGTAAAAAGCCAGTAATCCTCCACCATGTTAAAACTAAATACATATTTCATTATTTCATTCAGAAAGTCTAAACTTTACTGATAAAGTAAGCTTAACATGGATTTAACATGGATTTACGACAAACTCTAGAGTTGGACCACATCACATGACCTTACATATTTTACATCAGCATAAAGAGGCCTATTTTTTCCTTCTTAATATTTTGGATTTCTCTTGTGATATCATACATGCCAAGTTTCAACAAAATATCGTTACAAATATCAGAAACTTGCCCATGGATAAAGTATGCCTTAACTAACCATGACAGAGTCATCACAATACCTCGAGATTATATCAGAAACAGCTAATACAAAATTAGAGCAACTATTTTTTTTCCCTCCTTTTTTTTTGTGTGTGTGTGGGGAGGTAGGTGTGTTAAAGTCTGTATAATTGAGGTGTGTCAAGTTTACCTGTGGTGAGTTACTTTGATCATGGACAGGTAAGTTTAGACTTGTAAGATCAGGCAAGTCAACTTGCCCAATTTTTCTTGCTGGGGATACATCATTCTAAAATATCAAACACATTCCTGATACTTATTTCTACAATTATCAATCACATTTGTGAACAGACATGACAAGATACCTTTCAGGGCTCCTAATAGACAGAGAGATTTCAAGATTAATCATTAATCCTCCATCTGAACCTAGAATATTACTGCTATGACGAAAGGTAAAGATAAAGATCAGTCTGTACATATGTACTGACTGATCTTACCTTAAAACACCTGTTTTTCTTTTTATAAACTGAATAGTTTAGAATTTATATCAAAAGAAATAACAGCTCACAATAAGTGTTTTCAGTGCCTTCTGCACTTTGATTTTAGTGCAATTTCTTTCAGCAAAACAGATGTTTAAAAGTCTAATTATCTAACGTAGATAGTTCTCATAAGAACCAAGTTGTAAAGATAATTTTAATGAGTAACCATAGCATAGGGTTTGTAAAGGATTATAAGATATTTTGATTATCTTTATTCTGTCTGAAATGGAGCCCTGAAATTTATCCCAAAAGCAGCAAACAGTTAAAAAGTCAACATCCCAAATTTGGGCAAACAGTGATAAAATTGGCATCCCAAATTTGGGCAAACAGTGATAAAATTGGCATCCCAAAATAAGGGCAAACATGAAGCAGGCAACAAGCAAAACCATGTGACCCATCAAACCTAATATCCAGCTCAGATTTATACATGTAGACAATCTTTCAAATAGTGTGCTATAAATTTGATCATTATCATTTTGTTGAAATAAACTGTATTTAGCTATTATCATTACACAGCCATTTTTAAGGTGGTCTGTAGAAAGCTACTAGATAACAGTTGTATTGTGCTGCCTTTTTGTTTGATGGGTCACATATGAAAGATGGGTATTTAAAATGCACATGATTAAAATTAACTCTCGCCATGCTGAATAAAAAATCTTCAAAATTATAACAAAATCTCAAAGTGCTCAGAGCTCTGCATGCAATAACAATGAGTTGGTACTCATTTAATTTTTATAAGCTTTTCTTGATTCAAAAAAGGAAAAACAGGTGGTATATAAAAAGATCAGACTGCACATTTTGTGCAGGCTGATGTTTATCTATAGCTCCTATCATGGCAGGAATATTATAGATTCAGCATGACAAGGGTTAAGATTAAACAGAAAAATTTTCAATTTTAGCATTCAGCATTTCAGCATTTCAGCTTCTTCTAAATTCAAGATGCACATTTTTGATACATTATAGGTTTTTTTTAACTTTAAAGAATTACTATAAACCCATCTTTTTGTGTAGATATTTTTACAATGAATCTTAAGCTTTATTTTTTCTATATACTGGAGAAACTAGCATGGCTTAACAGCAGTAGAAAATATACTCTCATCCCAAACTAACCATCACCAAATGCAAATCTACTGCAGAAACTACAAGTTTCATCTTTTCATAACACATGCACGCATTTGGAGCCTAAAGGAGGCTTTAATGTAGGAATTATTTTCATATAATAGCTTCATACTCATTCAAGACTTTTTTTTTCTCCCAGAGAGCTCCCCTGGACATTTGACCTTGACCTTTTGATCCTCCATAATAGCTTTTGCATCAATTTTCTATGCAATTTTAAATGCATTAAGCAAAGACATTTAGTTGGTGGTATTGACATCCACACAGTCCACTCAAAACTTAACCCTTCTCATGTCAAATATAAATATTAGCAAGATTACAATCAAATCAAATTGCTGAAGGCTCTGAAAGAGGAAACCGTATGTCAATATTTCTCTTGAAAATTATGTCTTAATGCAATATTTGTTCAAACACATTTAAAAGGTGGTGAAGAAATAAAATCAGTCTGCACATATGTGCAGGCTGATCTTTGTCTATACCTCCTGCCATAGCAGGAAAATTCCATGTTCAGACTTAGTACATTTAATGGCAGATCACACAGTTTGATGGCAGAGGTGAAATTGAGGCTCTACTTTGAGTGTGTATAATTTTACTTTTACTGCTTCTTTTATGTATCAAGCCACACTATACCACAATCACATACTTATAAGCCAACAAAGTAAAGCCACATCATACCACAATCACACATAAGCCAACAAAGTGAATCAACACCATGCTTACCTGAGCTGTTAAACGTTCTTCATGCGGAAAGGTCACATACTGGGAACTGTTTTTATAGGGGTCTTCAGGCTACATGCAAATAATCATAACAAAATATTGTGTATATTTATTTCTGATTATTTATTTCTTATCAGGTCATAAAGTTTTTGCTTGATAACTCCTTATTTTCATAGACATGTATGCATCTTTTTACTGGAACTTGCATCACAAATATCAAAGATGCAATAGTTCATCAACAACATTATTTGTACAAGTCACACATTCGACACAAACTATCAAAAGTGCCTTTATATACTTGTACAATTGTATTTGTAGCCAATTCATTTTTTAAAGTTACATTAACGCTCCCAGCAAAGAAAATGGTGTTGAAAACTGTTAGAAATAAATTCCGGTTGTTTTATCTTAATGTCATTCATAATACCTTCATTTGATGAAAAAAGTTAACATGAGGATCGAAAAACCATTGAATAGACGATAAAATCGGGAATAACCATAGGAACGATACATAACGGCGGCGACTCCCGATCAAGAATCGTGATTATTCGGTAGAAACCGGAATTTACTCGTCCGATCTAAAAATAGAAGTAATTTGCATACAGGACAATAACAATGGCGACTGAATAATCGGTAAGTATCGATTCTTAAGAAGTATTGTTTATGGCTATGAAACAAATGCTGCAAATTTTACTTGCGATAAGCGTGAACATATTTATTGGATTTACTCTATGTTGAGTTCATGTCTCTTAGTTCCGTTTGTTTACGTGAATGTCGACTGTTCAGATTTGCATCTTTACCGGACCCGTAGTATGACCGGATACGACTTTGAGACATGATAAAATTCTTCAACGGATCCGGTATTTCTGAAAAGGTGTTTTGCGCGTTAAAAAGACGGATGTCCGTTTTGCAAGATTTACCCAATTTGAACCGAATTTCCGCATAAAATTGACGTTTTTAAACCTACCGGGGGGGGAGCGACGACTCCCTGCTCTGATCCGCCACTGATTTAAATGTTCATACTTCCTAATGTTCGAAGACATTTTTGACACATGAAATGATGGTTTGTTCTTGACCCATTAATAATTTTTGATACATGTAAATAAGATGTTAATACCCCCCCATAGGCGTTACTAGGATTTTCAAATTTATACGCACTTAGAAAGCGACAACTAAAGAATATTTATAAGATGATGGCGATACTTGTGGAATGTGACAATAGGTGAATGTTTTACGCCTGGTCTGCTCTCAGTTATGATTTGAGAGTAGGTGAATAATTAAAACATCGTAACTACAGCTTAAATAAGCTGTAGTTACGATGATTTAAGCTGTAGTTACGATGTTATGATCATTCATCTCCGACGTTTTTCGAAAGAGGATTTATTTCTATTACGCACTTGCTTAATGTGCGTAATGGGAGCTATGCCTTTGCCCCCCACCCATCCCCCCACCCCCCCAAAAAAGGGAAACAAACAGGAGAGAAAGACAGACATATGTTCGGTTTAAACCTTCTATTTTATATCGATCGGGACACAAGTTCTTACAACTTAGGTTAATTCCTCTCGATTCTGCTTCCTTGAAAATACACCAGTACTCACGCCGAATGTGTGGGCCAAAGAAAGATCGATAGCCGCTCCCGGGAATTGAACTCAGGACCTTCTAGGTCAAGAGGCCGATGCTCTTCCACTAGACCACGGACACCGAATAAATAAAGACTATGGACGAGGACATATACATTTTTCTATATTACTATAGAGACTCAGGCTGAAAAAAGGTGATTATTCATCCTTTTAATCAAGAAACATTGTGGAAAAAGGGAAAAAAGCTAATAATAAATTATTTCTTGTTTTACCATAATGTTTTCTACTAGTCAAATGAAGATATAACTCTTTTACAGGCAGAGATAAAATATATGAATATGGACTTCACTAAACATCATCAATGTGCTCCGAGTGAAAAGTATTATAGTTTAAACCCCATCATTTTTCCATCTATAAGGCCTGGTGAAACAGAAGACACCATGGCTTAAAGATCCTAACAACCCCTGTACAATGCCGTCTTTGTTTACTTGGTAATGCTGCTAGTTACCCCTAGAGGCTGAGAGCATGTGCTGCCAACAACAACAACGTGTTTCTAGGATCAATGTAAGTAAATTTGATATAATTTGTTACAAAACAATATAGCTTTTTGAAAAAGTAAATGACATCTATCCAAGTAAAAGCTATTTTTTAAACAAATTTCTATGTAGTAGATTCAAATGTATGCGGTTGTTTTCAAAATCTTTAAAGTGATATAATTCATAAATCATCATTTGATCTAGTATCAAATCTTTCAAGAAAATGCTCCTAGATTACTAAAGGTCCTATGTTGTAGTCAAATTTTTCATAGGAGGAAACAAAAAAAGAATAGGAAAGGTTTGTGTCCATCTTCAAAACCACACCTGAAGCTTTCAAACTTATTAAGGATGAACAGGGCTCGTGTTTGACCCTTAAACCAGGGTTTTGACCCTCAAAAATCTGAAAATATATTTATTCGACCCCTAGAAATTTCTCCCAAGGGGGTCATTTTGACTCCCTTGAGAGGAATTACTAAGGGTCAAAAAATGGTTTTATACTTAAGATTTTCATACATTGTTTAATTACTATTTTAAGTTCTACAAATAAATTACTTGTTTCATATCATTACAAGAAAGAGTTAAAGTGACTCTAAAATATGCAAAATTCTTCTTATGGTTTGCTTTTTTGTCAATTTGACCCCTTTAAATTCAGATTTGACCCCCAGTATTTCTTAGGTGATAAGTCAATGACTTTTTGATTTCAAACTCTAACACGAGCCCTGGATGAACCCATGGTCATTGACTAAAATACTTCATATTATAGCTTAGCTAAATATTAGCCCTAAATAACTGTTTACTAGATTGTACAATGGAAAGAAAGACAGTGTTTTTCTGTCTTAACTGAAATACATAATAGAGCTTTCAAATTTAGCAATCAGCACTGTAACCTGCCAGACTACCCTGAGTTGTGATTTTACTTTTGCATGCATCAGAACTATGTTGTAGGTAACCTCATTTCATGAAGAGAAATCAAAAGAAAGTTAAGGGTCTTTTCCACCCAGAATGAAAACATATACCTGCCACTTTAAAATTTGGAAAGTATTAATTATTCAAGAGTATTCATTGATTTCAAGGAAGTATGATTATGTTGTAGAATTTAAACCTCCATGAAATAAAAAAAATGATCACTTCATTTGGGTTTGGCACTAAGGGAAGTCTGGTCACTTGTGGTCCTTATTTTTACAGACAGAATTTTTTTTTTCAAATTAGGAGTCCATTTTTTTCCTTAAAAATTAGAGGTTATTTTGACAAATAAATGAGCAGGAAAATTTCCTTTTCAATACTTCTGTCAAAATTTTAGATCTGTTTTACTACTAAGTTTTTGCAGATACAATTATTGCTAGCATCTCTTACTTAGTTTTTTTTTTAAAGAAAATTATTATTGGTAAGGAACTATTGTGCAAAAGAAGTAATTTGTAACAAGCAATTTTCCCTTCACAATACATGTAGTTCCTTGTCACTATAGACTCCCTACTTTTAGGTTGGACTCTTTGACTGATAAGTCGAGAGTCTGCTGAGATTAATTTCATATGGGACTACTCTTTACTGAAGCTTTCAAAATAGCTGCATAATCAAAATTGTTTTCATTGGGAAATAAAACAATTTTTAGGCAAAATAAAATGCACATATCTTTATGGTCTCAACTAAAATCAAAATATTATGATAACCTAATAGTACACTACCTATATATGTACTATTGCTTTGATAATTAAAAGCCCTGTTTTGTTGGATGCTAAATTTCTACTCTTCTGAAATACTTCAAGTTGTGACCATGATTTTAGCTCGCCTGAGCACAATGTGCTCAGGTGAGCTTTTGTGATCATTGAATATCCGTCATGTGTTGTTCGTTCGTTAATCAAACTTTTGCAAACAATTTTTGAAAAGTCACAGAAGGAACATTCTGGTAAAGTTTCATTGAAATCAGCCCAGTGGTTCAGGAGGAGATGTCATTCAAAGATTTCGGACTCAAAATATGTCCCACCCTGCCAAGCCTATAATTATGGGCAAATGGGTGACCCTCTTCTAAAGTTGTTCAGGATTGACCCCCAAATATGGGCGTGGCAGGATGGGGCTTATTTTGACCCCGAAATCTTTGAACGACATCTCCTCCTTAACCATTGGGCCAATTTTAATGAAACTTTACCAGAATGTTCCTTGGGAGATGTCATTCAAAGATTTCGGACTCAAAATATGTCCCGCCCTGCCAAGCCTATAATTATGGGCAAATCAAATTTCACAAACAATTTTTAAAAAGGGTCACCCAAGAAACATTCTGCTAAAGTATCATTGAAATCAGGCCTGTGGTTCAGGAGGAGATGTTGTTCAAAGATTTCAGGCTCAAAATAAGCCCCTCCCTTTTACGCCCATATTTGTGGGCCAATCAAAATTTCACAAACAATTTGTAGCTCTGTATGGTTCTCTTATTTATGCCCCACACCAATAGATCTGGAGTATATGGTTTTATGATTTGTTAATCAGTTAAGTTAACCTCAACCCTTTTTACTGGTTGCAGTTGTTTATGTTTTCAGTTTTACATGGAATTATTTTTTTTCTGAATAATCCATATTTTTTTCTTTTCATCTTTAGGTCTGCATGACCTTTCCTTTGTATGGATATGGGAGATAATTAAAAAAATTGTACTGACTGGTTGATTTGTATCTGGAGATAATGCAAAACATTTGACTGACAAGTTGATTTGTATCCTTTTTTCAAAATACCAATAATAGTTATTGAAAGAGTCTGGCAGCCAGACTTATAGAGAACTTATCACTGAAGAAATTCCTTTATTATATACTTGTTTCTTTTCAGGGATTTGAATCATTTCTACTGTATGAGAGTATTCTGGCCAATGGATGAATGATGATGACCATAGTAGTGTTGACAGATGAAGATCTTCTAGAGTCCCAAGGCTGTATAAACAAGACAGACAGAATGGTCCATATCAAGTGATCAAGATTTACCATTTCCTCCTGTGTAATTCAAAAAGGGGACTTAATGTAAAATATTGTATCTAGTTAAAGTGACTCTCTATATTTCAACAAAAATTTCACACAATGCTTGTCATCAAATGCCATATGAACACAGGAAATTTTAACTTTGGAACTAAAATTAAAAAAAAAACAACACTATGTCCTGGACAGCAGTTGTCATCAGACATCCATCTAGTTTTCTTGGGGGTGGTGATCTGTCAATAGCACTATGTGCCATAAAACAGTACAACATGTATTATTAAAGCAAACACTTTCGGGAACACCAAAATATTGTCGTTACAGAGAATGCTCAATAAGTATATGTTTTGTTTACAAATTAGAAGAAAAATATGATTGAATGTGTTTATTATCGCACATTTCTCAACAACCCTGTATTGATAAAACTCAATAGGGTCGTCTCATTGACATGATCTTATGAGTTTTATCATCAAAGGGTTCTTACCAATAATTTATAGACCAATACTGTGACTTCTTAAGATATTTTAATTTAAAGAAGGGGATTCTGAAAACAGCCTCTAGAAAAAATGGTCGCTTAATAGACAAATGTTGCTGAGCAAGATGGACTGTATATTATAATAACACAACAGCTGGTGCAAGTCCAACAACAAAAACATTTTTCCTTTGAATATTATATTTAATGTCCATGACATGGAGCTGTCAAAAAAGATTGGTCAACAATAATGAATATTTTGATAAGTAAATGTTCTAAGTGCTAAAAGAATTGATGGTGTTTACTATAATAATTTCATTCCTCTCCATTATTGGTTTCTTTCAACAGCAACATTTCCAGACTCCTGCTTTATTAAATGGTATGAATCTTGTCATGTTGAATGAAATCCTTCAACTGATTAAAATTTGTCAAAGAATTAACCAATAATTGAGACCATTAGACTAGTCTGAGTTTTGAAAGCAGGTACTGTAGTGTCGACTTAAAAAGGACTTCACATTTGTGCAGGATGATCTTTGTCTTTATTGTAATTTTAACACTATATCTCTGTATTAAAACCAGGTTTTCTCTGTGCATCTTGAACTGTCGTGACATTTAAGCTGTTACTTGAAATATCTGTTAAATTTCTCAGCAGACAGTACACTCCAATCCTAGTTTTTTGTAGAAAGAAACTGTCACAAACTGGAAATAATAAAAAGAATGTGTTTATTGGTGACCCCTTATACAAAAGGGATTGCAAATGTAATAGAAAAACAAATATATTATTATTCAGTGTCATGAAAAGGGTTAACAAGGGCTCTGTAAAACTATGACAAATTCATACAGGTAATGATAAAGTTGATAAATTGAGCTTATGGCCAATTGACCTAAAATTTAAGACATCATTTTCAATTTTACATGAAATGCTAGACTAAGTTCTGTATTTGAGAGTTTTGATTTTTTCTGCATATCAACCCAGTCACTTTGAAATTTAAAGGATTTTCCTATAAACAATACACATCATCTACACAAGGAAATGAATGTGTCAATTTTGGTGACCCTAGGAGAAAGCTTTCTCAAATAAGCTCAATTCTGTCTCAAGTTATCACTTGGACAAAGTTAGGTCTTCCCAATGACTGACTTGAGCAAAGCTGAATACCTCAACTTTGTTGAATTGGGCATTACAATGGTTCATAAATATAACTAATGGTTCTATTTACATTTTGTCAATCTAGAGGTCCCGAGTTCCATCCCCGATGGCGGCACTCACTCTTTCCGACTATTTGTCTCTCACCAATGGGTTGATAATCGTAGACCTATGTGAGATAGCAGCTGGAGGCTAGGAAAGGATTTGATGGTTGTACTGGTAAATAAATACCAGGAATCCATTGTTAGGTGCTCCAGCCGCCACAATTTAACTTAAAAAATGTTGAAAGCGGCGTTAAACTCCATTCAATCAATCAATCAATCAATCAATCAATCAATCCATTTATATTTTATCTTAGTTCTTCCAAATTTGATAAGTATTAACCTCCATGAACAAGATATTGAAAAGACACTTTTTTGATATGCTTTTGATCAATGACAAAAAAAGAATAATTTCAGGATTAATTTCATGGAGATATGATTTGAAAAAAGTAATCACACATATTTATACATGATGATTATGTTTTTGTTTCATACCTACTTGGGAATAAAAAGGTATTTTTTTAGCCTTGATGATTTAGTTTAATTGTGTCCATTAAGATTCATGCATTCTGATTGGCTGAATTAAAGGTTTAGTTAGTACATGAAAACATTTCTGAATAACCAGTTATTTTGTAAGGTTGCGCACTAAGTATTCCCATAAGAAATTTGTCTCCTTATTGAGAAATCTTTGTACAATTGCTTCATGATATTTGACAAGATATGAAGATAGTTTTTTTTATTTCATTGAGGTATGAAGCTTAAAACCTAATCACTCTTGTATATGAATCCACCAGTCTATTTATACAGTATGATCATATTCATAGTTCCATACCTCCATGATTCAAAAAAAGATTATTAGATATCGCCTAATATCTTAACTAGAAAAGGCATTATAATTATGAATTTAAATCAGGCAACTTGCCTGAATTAAATTCATAATTATAATTCGAATGTAAAAACTAGGACGAAAAAAGAAACGCTTGCTAACCTAAAATGATTGTTTTAAGGGAAAAATTGTATTATTGGATTATTATATTCATTTTTGTGTGAAATGTCATCTGTATGGAACCAGCTGTTGAAGTTTCAATTGATCTCTGATGCAGATGACATTTCATACGAAAATGAATATAATAATCCAATAATATAATTGATCCCTTAAAACAACATTTAAGGTTACCCGGTGTTTCTTTGGAAAAAACTTACTTTACTGATGGAAAGCTTCATGAAATGAACAAACACCAACATTTTTTCAAGTCCAAAATGCTCCTCTTTTCCTCCATACCTTTAACTAGTTTATACTCCTGCAAAACATTTATAACAGATTTCTAAACAGCTTGTTTGAATAAATTAATGTATTAGGTTATTACAGGGGTATGCAAATATGACTTTTCTCCACTTGGCCAGCCGCAGCAATAGCCAAGGGTTTTCCCAAGTTCTTTGGGAAAAGGCCCCTAGCATGCATTTGGGAAAAAATTATCGACAAAATTGCAATTTGGGGATTTTTTCATGTATAACTGTTTCGTTAATTCTTGCTTGTAATGTATAAATTTTCTTTAAAAAGGTTGTTCTTGAGATTCTTAAAGTTAACAAAACACATATTCATACTCCCAAGTTACAAATATGTCAGAAATGAGTTGTTTGGTTAAGTCCATTTCATTAAATTGGGAATTCTCTTCCAAATTGGGAAAAATTTGGGGCCTTTTCAATGGGGAATGGGGCCTTTATTGGGCCCCTGAGAGATAGAAGAAAAAGCCCTGATAGCACAGTTGGTAGCGTGCCGGACTTCTAATCTAGGGGTCTCTATCCGCACGGGTTCGATCCCCGGCCGCAGCACTTATCCTTTCCGACATTTGTCTTACACCAATGGGTAGATAATCGTAAACCTATGTGGAATAGCAACTGGAGGCTAGGAAAGGGATGTGGTGGTAGTATTGGTGTGAGAAATACCAGGAATCCATCATTAGGTGCTCCAGTCGTCGCGGTATAACACAGAGATTGTTGAAAGCGACGTAAAACCCAATTCAAATCAAATCAAATTCTCCACTTAGCCATGGACAAGTGAAAATCAATTTCCTACTTGTTTAGGATAAGAATGATTTTGCCCATCATATTCTTCACACATGACAATGTTTTCTCCCCTTTGATACACAAACAATAGGGTGACTTTTCTCCTTGGTTCTTGTAAGTACTGTATCAAGATTTGCTCTGGTATTTACTTGTCCACGGACAAGTGGCCTAGAAAAATGTACTTACTTGCAAGTGGAAAAGCCTGTGTCGGACAAGTTGGGCATGGGAATTCCACACCCCTGCATATTGGTATTTTGATAATAGCAGAGTATAATTTGCTATAATAATGACTTGATATTTCTGATTTTACCCATGTATTAACTGACAATTTATTACTAAAAAAAATGATTACATCATTTACTAACAAATATTGGAAGAATAAGAGCATGCGGATGTCAAAAATATTGAATAAGTTACAGGTGCTATTAATAATGCAAAAAGGTCTGAATTCTGGGGCATAATTTTTACAAAAAAAAACTTTCTGTGTTATTTTCCATGATAATATGCAGGGATAATTCTGGCTCGGGATATCATAAGCAAAAATAACTCATTTAGCCAAATCTAGTGAGAATTTGAGAATTATTTGCAAGATACATGTATTTATCCCTTTCCTGATTAACAAAATTTTGGACCTGTCCAAATTGAATGGTTTTGCAGACTAAAATTTAAAATGGATTTAATTTGAAAAATAACCATTCAGTAGGGTAGAAAATAGTGTGGAAAAAGAAGAAATTGCTTGTCAGAAGCAATTTCTTCTTTTTTCACAATGTTTTCTCAATCATAAAATCACAGGCACGTAAAAAGCAGGGATTAAACAGCAAAGGGTTAACCAAATCCTTCTATGGGTTAAATTTTGTTCTGATAATTTTCCTCATTAAGCAAGTTTAAATGAGATTTTTGGCAGAAAAGTGAGAGATTCTCTAATATCTCATCCCAAAATGATACCTGAATATGGAAGGTCCTGTGATGGTAAATACACATGCATGCAAAGTTTCATTCATTAACTTAATTCAAGTATATTCAATAACAGAGATCTTTATCACCAAGGTTAATAAAGATTGTTTTATACCCAAATCAAAGATGCCAGCGCTCCCACTACTTCTTTATCTGCGGGTAAATATGGGTATTTTACAGCATGCATGTACGCCAACTATATGAGACAAAGAAGGCTGTTTGCGAAAAATATGGGTTACAAGTTTCAATTTGGATATACTCGGGGGTTTTCGGGAACACTAGGTGCCATATTGCAGACCAAACTAAATTCCACAAGATGGAACAATGGAACACATTGTGAATGTGGCTAGATTTTACCATTCTGTCCGTTCCGTATTCATGCATAACTTTTTGAAATGTATAACTAATTATTACAATACCTATATTATCATGATTCAATTGCAGGGCTAGCATTTTCAAATATTATTCTACAAGAAATTTAATGATTAAATAAGCCATAGTGTGACAATTCAGGAAGACCCCCATGTGCATAACCTTATTTCCCTCCTCTCTGGATTTCAACATACATAATACTTAATTTATTTGGTTATTTGGTAAATCTGGAATCACATCACCATACCATCAGTAGGTGCTTACAGCTTGATGCTGTCTCTAGCACATCAGTAGGTGCTTACAGCTTGATGCTGTCTTGAGCATAGGCGTATCTAAAACTTTGAAATTTATACGCACTCAGAAGGCAACAAACAAAGAATATAATTATAGGATAAGAGCGAAATGTGGACTGTGACGAAAAATAAATGCCCTTCGTCCGCTCCCTTTTTATGATTTGAGCATCGGCGAATAATCAAAACATCGTAACTACAGCTTGAATAAGCTGTAGTTTCGATGTTATGATCATTCATCAACAATATTTTTCAACAGATGGTTTTATCCTTTACGCACTCGCGTAAATTGCGTAATGGGAGCTACGCCCTTGTGTAGGTAGGATATTTTATTATTCATGTCTGACATTTCTTAAACCCTACCCAGAACCGCAACAGTGGTGGATCAAGAGGGGTTTTTTTATTATTCAATGAATCACCTAGGTCAAATAGTTTCGTTTCGTGGGCAAATGTAATCAAGTTTGGAAATAATTAGTAGTTTCTGCCCTGGATCTAAAACTGAAGCAGCGAACGGGAATTGAGCGAACTTACACTGGACGAACGGGGAATGGCGTGAATTGTAAATGGGCGAAAGGGCAAGACTTCTTTAAATTGTCACTTGACCTTTCAAAGATATAAATACAGTGTTATTTTCTGTCGGAATTACAGATGAAAATCACCTTTCGTAAATTCCTTCTCAACAACATCCCGATCACAACATGATCAAATTCGTGTAGCTGTATCCGATTTCGCTCGTGTGACTTTTTTCACCCCTGGAGAATCGCTTTACTATTAATCGTTTTGTTGGATCTTCCAATGTTGGCCTTGAAATTCCATCAATTCTTCTTCTTTTCGGTTCCGAAGATGACAGTTTGGATCGCCCGCTATTTGTAGGTCTGCGACATTTTTCTTAGCTCATCAATATTCATGATGTAAATCGTAAACATCACGTGATGGGCGGAGTTTTACGGTCCCGAGCACTTACGGAGATATTTCGGAATTTATCGGTAATTACCGGAAAATTGTGGATGAATAAAAAGCATCCAACAAAAAATAAAAAGTGCATATTATATCCGTCGTAATCGGCGCGATCGTAGAACAGTCGAGGCTTTGGTTTTACCAGATGGCATAAGAAAGGCTATATTTTCTTGGTTTATAATACAAATAGGAAATAATTGACAAAAAATGAGCGTTAATGTAACTTTAAGGATCCTTGGAACATTCCATTTTAAAATCATTTCAAATATGTCAATTTCTTACTATCAGATTTCATATTTAATTTAATCAACAATAACGAGATGACAAATTTAAAGACAGGTCCAAGTGGAGATTGTAGCCTTCAGCCAGTAGATCTTACAAGTAAATTCATCATATTTCCCCCAATAAGAATACCTTCCATAATAGCATCTCCCCCAACTGAGAAACTAAGAAAACTCACTTAACTTTACTGAAATTACCTACCTTTTATATTTTTGTTTAGTCTTTTCTTCTTTAATTTGTTATCACAAATTAAAAGGAGAAAATCAATAAGATGGTAGTTTGATTAAAATTTTGCTTCAGAAATTGGTTACTAATGAACTCTCCCTTGCCATGCTTGTATAGCTTCAGGGAGCATTAATTTTATAAGGATAAATATGGTATCTGGAAATAGGTAAACAAGAATCACACACTCCATAATTGTGACACTCTTAAGGTAAAACATTGAGGACAGAGGGAAATGAGTCCATTTCTATAAATTCATAAAAGTTTTGAATGCTTTCAAGAGTTAACCCTTGTCATGCTGGATCAAAGGGCAAAAAGCACTGGAAGTACCAACTGTAGGTCCTTTTTTATTTGAAACACTAAATCGATTGACATTCTGGTTTGAAAGTGGGAAACAGGTGGTGTAGACTAACATCAGACTGCAAATAGGTGCAGACTGATAATTGTCTATAGCTCCTGCCAAAGCAGGAATATTTTGGGTTCAGCATGACAAGAGTTAATCTCTTCATCAACGATAGTTGCCTTTAAGTTTGCACAAGTCTGGTTCAGACCTATTTATTTCACACTGATGGATACAAGTTCTTACAATTTTAATCAAATCCACCTCAATTTTGCTACCTGGAAATGAACCAGTACTCATACCAAATGTGGGGGTATGGAAAGCACAAGAGCCATAGCCTAGGGATCAATCTGGGGAACTCTTTTTCATTAAGCTTTACTTCTTGACTGCAGACACAATGTTGTGAAAATTTAACACTCTGTAAATTGATAATGGTTTATGTCTCGATGCAATCAATGCCATGCATCAATTTTACATCTCAGTACTAAAAGGTTTTAAGTGACCATTCTGTAAAGGAACTTGCAATAAAATGGCTCTTCAAGGTCAAAATATTCTACTAACAAGAGCATCGCATACAGGTGCAAGGCTCAGCTGCAAGTGCTGGATGATGCAAAAAAAGGTTTAACCCTTTCCTGTTTTACAAAATTTTAGACCTGTCCAAATTCAAAGGTTTTGCAGATGAAAATTTAAAGAGGATTTAAATGGAAAAATAACCATTCAGTAGGGTAGAAAATAGTGTGGAGAAAGAAGAAATTGCTTGTCAGAAGCAATTTCTTCTTTTTTTTCACAATGTTTTCTCAATCATAAAATCACAGGCATGTTAAAAGCAGGGATTAAACAGCAAAGGTTTAAGTCAAAATCCCCCTTGATAGTCTGGATAGCTCTTGTTATGTTGAACACAAAATTTATACCAAGTTTCATGCAAATATCTTCAATTACAACAGAGACATGACCAAGGTTAAAGTTTCTCGCACCAATGTCTACGTCGTCTGCAATGTCAATGCCAATGGAAACAACACCAAGGTGATCAAAATACCTTAGTTTTTCTCTGAAAAAGCTGAGATAAAAATGAACCTTTCTTTCATCCTCCTGTTTATTGTCCCACGCTTTTTGGCGATCAGAATCATCGAAGCGGTATGGGCTGTAATTATTCTGTACTGGTTTAGACACAATAATCGTCTCTTCAAAGGATTTTGCCACTTTGTTCATCATGCTGTCATCTTTACTGTAATCGTCTAATGAAATCTTATTATCTGGTTGCCATGGTAATGTAGAACTTAATCTCTTTGCTGCCTTGATTTGATCTTCAGATGCTTGGAATGGATTCTTGTATTCAGATTTAGTTCTAGGTCGCTGCCATCGTAACAGAGCTGCTGGGGGACCGACACTACTACTACTGCTATCCTCGCTGGTACCGCTCGTGTTGAGGGCATCGTTAGATCTGACCAGTTGTGGAGGGTTAGCTTTAGGTGGGGTGGGTGGGGCTTGAGACTCGACATTCTTCACTTCAGCGTACTGTTTCTGTGGTGTCATGGTACGTCTAATCACATTCGGGGATTCTGGTGACAAAAGATAAAATATTCATCTAACAAATCTATTTGAAATAATTTACTTCAAAAAGTTTTCGGCTAAATCAATTTGTTAATTTAAATACAGGTTCCAAGCTTTATTGTATGGATTTAAACATAGTTTTGAACAAGAGCTGTCGGAGGACAGCAAAGCTGGACTATTCCATATGCTGGATAGTAACAGCAAATTAATATTGACATTGGAAATTTCATTAAATAAAAGTCAAGAAAAAAGAATCTTTGTCTAGATGCTTATATATTATGGTCAGAGAGGCATGTGCAAAGTTTCCAAGCATAAGCTTAAGTAGAAATAGAATTATAACTGATATACAACATTTGTACGAAAAAAACTTAACCAAGAATTTCTAGGTCTGAAAGGGGTTAAAATTCAGAGTATTGAATCTTTGTCAAGAGGCTGATATTATAGGCATAGAAACATGTGCTAGGTTTCCAAGCATAAGCTTAAGAAGAAATAGAGATGTAACTGATATACAACATTTGCACGAAAAACTGTAACCAGGAATGTCTTTCTAAGTCCATAAGAGGTAAACTTCCAGTAGATTCAATATCAGAGAAATTAATTTTTGTCTGATGCATGTGCATAGTTTCCAAGCAATAGCTTAAGTGGAAATAGAGACATAAATGTATACAACATTTGCACATCAAAACTTAACAAGGAATTTCAAAGTCTGAAAAGGGTTAAAATTCCACTAAATTCAACATCAGAGTAATGAATCTTTGTCTAGTGGCTGATTTTATGGTTACAGAAGCATAAGTAAAGTTTCAAAGCAATAGCTTTAGTAGAAACAGAGATTTTAAACACTTGCAGGTTAAAACTTAACCAAAGCACTAGGCCGACGCTCGTATGACCGCAATAGCCTTGCTATTCTGTGAATAGTTGAGCTAAAAATTTAATCAATTGCTTTGCCTAAGGAACATATCATTGGCTATAATATACTGCCGAACTAAAGTTAAGGGCCAGCCTCTGATTTTCATATCTTCAGTCGTAAGGTTTATGCTTAACCATGAAAGTAAATAGATAAGGCAAATTGTGTTTTTCTAATGCTTTAAAATCTGCTGCAATAGGCAATCATTGTTTCGCAAACAACGGAGAACAGCTACAGTGCTCCTAGGGCCCTTTAAATTATGGTACAATCAGAAAATATCCATTGAAAGTTTTTCTGATTTAGCTGTAGAATGAGTACTGTTGGAAATGTTTAGCATTTTGCAAGAGCATTCGATGATTAAACTGAACACATTTCGACAAGATGTTAACTTAAGGGGGTCTTTGTGGTGCCGTTTGGGGCTTCTGTTCCACATGCTTCAAATGATCAAACTGGAAACATTGGATGTAGACTAGGCTCTCAGATGGATTCAACATGTTTGTCCAGACAGAAAACTATCCAGGCGACTAACAATAAGCCACCCTGTCATTCAGTGGCATTATGAACATTTTCAAACTACCGGTTAACCTGATAAGCGATCCCGGTCGGGAGGTCTAGATGTTCACATCGAAGGTTTTTTCTCTACAGTCAGCTCCGGGCTCTACTTTACCAATCCAACACCCGTATGTCATTGATAGACAGTCTAAGAAGCGCTCCAATCATTATCATAGGTTGCATGACTGAGACTCGTTTCCTGCGTTAATAGGGCCTGCATCGGTGGTCAACTTTTATTCAAGATCACATCGATCATTGTCATTTTGAACTCCAATTCACTCTTTATTTCTCAATATGAGTCTAAACATAAACCCAATAAAGGTAAAGATGAACTGTTGAGACAGATCAACTGACTTGTTGCTGAACAGTGACCCCTTGAAAAGAACTTACACCAGCTTGTGTTAATCAGCTATTCTATTTTTGCATATGGTGTGGATAGCAACTCAAAAACAGGTGCCACAGAACCCTGCTAACTCAATGTTTCCTTGGAACATTAAATGCTTTTCAGGATATGATTTAAACACCCGACAGGGAGCTTACCAAAATCAACAGATTTTTGCGCTTTTACGAAAGGGGGGTTGGGTACTTTGGACCATTTGTCTAAATAAAAAACTGCTTTGTAGGCAATTTTGATTGCAGTTCTCAAAAGTCATATCATTGAGCTCAGTTCTTGCAAAAGTTGAAATTGTAGCAAAGTATTTTCAAGAAATGAAGTGATTATTTCACTGGCCCTTAACTTTAGTTCAGCAGTATAGTATTTGGATAGAGCAATGTATTTTCTTTTATAGGGCATTCATATCTGGAGTTTACTGTGTTATACAGTCAATCTTTGGTCTCTCGAACAGGGGTAATCTCGAACACTATGGAAAATTCAAACAAGGATCTCAGTTCCGGCAGATTTCGCTCTAAATTCATAGTGTTCGACCACCAAAAACTTGTACACCAGGACGGTCAAACTCTCGAACACATTCTTCGGTCCAGAAGTAAACTAGAAAGCCATGAATGGCTTGAGTCGCTCCACAGGCTTGAAATTCTTGTGAAAGCAAATAAATGTTTTGACTAGATTTTTAGATATTTGGGGTTCAACTGATGTTGAAAATGATTTTCAAAGTTTCAACTATATAACAGATAGAGAAATGACCTCTGCCCATTTATTGCATATTTTTCATCCAATCAAAATAATTTTTGGTACACTGATAAAGGGTCACTCTAGGATCATTCCAGTGAAATTTGGTTGATATCCATCATTTACATTCTGAGAAAATGATTTTCAAAGTTTCCACTATATAACATATAGAGAAATGACCTCCGCCCATAAAATGCATGTTTTTCATCCAATCAAAATAATTTTTAGTACACTGATAAAGGGTCACTCAAGGATCATTCCAGTGAAATCTGGTTGATATCCATCAGTTACATTCCGAGAAAATGATTTTCAAAGTTTCCACTATATAATATATAGAGAAATGACCCCCGCCCATAAAATGCATGTTTTTCATCCAATCACAATTATTTTTTCTAGACTGATACAGGGTCACTCAAGGATCATTCCAGTGAAATTTGGTTGATATCCATCACTTACATTCTGAGAAAATGATTTTCAAAGTTTCCACTATATAACATATAGAGAAATGACCTCCGCCCATAAAATGCATATTTTCCATCAGATCACAATGATTTTTTGTAGACTAATAAAAAGTCACCCAAGGATCATTCATCTTAAATTTAATTGGTATCCATTAATTAGAATCTGAGAAAACTCACTTTTTACCATATTTGGAAATTAGCCACGCCCATTAAATCCATGTTTTTCATTGGATCAAAATTTCTTGAACAACTTTGAAAGAGGGTCACCCAAGGATAATCTCTGTGAAGTTTGGTTGAAATCCATCCAGTAGTTTCTGAGGAGAAGATTTTTAAAGAAAAGTTTACGACCGGACGCACGCACGCACGGACGGACGGACGCACGACGGACACAACGCCATGACAATAGCCCCAGTGGCTTTCAGCCAGTGGAGCTAAAAATGCTTTATATTTCACCCGGAAAAATTCGAACAAAGGGTCTATCGCTTATAACAAGATGTCATAATTAGGCGTTTTTCACACTTTTCAACTCGCAATCCTTTTTTGACACCTTATTGGCCATTATGCACCGTGAGTCATAATTACCGATCCCGAGAAAAATACACTGTTTTATTAATTGAAATAAGTTGTTGTTTCGCCATCTGCTGTTTATATTCATTACTATATATTGTCTCTTATGGATAAATTGGGTACTAGTTAACTTAGCGATGTCAAAAAAAACACAAGAGGACCAAGATGGTCCTAGATCGCTCACCTGAGTCTCTTTGACCCCTGGGACAACACATTAATTAGATAGGCAGATGTCAAAAAGAAGATAATTGCCTAAGATCAATACCATGGAACGTTTTCAGCAAAGAGCAAGACAGATATGCCTTTTTGCTCTTTGATTCTATGTAAAAAGGGATGCACCCGGGTGGACCCCAAAAGTGACCCCAGGGTCTTGACATGAACAAACTTGGAAGAGGTCCATACGATGATGCTACATTCTAAATATGAAAGCTGTCTGCCTTCTGGTTTCAGAGAAGAAGATTTTTGAAGGTTTTCCCATTTTCACCCATTATGCTCAGATGAGCTGAAAGGGATGCCCCCGGATGGAGCCCAAATATGACCCAAGGGTCTTGATATGAACAAACTTGGTAGGGGCCAACAAGATGATGCTACATACCGAAAATGGAAGCAGTTTGCCCTCTGGTTTCGATTAATTAACGAAGATTTTAAAAGATTTTCGCTCTTTGATTCTATGTAAAAAAGGGTTGCGCCCAGGCAAAGCCCAATTATGATCCTAGGGTCTTGATATGAACAAACTTGGTAATGGTCCACTAGATGATGCTACATACCAAATATGAAAGCTGTCTGCCTTCTGGTTTCATAGAAGAAGATTTTTGAAGATTTTCATTTTTTTTCCCTTTGTGCTCATTAGAGATAAAGGGATGCACCCGTGCAAAGCCCAAATAAGACCCAAGGGTCTTGATATGAACAAACTTGGTAGAGGCCCACTAGGTGATGCTACACACCAAATATTAAAAGCTGTCTGCCATCTGGTTACAGAGAAGAAGATTTTTAAAGATTTTCGCTCTTTGATTTTTTGTAAAAAGGGTTGGGCCCGGGCAAAGCCCAAACATGACCCCAGGGACTTGATATGAACAAACTTGGTAGAGGTCTACTAGATGATGCTACATACCAAATATGAAAGCTGTCTGTCTTCTGGTTTCAGAGAAGAAGATTTTTGAAGATTATCATTTTTTCAACCCTCGTGCTCATAAGAGATAAAGGGATGCACCCATGCAAAGCCCAAATATGTCCCAAGGGTCTTGATATGAACAAACTTGGTAGAGGCCCACTAGGTGATGCTACACACCAAATATTTAAGCTGTCTGCCATCTGGTTACAGAGAAGAAGATTTTTAAAGATTATCGCTCTTTGATTCTATGTAAAAAGGGTTGGGCCCGGGCAAAGCCCAAATATGATCCTAGGGTCTTGATATGAACAAACTTGGTAATGGTCCACTAGATGATGCTACATACCAAATATGAAAGCTGTCTGCCTTCTGGTTTCAGAGAAGAAGATTTTTAAAGATTTTCATATTTTCACCCTTTTTGTTAAGGGTAAAGGGAAAGTTAAGGGTGGATTTCATTTATTTGAACAACTTTGGTAGAGCTTGACCCAAGGAACATCCCTGCCAAGTTTCATCAAGATTGGCCCACTGGTTTAGGAGGAGAAGATGTTTAAAGAAATTGTGGACGACGCACGACGGACGACGCACGACGGACGACGCACGACGCACAACTGACGACGGACGACGGACATTCTACGATCCCAATAGCTCACCTTGAGCACTTTGTGCTCAGGTGAGCTAAAAATAGAGATACGTAACGTCTGCTTGAAAGTATGAAGCGTCCAGACAAGTGACTCATGTAGAAATTGGGGTTTAAAATTTAGATGGGTCTACATTATCTCAAAGACTTACGTAAATTTATATACTCGACAAACTTTTAAAGTTCAATATTTGAACAGTGTTTAAATTTGACTTTTATTAATTTTTCACTTGCAATTGAGGCCACGTACGTAACAGGAATAAAAATACGGTAGTTTTTTTTGTAAACAAAGGGAATGCAACAATAAGACTCTTTAGTTGAAAGTTTTTTCATATATTTTTTTTCATACATTTTCAAATACAAATCCAGTGGAGATCTAAGAGATCTAAAATCCAGTGAATTAAAAAGTGAAATTCAAGAAAGAAATAAGTATACGTACATTTGGATACAATGTATTACCGGGTGTGGTGCATTCCCATCTTCTGATACCTTTATAGTTTTTTGGATTGGTCGAACAACCGATCTCTCAAACAAATTATCAAGTCCCCAAGGTGTTCGAGCTAATGAAGTTTAACTGTATGTCTTATTTCCAATCAAAATCTCTCCTAACATACCTGTATCTTGTGCTTTATTTGATACAGAGATAGTTTTTCTCTCCTCAATAATCATTTCCTCCGCTGGATAACTCATGTCTCTGCGTAGTTCTGGACGCTGACTGTCTGTCTCGTCTTGTTTCAGGTCGATCACAACTTCAGTTTTTGGCACACTCTCATTGGTAAAGATAACATCTGCTTGCATAGGTTCTATGACTGGACTAGTCGCTCTATATTCATCAACCTGTAATTAAGTTTGAATTTTTCTAAGTCTTTTTCCAAATTTGGGAATGGTCCAAACTTAAAGATGTAGTGGATATCTATGGTTGTATACTGTAGATATTACCATGGGAAAAGTAGAAAATGCTAGTTACAAGTATCTTCTTCTTTCCACAATATTTTCTAAAGTACTATTTTATCAAGTATTAAAGAATTTGTGCAGAATTTTATTTTCATTCTTTTCCTCCTTTTATTTCCTATTTATGCTTATTGTGAAAGATCCATAATTCATTCCTTTGGTGCATAAATTAAGCTATATTTCCACTTCCGGACCCATTACTCATGAAAATAAATTTTGATATTCACTTTATGACAGATAATGCCATAGTCCAAGTCCTTTGATTTTCTTATATATATATATATATATCCACAAATCCTGTATGAATCCATATATGAGCTCTAACCTGATTGGTTATCTTAGAAATATTGTTGTTGGTTTCCCTCTCCTGTTCACCAATTAACTGGTCCATTAACCTTGGTAAGGAACCATCCTCATTGTGTTGTGGTACCTGAAAATACAATAAACAGATGACTAATGAAAATGTTCAAATAATGGTTGCTACAAAAAATTCTTATTTGTGTACTGGGAAAACTTTTTTAAGCCCAGGCTTTTATTAGAATCTTTATGGTACTATCAACCAAATTTTGGCAAAAATATGAAAACAAGGCCTACATTATTTTTGAAAATTTGAACCCTCTTTAGTAGAGAAATCCTGGATTCAACAATGGTTCAAGCCCTGATATCTGATATTTCATAACAAATGCAGTATATTTTGCTATAAACAATATCGTATGCAACTCTTGTCAAGAATTTATGGTGTAATTTATATGTGTTGTATATAATGGACCGGTGGCCTATATGTATCAGAAATAATAAATCTAAATCTAAAAAAAAAAATCTATCTTGATCAGGGATCCTGTACTCATTCAGCAGCAATAGTAGGATATTGGTTCTATGAACATGGTATCTGTGGTAGAGAGGTTGATATTCAGGATTTAAAGGGACGCAGGTTTTGCGAGTCTGAGACACTCATATAAGTAGCCAAGACCCTCAAAACTATCAGATGTGAGTCCCAAAGACCCTCTTGGGGTCAGCTTTCAGAAACCAGTCTTCGATTTTTTCTTGAATTTGAGCCCCAAATAGTAAATATATAAAATCAATACAGTCCTTTCTTTACTCTCAACCAGGAAACAGCTCTTAATTCATATAACAAAAGTTTAGTGCTAAAAAGAAATAGTCTATATCTAAAGCAGGGACTTCCAAACTTTTAGAAAGGACCCCCTGGGATCCCAATTAATGAGTCCTTACGACCCTGTCTTGTTGAAGTCAGACTAAAACCCTGAATATTTACAGGCACCAAAACAAGCTTTCCATATTTCCAGCTCCAAAAAACAATGACTTAATACACAATATACCATTCCATCAACATAGCTTCATGTTTTGTAACCAAACACAAAACTTTTATGAACGAATTAATCATAATTTGACATTTTCTTCATTCATTTTTTATAATATCTACTTAAATGCAAACATTTTTCTAAATAGTTCTTCATAAAGGCTTGATAAGTTAGGCAAATGTTTAAATCTTATGTAGTAAACCTTCTTAGATCTAATTGTAAATGAACCTTTTCAATTTCAAATTAATTCAATGGATGAGGTCTGATTATTTACATGTGTATAAAACCTTTGTATAGTCATAAAAGGGAAAAGGTTTTTAAAACTAATTTGCATATTACTGGAGCAAAACAGTGAGACAGCCTTCTGTATACATCATCATAACTTCAGAGAGACCAAGTAATCATAACAATGATTCATTGACAATGTCTAGTCATAAAAACATGACAAAGCAATGTACCGTAAAAATTCTAATTCTAAGGTTACAAACATTCAACAGAGGTTTAATTTTCGGCCATTTTTTCACAGTCTTAACAAATATTGATGGCTCAACACAAAGTGTTTACTATATGTTTATTGGCAGTTACAACTGTTCACACTGAGCCATCAATATGTTTCATGCCCTCTAATAAAAGCCCATCCCTTTCTAATGGAAATTCAATTTCTCGAACCAATGTGATCTATTAGAGCTTTTACGGTACTTATAATGCCTCTTATAGATGCTGCCTCTTATAAACTAGCTTTATCAGGAGGTTTTGCTCCAAATTGACATTTTTTTCCTCTAAATAATCATGTTGTAATGAGAACTAAATTTCACCAAAATAGAAATGGGATATGCCAGGGGCGTGCTCAGTTATGCCCCATTTGGGTTATTTCAACCTTTTGAAAAGCTCTAAGCCAAAGGGTTTGTCAAGAGTAGATTTTAAATATTTCCTCCTTGTTTCTTGTACATTGGGTGTACACAAGGGGAGCCAAAAAGAACATAATTTTTACAACAGTAATACAAGACAATGGGCTGATGTACAAAATAGGCAGCGCCAAAAAGGATGTGCTGGGCAGTATCTCAACATAACCAAAGGGCTTTAGTTTTTCAAAAGTGGATACAGGTTTTCTATAAAGCTAGTTCAAACTTACAAATTGTGGTTTGTTTTCCTATTATTACTATTTTTACATTGAATTTCCCAATGAAAAAGATATAATAAGAGGGGGATCTAAGATCTCATTCAAAGTCTGCCACTATCTTCCAAACAAATGTTGCAGGGGAATCAAGACACATTAAATATATAACAACTAAGTTACAGGTATGATAATTTATATATTTATCAGGATATCCTTTTGTTCTAGCCTATATATTTGCCTTGTTAAATATTTCCTCTTTTAATCTATAGAAAGCCATCTTCAATCTAAAGACTATGTATCTATATTGTTCTATATTATAAATTAATCTGTACTTACCTTTTGTGCTGACCTGTGTATTTCCTCTGTTAGATATGAAGACACACTACTAGCATCTGAATATTATGTATCTATCCTATTGAATATAATAAAATAAATTGTACCTACCTTTTGTGCTGGCCTGTATATTTCCTCTGTTAAATATGAAGACAGATCACTAGCATCTGAAGACTGTGTATCCATCCTGTTGTATATTATACAATATCTAGCCTACCTTTTGTGCTGGCCTGTATATTTCCTCAGTTAAATCTGTTGATAGACTACTAGCATCTGAAGACTGTGTATCCATCCTGTTGTATATTATACAATATCTAGCCGACCTTTTGTGCTGGCCTGCATATTTCATCTGTTAAATCTGTAGACAGACTACTAGCATCTGAAGACTGTGTATCCATCCTGTTGTATATCATACAACATCTTGCCTACCTTTTGTGCTGGCCTGTATATTTCCTCAGTTAAATCTGTAGACAGACTACTAGCATCTGAAGACTGTGTATCCATCCTGTTGTATATTATACAATATCTAGCATACCTTTTGAGCTGGCCTGTATATTTCCTCTGATAAAATTGTAGACAGACTACTAGCATCTGAAGACTGTGTATCCATCCTGTTGTATATTATACAATATCTAGCATACCTTTTGAGCTGGCCTGTATATTTCCTCTGTTAAATCTGTAGACAGACTACTAGCATCTGAAGACTGTGTATCCATCCTTTTGTATATTATACAATATCTAGCCTACCTTTTGTGCTGGCCTGTATATTTCATCTGTTAAATCTGTAGACAGACTACTAGCATCTGAAGACTGTGTATCCATCCTGTTGTATATTATACATTTATCTGGCCTACCTTTTGTGCTGGTCTGAATATTTCCTCTGTTAAATCTGTAGACAGACTACTAGCATCTGAAGACTGTGTATCCATCCTGTTGTATATTATACAATATCTAGCCTACCTTTTGTGCTGGCCTGTATATTTCCTCTGTAAGATCTGTAGACAGACTACTAGCATCTGAAGACTGTGTATCCATTCTAGCCTGGTTGTTTGTCTCTTCTTCTTCTTCTACAGAATCATAGGCATCTGAAAATGGAGTTGGTTTATAAATGATTGCAATTAAGAAATAGAATAACTTTTTTTTTTAAGTAAAATTACTGTTTCATTTTGTAAACAACAAAAGCTAAATTTTCACTCATGACTGCCACTTCTGACAATATAGCTTTTATCGTTCACTCAATGAAATATAAATTGGTGAAACAATGAAACAAATGATTATCCTCTATATACATATACTTACAATAAGGTAATACTTAGACCAAGGAGAAAACTGTGTTATTCTCGATCAACCCTTTATAACATCTAAATGATGGCTTATTTCTGTTAGATTTTGTGTTGCAATTAAATTTTAATCCATTTTTTATCAGAAAATATTTTAAAGTTACCAGCCTTGCTTGTCTGGATAGCTCTTGTAATGGTGAACATCTTCTATAACAACAAAGATACAACAAAGTTTAAAGTTTGTCTTGCCAAGGCCAACAGCACCAAGGTAAAGACAACTTCTTAACTTCTCCTTTTTCCAGAAAGTTACATTGTGAACAAAGTTGCTATATCTATCCATACTATAAACTCCAATATTAAATTGTGTGGAAATGTTTCCATCAAAAGGGTTAAAATATTTAATGTGATTGAAAGAGAAAATATTTACAAGTCTCCCCACTTCAAATATCTATTTAAAAAGCCCAGTTACAATGAATAAAAGCTTTTATGTACACAGGTGATTTAACAATTTTATCACAAAAATAAGAACACCCCTAACTAATGATTCTCTGTAACTCTTGATGAATACTTGTAAAACTCAGAGAGATGATATAAATCGGACACAAACTTTATGTTTTGTTGTTTGTTTTACTTCCAATTTCTATAGGCCTGTATTTTTTTTATCATTTTCAACAATGAGCAATAAGGCTAATAACTCAAAATTAAGAATATCAATGTCATATTTAGTATACATTACTTTTTCTAGCCAGGTTTTATGAGTGTATGAAGTTTCTTATCATAAGCTTCCACAATGTGATAGTTAGTTGAAAGAGTTTCTTTATTAATATGAGATCGAAAGTTGAATAGGCATTGAAATAAGCAATTTCATATGATTCTGTGTTTGACATTACAATAATTTCATTAAATGCATGATGGATGAAGAAGCCTGAGCAGCTAAACAGAATGTTACAAATTGAGGGATCAGTGCAACACAGTTACACTATTGTAAGTGCCTATAACTATATTTGTAGGCACTTTCCAGTACATTAGTGTTATTCTGACCCCTCAAAATATTCATCAATTGAGAGCACAGGTCACAAGTCAGAAAATACCTATTAAGTTTGCAGTGAACACTCAAATCAGACTGTGCGGACATGCAATTGTTGGAAATGTCACACAAGCGCTAATATTCCCTCAATTAGTTTAATAAAGCATGTCTATTTGGTATTGAGAACAACCTGGCTTAGGAATGGTAAATTACTTAAAACTCATGAAAAAATGCGCAAGTATTTCTGCTATGATAGCTCTATTAATAGAAATTCTATCATTTGACCTCAACATGTTACCTTGAACTTGATGTATTATAAAATCTTTTTTCTTTCCACTGATTTCTGATGGAAATGAGCTGTACACAATCAATTTTGAAAGCTTTTTGAGAAATAAATATATAATATATTTTCTTTTTCAACGCCAGATATTTAATGGAGTTGCCAATTATGCCGGACAATTATTGGTGCAAAAGGGTTAAATCAATCAATAAAATTGGAGCATTCTTGAATAAAAAAAACATAGATACTATGGAATGTGAGATTATAATGAATGATTGATTTTTCTCAATTCAACCATTAATCCCCAAAGTTTAGTTAAATCACACAACATGATAACATTACAAAGGTGTCAATACTTTCATCATTCTTATCTCCACAAAATTTAGAAATTCTTTTACCAAATCAGACTTACTAATGATTGATTGAATGGAGTTTAACGCCGCTTTCAACATTTTTTCTGTTATATCGCAGCGGCTGGAGCACCTAACAATGGTTTCCTGGTATTTCGCTCACCAGTACAACCACCACATCCTTTCCTAGCCTCCAGCTACTATCTCACATATGTCTACGATTATCAACCCATTGGTGAGAGACAAATAGTCAGAAAGAATGAGTGCCACCGTCGAGGATCCAGACTTACTAAATATCAGGAGTAAAGCGTAAGACTGTACTTAGTGTCTATGCATAGTTAATCTTCCACAGAACTGTCATAATGTGAGAGTCTATTTCCCAGCTTCATAACAGCATGAAGGGATGTGTCCGGCAATTTATCCCATTGATAGACATGGCTTAAGATCCCACTCTATCATGCTATGGAATGTTGGGTATTACAAAATCAATGGACCAAGTCTTTCTCTTATTAAGTATTTCTATATTTATTGACAGATTCTGTGACATGACATGACAAAACATAAACAGCAGAGGTTATGAAAGAAGGGTATAAGGATTTCTGATTTAGGTACTTAAAGTAATTTTGAACAACCGATTTGCTGTGGGTATTCAGCTGAATTGGCCGAATTATACAATTATAATGAGTTCCTGCAACATTGTGTTTATTCAGAAATTATGATCTTATATTTGTATTATACTCTCTTCAGACATCAGGGCCCGAGGTTATAAAACTTTTTCTCAGACTCAGGCTCAATTTTCTCAAATTTCAGTTTGAGATTAAAGCTGCACTTCAGTTTCATTACTCATTTAAATGTATAAACATAAAAGATGATATTAATAAGTTGTTATAAATAACAACTTATTAATATTATCTTTTATTTTCATACATTTATTTTAATTTGAAATTTGAGAAAATTGAGCCTGAGTCTGAGAAAAAGTTTATAACCTCTGGCCCTGATATTATATAACTATGACCTCTGTGTATTTAGTCTATGTTTGAATCAAGAAACCTCCTCAATGTCATGCACAATACGGTCATCCAAGAATTCCAATTTTTAGATATATCAAAGATCCAGCCAAGTAAAATCATAGATAGGAGTTTGATTGAAAGAATAATTGGGTGCAACATAGCTCCATGACCTCAAATTTTTCTGTAAATTCTTGAGACAAAGATACAGTGGAATCCTGTTTATAATAGCAACACCAGTTTATCAACAGTATGTCATCATATCACTTTTTCTTCAAGAATTTTATTTGAAGCAACCTTATGTATCAAATTGTTTAAAGAGTTTGGTATAATTCTAGCCAACAATTTCCAGGAGGATAAACTTAGCTTTGGCAATCAGACATATTAAAGCCATGTCTAAATTCCCTCCACATAAAGGGCTATATAAGGAACATTCCTCTCCAAATAATTTAAACTTGATCCAGAATTTTTTCCTTCACACAAAATTGTGACCCGTCACGCAAAAAGGGACAATCTGGGTAGTGCGTAAATAGTCGACCCTAGTCAGACAGCGCAGACTGACTCAGGTCGACACTTTCGCACTCTGCTTATTTTCATAATCTAGAATGATCAATCTACCTTCAAGTGAAAGACTTTTTGAAATGCTACCTCTGGTTGACCAATGCTGACAATCTCTTTTTCAAAAACTCATATTACAGAGTTCCCAGATGGTCCAATTTTGCGTTTTGGGTCACAATTAAGAAGTTCTAGTTTGATCTGACCTGTCAGGGCCATACATTTTTCCAATCAATTAAGAGATGAAGAGATCATTTGTTGATTTCATGAAGGTATGAGAAAAAAAAAACCTTACCACACTGTATAAATATGCAAAGCAGATTCATACATGAGTGTGATTATTGTGTTTTTAGTTTCATACTGCTATGAAATCAACAAATATTATTTTCATATCTTATAATTAAATATCATGAAGCAAAAATGTTAAAATTAGTCAATATAGAATCAGATTTCTTACAGGACTGATTTTTGCTAAAGATTACAAAACAGCTGCATCCTTAAAATTGTTTTCATTGGAGAATAAAACCAACTTTTTCAGCCAAACAGAATGCACAATATTGATTGACACAAATAAAATTATATCATTTATAAATGAAGTTAGAATAAATTAGAGATTTACCTTTAATATTATTATGCCATCAACAATCAAAATATTAATAAGTTAACTGTCCTATCAATAATTATCACAATTTCAGATTAATTAAGGTACTAACTAAAAGCTGTCTCTCACACTGACAGTAAGTGAAGTTGTATTTATAAAATTCTGTTTGCCAACAAACAATGTGACAACACTTTGGTAAGCACATATAAACACCCACATTTACTCAAGCCATACACTATAATACAGTAGATCTCCCTAATAGACTGATACTGTTATATCTAACACCTTATCATCAGTACCCACCCAATTTCTCTTGTCCAAAAAGAAACTATCGCAACAAATGTCTACAGGATATTTAATTAGTACTGCCGCCTTATTTCTTATGTCTCAAGACTCTTCTCTTTTTTGTTTAACATCCAGTGTAAGTCTTTCTATTTAGCCCTTGTCACGATGAATATTTTTTTTTTTATCTTAATTGGGTTAAAATCAAAGAACTTAAAGCATTGAACGACCAAATGGTGAAATTGTGTTTCATTTCAAAATCAATCAAAACTTCTGATCTAAACAAATACATTTGGGCAGATTGATCTATGTCTAAACGTCCCGGAATATTACTCAGGGTTCAACATGACAAGGGGTTAATTTTTATATTGTTTTTCACAAAGTCTTTATTTGGTTACATACAACATTTTAATGCACATACAAATTATCTTAATTGCTTTCTATTCATCTCAAATTATGTCTTTTTGTTTTACTCCTCAATCTGGTAATAGGAAAATGTTAGCCTTCATTACATGAAATTAATAAGTAAATTGTGAAAGATCTGTTGAGATTTCACTTTACATATTATTTGATCTAATGAATAAACAATCGAAAAATAACTGCAACAAGAACATGTCTTAACATCTGGTCTACAAGAGTGGTCTTATATATTTTCTCTTCTTTTACAATAAGTTTGTTCCATGTCATCACAATTTTCTTACCTGCTAAAAAGTTTTCTATCTTAATCCTTAACTTGCTGAATAAATTTTGGCTAAAAATTTTCATGAAAAGGACAAAAAGCAATGAAAGTACCAACTGTAGGTATTTTTTTTTATTTGAAAAACTAAATCTATTGACTTGAAAGTGAGAAACAGGTGGTTTAGACTAACATCAGACTGCACATATGTGCAGGCTGATGTTTGTCTATAGCTCCTGCCAAAGCAGGAATATTCCGGGTTCAGCATGACAAGGGTTAATTATTGTCTAAATTCTGAAATTTCTACTAGAACTTAACTACATCAGAAATTGAAACAGTTTTAACATTTCATTACTCGATATAAAATTTATATGAAACACGATGTGTTTGTGAAACACAAATGCCCCCGTAACAGCCATTTCTCGATAAGGCAAAGGTTAAGTTTAGTTAAGTTTTCGGACAGACGGACGGACAGACAGACGGACAGACAGACGGACATGAGTAAAACAATATGCCTCTGATCTCTCAATACGGGGGCATAAAAATCAGACTTCTTGATGCTCATATGCATATAATTTCAGATGAGAGGATAGGTACATAATTATTTTAAGTGCCTTAAATTTTCTAGACTCTTAAAATTGTTTTGCATTGACTAATTAGTCCAGAGTTAGTAGGGAAAGATGAGAGTTATTGCACTTATCACCAAACTCATCTACCATTTTGACAAATAATGACTTCTGGCCACTTAGTTAAATCAGAATTAATCTAACAAGACCTCTAACACCAGGTGGAATTTTCTTATTCTTTTTTTTACTCAGGTCATTGCCATCTTACATAATTATCATAAAGGATATCAATCCTTTCATTTGGAATTATAAATGTGTAAGCTGTGGTCCAGTGGTGAAGACCATGGCATTTTCACTGGAAAGTCCCAGCATCGAATCTGGACCACATTGCAGGAATTTTCGTTGAGCAGAAAATTAACTCTTCATTGCTCCTATCCACCTAGGTGTATAAATGGGTGCATGAGTGTTGGAGGCCAAATTTATATGTGCTGTGGCTGTACTGGTAACAACCAACTTTTAACTGGATCATTGTGTGTAAAGTCAGTTAGCCAACCATAGGTTGGAAAACACTATAAAATACAGGTATTCAAGGTTTTTAAAGTTGGTAACATTTTATTTCCTTTGGTAGTAGAAAGGAAGTAGAGTACAAATTTAACAGCTTTTTTCCCTTGAGGATAATGCAAGAAAGGATCTAATGACTCCTATTTCCATTGTGGTCCTAACTCATTCTAGATCTTATTAAGCTTATAGAGAGAGAGGCAATGGATTTTAGCCACTGCTACCCACTTTTACAGCTAAGTGGACTGGGATCCCGCCTGTAAAGTGTCATACCCAAATACACTACCTTCCTCCTGTGGGGCTAGAACCAGCAACCATCAGAATATGAGTCAAGCATGCTAACCACTGGGCCAACAAGACAGACAAGTTTGTAAGTTGGTATCTTTCTTGAAAATATGATTTTCAAGCTGTTCTTGTTTATAAAATAAAATCAGGTAGTATAGACTAAGATCAGACTGCAGATATGTGCAGGCTGATCTTTGTCTACACCAACTGCCAATTAAGGGCTTTCCCAGATTCAGTGCATCAAGGCTTATAATTAATTCTCTTAGTGTATCTTACCTTCATCCATATATCGTTTGACTCGTAGTTCAATCTGTCCACGTTTCACACTGTGATCCACAATTCCCTGCACCTGGGCTAGTGTTAACGACGATACATCACGACCATTTATAGTGATAAGTTCATCATTCGCTTCTACCTCACAAACATCAGCTGCACTACCTACAATTATATTATGGACTGATAGATTTTGTTTTTACCAGAATTGTGTCACTGATTAAATCTCCTGGTCAGGTCCTTTGTTTGGTTATGGTTCTGTTTCCATGGCATTTTGTTGCACTTTGATTAAATCATAGTACAGTCTAACCTCAGTTTCTCGAACATGAGTTTTCTCAAACACTTTGGAAAGTTTGAACAAGGATCTTAGTCTCAGCATATTTCGATCATAATTCATTGTGTTCGACCTCAGAAAACTCTTCCACGGGGAGTGTAGAACTCTTGAACTTATTCCCCAGTCCAGAACCTAAAATCGCTATATATTTTACCTGGAAAAATTCAAACAAGGGGTATATCATAAATTATAACATGTCATATTTCAACGCGGAATCCTTATTTCATGTATTATCCTGTGAAAAATGCACAGTTCGATTAAATTGATTTAAATCAATGTTCAATCATCTACTCTTTTAATCTTTGCACATTTCCTATTAACTATGGATTCTCATTGATATTTTGTCAACTAGATTTCGTAGCGATGTCAAAAAACCTATGGATACGTAACACCTGCTAAAAGCTTAGATCTACATTTTTTTCAAAGTATGATGCAGATTTATATGCATGACAAATGTTAAAAGTTTGTCAACATATGTATGATGTTTGAATGGGACCGTAATAAATTTCCTTGCAATTGAGGCAGCATACGTAACATGATTAACAAAATGATCTCTTTTTTTGTAAACAAAGTTATTTAAGAACTTCCAAACTAATAAATGTTATCCCAGATTTAACATTAACCTTGCTTTGTAACAGGTTTAGAATCAACTTGAATATTTATCTATAAGTCAATGCTAAATAAAACTATCAGGAACCAAGAACTTCAGCAACCAAGGGAGATAATTAGAAGTAAAGGAGGGTCAGATGTTAGAGGGTCATTAAAGAATGGAAAAATAATAATTGTTAACTCTTTCAAACCTTTGAGAGTATATGTTTTGTTATTGTTGTTTTGTTGTACTAATTTTTATAAGTTATTGAAACATTTAAACTCACAATTTTGATAACATTACACTTAAAATTGAATTGAACTGAAAAATAGGAAAGAGACAAGTATTGACATCTTTAGAAACATTAGCATGTCATGGATAAATTTCAGTGCTGTTTTTTTCTACCTAGTAAGGTGTGTCTTAAAAAGTTATCCATATGATAAATGCCAATTAAAATTTTTTAAAGTAAGTAATTTTCACTATCTTTGATTGATAGAAACGGGTGGGATAGGGGATAGTGGAAGGGTTTAAGTCAGAGGGCTTCACCCCAAACAACTTACAATCCTCCAAAAAAACATCATCAAGGTCACTGTTTTCACTCCCTGATATAAACACCAACATTTCTATATCATTACAGGGGGAACATACATGATCAATGTTATACATATTATTATTGACAATAAAATTGAAACAATGTTTATTATTTCCCAGCACTGACTTAGCCAAGAGTGACAGTGACTATGCTGATTAATTGCTTATAAACTAGATCTTTCAGCCTGTCCATTGAATTGAGGGGCCCATATATGAAGGCTATTATCCACAATACTTAAGACAATAATATCCATTCAATCTTAATGTTGCTCATATATGATTTACATATTTTCATTCCAGTAGATTGGCAATGTTGATAGTGTATGGGAAATAATAAACAGCACTACCATCACTATGCTTTAACAGGGGAAAGTCAATTTCTGCTTTGACCTTGACCTTTTGGAAGATTCCTGAACAAAGTGCAGTGCTCAGATTAGTTCGATTTCTTAAACAATTTGGTGGATGTCAGAAAATCATAATTACAGAAAATACTAGCCTGCTGCAAAAAGGACTAAGTGCTCGTTTGTCAATAATGAAAAGCCATTTTCCACCAAAGGACCATAACTCTGTCAAAAGTCAATGAATCATAACCAAAATTTCACTTGAAAATCTCTGCTTGATATTGATCACATCTGTAAAGATTGAATGAAATCTGCACATTTATTGTTGAGATATTAAGTGTACACAGATACAGTAAGAGAGATGATTGAAAGATCTCTTACCCAGATTGACTCTAGTTATTGTAACTGGTTGTCTCTTCTCCATCCCACCAGCTAGTGTAAATCCAAACCCTTTATTATTGTAGAGATGATTGAAAGATCTCTTACCCAGATTGACTCTAGTTATTGTAACTGGTTGTCTCTTCTCCATCCCACCAGCTAGTGTAAATCCAAACCCTTTATTATTGTAGAGATGATTGAAAGGTCACTTACCCAGATTGACTCTAGTTATTGTAACTGGTTGTCTCTTCTCCATCCCACCAGCTAATGTAAATCCAAACCCTTTATTATTGTAGAGATGATTGAAAGGTCACTTACCCAGATTGACTCTAGTTATTGTAACTGGTTGTCTCTTCTCCATCCCACCAGCTAATGTAAATCCAAACCCTTTATTATTGTTGAGATGATAGAAAGGTCACTTACCCAGATTGACTCTAGTTATTGTAACTGGTTGTCTCTTCTCCATCCCACCAGCTAGTGTAAATCCAAACCCTTTATTATTGTAGAGATGATTGAAAGATCTCTTACCCAGATTGACTCTAGTTATTGTAACTGGTTGTCTCTTCTCCATCCCACCAGCTAGTGTAAATCCAAACCCTTTATTATTGTAGAGATGATTGAAAGGTCACTTACCCAGATTGACTCTAGTTATTGTAACTGGTTGTCTCTTCTCCATCCCACCAGCTAGTGTAAATCCAAACCCTTTATTATTGTAGAGATGATTGAAAGATCTCTTACCCAGATTGACTCTAGTTATTGTAACTGGTTGTCTCTTCTCCATCCCACCAGCTAGTGTAAATCCAAACCCTTTATTATTGTAGAGATGATTGAAAGGTCACTTACCCAGATTGACTCTAGTTATTGTAACTGGTTGTCTTTTCTCCATCCCACCAGCTAGTGTAAATCCAAACCCTTTATTATTGTAGAGATGATTGAAAGATCTCTTACCCAGATTGACTCTAGTTATTGTAACTGGTTGTCTCTTCTCCATCCCACCAGCTAGTGTAAATCCAAACCCTTTATTATTGTAGAGATGATTGAAAGGTCACTTACCCAGATTGACTCTAGTTATTGTAACTGGTTGTCTCTTCTCCATCCCACCAGCTAATGTAAATCCAAACCCTTTATTATTGTAGAGATGATTGAAAGGTCACTTACCCAGATTGACTCTAGTTATTGTAACTGGTTGTCTCTTCTCCATCCCACCAGCTAGTGTAAATCCAAACCCTTTATTATTGTAGAGATGATTGAAAGGTCACTTACCCAGATTGACTCTAGTTATTGTAACTGGTTGTCTCTTCTCCATCCCACCAGCTAATGTAAATCCAAACCCTTTATTATTGTAGAGATGATTGAAAGGTCACTTACCCAGATTGACTCTAGTTATTGTAACTGGTTGTCTCTTCTCCATCCCACCAGCTAGTGTAAATCCAAACCCTTTATTATTGTAGAGATGATTGAAAGATCTCTTACCCAGATTGACTCTAGTTATTGTAACTGGTTGTCTCTTCTCCATCCCACCAGCTAATGTAAATCCAAACCCTTTATTATTGTAGAGATGATTGAAAGGTCACTTACCCAGATTGACTCTAGTTATTGTAACTGGTTGTCTTTTCTCCATCCCACCAGCTAGTGTAAATCCAAACCCTTTATTATTGTAGAGATGATTGAAAGGTCACTTACCCAGATTGACTCTAGTTATTGTAACTGGTTGTCTTTTCTCCATCCCACCAGCTAATGTAAATCCAAACCCTTTATTATTGTTGGGCTTCTGACTGATCTTGATGGTCTTCTCTGTAAATAGCTGAAATATTAACAGTATAAACTGAGTGAAAATACAACAACCTTTTACACAGCACAAGAAAAACATCAAAATAGTAATTAACATCATTCCTTTCTGTTTTGAATACTTTAAGCACTAGAAGAATGAAAGACAGTAAATTCAAATGAACAGTAAAAAGTGTGTTTCAATTAGAAAGAACTAGAGGTATATGAGTGCCTGTATTACTCAATAAATTTGGTAATTTATCATTTAATTAGTAAATTAGTCAGTAGGCCAGACTCCATCTCTCTAATTCAAGGGCTCTAATTCCACTATGTTCCTTACAAATTAAGGAACATAGTGGAGCTAGAACCCTTCACTTGCGAAGATGTCCAAGTCCAGTGAACTTGCATTTTCCATAACTCAAGAATAAGATCATGTAAAATTACTGTTGGTGGAAAACTGACACAAACATGTATTTTCTGAGAAGTGCAAAGCATAATCATACAGAAAGATCTACATACAACACAATGAGAAAAGCCCTTAGGCTAAAATATTTAAACTCATATTCGAAAAAGAAATTTCACAACATTTTTTTAGCTTTTTTTAGGATGTTTTCTGATTTCAGACAGAATTTATTCTAACTAACTTGAAAAACTTTTCATAGAAGAACTATCTACTTGAGGTTAAAAATGGTATTTTGTGTGGAGAGGAAAGTAATTATTAATACCCATTGAAAACATGTTACAAAATACCCCACTGAAATTAATCATAAACAAGTGAAATATAACAGTGAATATTATGTATGATATAGACTAAACTATGTTAAACTAATCTATCTGGAACAAAATAAAGGCTTAGTTATCATTAGCTTTTCAAAACAACAACATTTTGTGACAAGTCATTTAAAAGTTTGGTGTGACCTGGACCTTATCCAAATTAATGATTCAACAGGAACTACATCTTTTTTGAGAACTTCTATGCAAATTCATCAAATTATTTGTCTAATTAACACATGATATAGATACATGAGAACTCTTCAGCATTGACCTTTAATCCTCGTCATGCTGATCCAGAATATTTCTGCTTAAGTAGACTGTATGGACAAAGATCAGCCTGCACATATGTGCAGTCTGATCTTAGTCTATACCACCTGATTTTCCTTTTTAAACCAGAAAAATTTTAAAATTGTATTTCTAAAATCAAATGCTTTCGCACAATGAGGCAATACAGAGCTTTCAGTACTTTGATTTTAAAGTAATTTTTTCAAAGGTTTTTTAAATCAGCATGACAAGGGTTCAAAATAACCAGGACCTTGAGCACTTTAGATAGAGCTTTTTAATGTTCATAAAGTTACATCATTTTTAAATCTATCCATTAATTTTGTAAAATTGTTTCATGCAAGGGGCGAATATTCATACTGAAGACATCCATGCATGTTCTAGTTTGATAGGAATCATTTGGATCACAGTTCACAGCTATTGTCATGGATAGGGGTCCAGATAAGAGGGGTAATAAACAGTCTAAAATCTTTATTTTCCAATGAAAACCTATGTTGTTAGTATTCATTTGAACCATCTCAACGAGACATTTCAAATGAGTACCAACAACATAGAGTTAAACTACGAATAATGGAATATTTCAATTTGAAACCAAAAAAGCCCCTCTATCTGTAGCTCTGAATTGAAGCAGACATACATGCTCACATGAAATCCTACAAATACAGATGAATCTGAGAAATTGACCAACAGACTAACAGAGATCATCCAGTAACCATAGCACATCATGTGATTCATTTTTTTCTACTATGGAATTTTAGATGATCTTCTTCATAAAATATTTGATATTATCACCAACTAACTAAATATTAAGTCTCATTGAGAAGCAATGACATTTCATTACATAGGGAAAATCATTAAAAGTTTTTGGAAACTTTAAACTAAGTAAGGCAGCTACCTAAATACTCATCCAAAAGAACTCCAGAGAGAATGATGATGGTGTTAAATTTATCATCCATTTCTGACACTGTCAGTACTAATTGGGATTGGCCAATTAAATGAATGAGTATCTGCAACATAGATCTTTTGTACAAATAACAAAATTCTACAGTTCAAGTTGAAATTGTTTTCAGTAATCAGGAGCTTAGATATGTCCTTGCTCTCTCAATTAAACTCATATAATAATTACGTTGAGTATAGAACAATGTAAAACATGTCAGTATGAAGGACAAAAAAAGTTATTGTATTAAATTCCAGGAAGTTAAGATGGTGCAGACAATATATAAAAGAGACTTGCTTTATTCTCATCTCTTACTAGACCCTCAGGTTGTTCTAAAGGCTCTTCCTTTACGTCTTCATTGTAAGTGGGCTCAAAAATCAATTCAGTGGTTGGAATAAGAGGTTCACTTGCATCTAGTTTCCCTTCAATTATGCTTTCTATATTATCTCTGGTACTAAGTTCTGTATCTTCTTTTTCCATTGTAGATTCATCATTAATGTTATCTTCAATATTTTCAAAGGGAAATCCAAAATCTTCACCTTCATTTGATTTTTCACTTTTGTCTTCTTCTGCATTCAGTAGATTGTCAATCTTCAATAAGTCTTCAACTAGTTCTTTCACATGAAATTCATGTGTCTGACAATTTTCTGATTCATTCAGTTCATTTGTTACATCATCATCTCTGTTCAAATTTGTGTCTGTGTACTTGTATTCATCAATAACAGCATTATTTTTATCTTGTAAAACAGGAGAATCAAATCCATAACCTATTAGATCATTGGAAGTAAGCAGTTTTGGAGCAGAATCTTCACTAAATTTAACATCTTGAGCAGATTCCTCAGTGAATTTAGCCTCAGGTTTGTCCAGATGAACTCCGCTATCAGCTGTTAGAGTATCACTGCCTTCAGACATATCTCCAAAGTTATCATCCAAGATAATGTTGTCAACATTTTCCCTGTAATTTTTCTTCAAATCTTTCTTTTCTAAACCAATATATTCATTCTTGTTATCAATGATAATTGGATCAGAATTCTTCATCACATTTTGTTTGGTTTCTGCTCTCTTAAATTCAGTTGCCTTTTCTGATAATTCATCAAAATCATTAAAACATTTTTCTTGGCCTTCATTTCTAATACTATCACCTTTTCTTGTATCTAGACAAGTGTCTGCTGTGTTTGGTTTTTCATTTGTAATCACATTACTGGTTTCTACTTGATTTCCTTCCTTAAAACTTGTCCTTCTTACTATTGGCTTGGGTTCTTCAGCATTAATCAGGAATTCAAATTTTGATCTTGCTGAAGCAAATCTATCTTTAGACTGGTGTTCCACTAGAGAGGTTGGGCTTTTTAACCTGTATTGAATCCCTGATGTTGGGCTCTTGAGCCTGTGCTGATGTCCGGAGGTTATTGTAAATGAAGAGAGGTGAGGGTTGGTTATAGAATCAGTATACCTACTCACAGGGCTTGTCATACCAGACAGCTTGTGGTGAAATAAAACAATTCAACTAATTACTGATTAGCACAAGATTTCTATGGATAAAGTATATATATAATGCGTACTTAGTGTCTTGTATTAAAAGAAAATCTAACGAGGTTGGGGGAATTGATTATTGTTGAGGCTCTTCCGAGACAATCATTAATTCCCACAACTGAGTTAGATACTTTTTCATACATAACACTTAGTATGTATTATATTTATCTAATAACCTCTATTTACTTTGTTTTTGTCGATGTTTCTAACAGAAATGATGCAAGTTTCTAAAAATAACTTCATTTTGTCATTGTTCTAAAAATATCCATGTGATATCAGAAAAAATTTCATGTGGGATGTTATCACAAGGATATTTTTATAGTTATAAGATAAAGTAAGTTTGCATTTATAAACTAATAGAAGATATATTCTATATACTTTTGTTGCAATATCAATGGTTTTTTCTTTGCCACTTAACTAAATTAATTGGAAAAAACTTGTGTTTTTGAAACACTAATGCCTTATACAAGCAAATTAATTTGCAGTTGATTTAATAAGTTACAATTTCAGATGACCGAGACCTTAACATTAACCAATGCAAATTCATGGGATGTACATTAATTCTAAATAATGGCTAAGCGCAAAACAGTTGTAACTGCCTATAAACATATAGGCAGTTATAACTGTTTTGCGCTGAGCCATCGATATGAGTATTGTACTTTAGACAGTGTTAAAATAGTAAACTGTTAGCAACTAAGGTTTTGGACATACATACAACAGTAGCTGTCAAGACCAATGGAATAACAGACAGCTGACAGATGGACAACTGTGCCCACAATAATTTGCAGAGTTAACACCTTTATAAAAGCAGTTTCATTGGAACATTATTTGCTTCCTCTCACAATTTCTTTGTTGGATGGAAATGATAATTCTTATACTCTGTTTTTAGAATGCTTAGACCTTTGAATATGGAACAACAGTCATCCAAAGCCCTTAATAATTTTAAAGTGACAAATCTTATATATTCAGAAAGAAAACTATTCAATTCCAATCAATGACATTTTAAAAATCTTTGTCTTATTAAGAAGAAAGCATTGTGACCAAAGAAGATTTTTTTCATTTTCCTCAATGATATTGAAGGTTGTTGTTTTTTCTATTGTAATCAAAATGTTGGATTGTGTGAATAAATTTTAAAAGCAGTCTTAAGCATTTTCTAAGGTTTACTACCTAATGATGATAGTATCAAGATCCTTACCCTATCTTTGACAGTTTCCTGTGGTTTAAGTGAAGCATCTCGTGGTAGAGACCCATATTTTGGCTGAGAAGAAGAGGGGACCCTTGATTCTCTTGGAGCAAGGGCTGGTGGAGATTTGGGAGACAAAGGGGATGGTGGCTTCTCACTAAATGAAGACGACATATTTGTTAAATCCATAGATTTCCACGGTCGATCACTACAGAGTCTGTTTGGTCTACGAGTTATTTCTGGCACTGCATTGGCTTCTTTCTCCTTTTGTTCAAATGCATTTTTAATGTTTTTAATATTCCCATCACTTCTAGATGGAATATCTACCTTTTTCTTTTCATCTCTTTTCGGAGTTTGTTGAACACTATTTTCCCACAACTTTTTACTTTCACTGATTGGTTTATCCAGTCTCGGTGATGTAAATCGGTTTATATTGGTAGAAGTCTGTGTCGGAGTTTTATTTTTTACCCATGAATCATCGTCACTTAACACTTTAGGGATAGATTTATCGGAAAACACACTGTCAGTGTCACCTGACTGATGACTGTTATTGGTCTCTGAATCTGATTGGCTGTCCCCCTCATCACTAGAGTTACGCGCCCATGGTGCTATGTCCTCCTTTTTGGACTTCTTCTGTACCGATATTAAAAAGAAGAGACATATCGATGCCATAGAATAATAAGGTCGTAAGTGCAAAAACATAGTTTTGAGAAAACTTGAAAAAACTATTTTATTTCAAAAAGAATATAAAATTTTAAACAAATCAATCCCCAGTGTGTTCTAGATGTAGTATAGGCTTAGAATGGATGGAAGCTGTCATAAAATACTTTGTTGTATACCAAAAAACACGCGTAAACACATGCAAACGGCCTTTTCACTTAAGGTGTTAAACAGCTTATATGTAATAAAAGGTCGTAAGTGCCAGTTACGACCTTTTAGTCTAAAAGATTCTGGGTTCATAATATAATAATACTTGTTTTGAATGTATTGAATAAGAACCTATTGAACAATACACCACAAATGAACTGTCAGGAAATTGTCTCTTTCCCTATCCAAACCGTTTGAGGAATTGCAGTGCAAATTATTAGCTCACCTGAGCACGAAGGATTGTGATCGTCCAATGTTTGTCATCAGTTGTCCGTCATGCGTTCTGCACAATAATTCTTTTAATATCCTCTCCTCTAATACCAATTATGGGCCAATCTTGATGAAACTTTTGCATGGATGTTCCTTAGGTCAAGCTCTGTCAAAGATGTTTAATTTATCTATTCCACTATTCACTCTGACTTACACGGCAACAAAAATCTTCACCTCTGAACCAAGAAGGCATGTGGCTGACCTATTTGACATGTAGGATCATCTATGCACCTCTACCAAGTATGTACATATCAAGACCCTGGGGTTGTATTTGGCACAGGCCAATCCCGATTTACATAGAAACTAAAAAGGAAAATCCTAAAATCCTAAAAAAAAAAAATTATCTAAAACCAGAAGGCAGCTGGCTTTCATATTTGGTATGTAGCATCATCTTGTGGACATCTGTTTGTTCATATCATGACCCTTTGGTCATATTTGGGCTTTGCCCAGGCGCATCCTGAAGTAAGGAGTGAAAATTTAAAAAAAAAATTCCCCAAGGCAAATAACTTTCATGTTTGGTGTGTAACATCATCAAGTAAATTTGGGTATATTCCTTTTTACATAGGATCAAAGTGAAATCATTATAAATCTGTTTGTCTGAAACCAAATTGTAGACAGCAATAAATTTGCTGTTTCGCTTCATTAAATAAACCTATATGAAGTTTGTTTATATCATATTCTTAGGGTCATCATACACTTGGGCTAAGCCCATGTGCATCCAATTTTACAGACACAACATAGCAAGTATTTCATTAATAATCTGAAAACAGTCCAGGCCATTGGAAAAAAGATACAAATTATCTCCTTAGAATTGGACAATCTGATTCATGTGATGTCAAAATGGTCAAGAAGACTTAGGTGAGCGATTCAGGACCATCATAGTCCTTTTGTTTTTCACTTTCTGTCAATAAGTTGTTTAAAGAATGTCAAGATTTGGAAAGTTGCTTAATATTTTTTTATTTAAAAAGAGTCAACAGAGGGTAATAATCGCTCCACTGGTACATACTGCCTAGCGGATGTATGAAAATTCATATATAAACTGCATTAAAAGTATTATTAGCTAAGACATACTCTATTTGTAAGAAGACAGTCATCTAAAGCCAAAATAGTTAAATGCATGATATGGATAAAAATCTTATGTCAACAAACAATTTAACATGAAAGTCTCTTTTTCCGCAACAAAGAATATTTTTAACCCCCTTGTTTTTTACCTGTCTGTTTGCCTGGTCATCCCCTTAAAATACACTGGCCATAACTACATCTTTGGGAGATGCTCTTTCAGTTTCCTTCATTCATATGTTTTGGCAACCCATTGCACCTTAGTTATCAGCCTGAACAGGCTTTAAAGGAGGAATCTGAAAGAGCTTCTCCTAAGCATCATCCCTGCAAAGTCAGTAATTGAATTCTGCCTAGTAGTTTCAGAGAAGAAGAGGGTTTTTTAATATTTCACAAAGTAAAACCCTTTATCTGTGACTCGACAGCCTGTTGCACCAAAGTTATCAACCCAATCCTGATTAAATGCTGGAATCTGAAAAAGCATTTTACAAGCATCCCTTTTATGAAGTTAGTTGGACTTGGGCCAGTACTTTCAGAGAAAAAGATGTTTTTTGATACTTTACCATGTAGGGGCATTTTAAGTTGATTCGACAGCCTGTAGCACCCGATTTGAATTTAACGCAGAAATCTTAAAGAGCACATCACAAGGATCATTCTTGTGAAATTTAGTTGAATTCTGACCAGTAGTTTTATGAGGAAGAATATGCTTAGAAAAAAAAGGTTAGCGGCCGGACAGACGCACACACAACAGACATATTGCCACAATAAAAGCCCCGCTGGATTTTGTTCAGTGGAGTTGAAAATTATGCAGGTTTTAAATTACATCGTCATTACTTTTTGCTACCATGATCACAACATGTTCAAGGCAAGATCTTTAGACAACCTTCTGTCGGCTGTCACCCGTCAGTCAAGAAATGCTTTACTTATCAAGTAGCATCTTATGATCAAACTTACTGACAGTTTATTAGAAAACATAGTTGGGGACTTGAAAGGGATTTTGTTAGATCCATTTCCGAGTTCTGTCAGATCTTTCTGTAGACCTTAAGTCGAACGAATATCACTGCCAAGTTTTGAAAGTAATTTTCTTTTGTTCAAATCTTCCTTGAATCCATTTTGCCTCGAATGTTAAATCCTATTGGCCTTTGAAAATAATATAATTTTCACTTCAAAGTAAGTCTTTTTTTTTCTTAACCATGTTTTGCATTGAATAAGGCCAAGAGATGCATAGTATATTTTAGACCCGACCGAATACTATTACACTAATCTGCCTTTCCTTTTGAAATTATTGTCAAAAAAGATTCTTGTCTTGTCTAACCTGGTTGGGTTATTTTAGATTAATTTTATCAATCAACAGTTCGTTATACCAGAGCATGAAGCAATAAATAAATCTTCTTATTTTAAGTTTTCACATTTTCCTGCATTGTAACTCTGATCTGTGCACCAAAATAATTTTCATAAAAGTTTTGTGAATAACATTTGTTTTCAATCATATTCTTATTACCTAAAATCTATCACTATTTTGATTTTATTTGTGTAATTTTGTTATCTAGCATTCGACGCTAAGGTCTGATATTGCGGAAAAAAGATTCTTAATTTTATGGACTACGATATAAAAATTGTGCAAAAAGGTCGTAAGTAGCATGTACGACCTTTTCTTTTTAACAAAGCAAATCTTTGTGTGTTTTTCAAGAAGGTCTTAAGTGCCACATACGACCTTTTGTTGTGAACAGCCTGGAACAGATTTTACTTACCTTTTTCTACAGCAAAATTGGTCAGCATGACAAGTTCAAACCTCCACCAAACTTACATCATGTTATAGAGCTTTAAATACCCTTTCCAAAAATGTATGCATCATAAAAGGTCGTAAGTACCACTTACGACCTTATTTTTCTAAGGCATCGATATGTGAAAAGTCACACAAAATGAGACCGTCCAAGTGTCGGTCGTAGTCAGACAGCACAGACTGTGCAAACTAACATGGGTCAAAACTTTTTGCACTTTGATAATATTCTTAATCTAGTATGATTATTCGACTTTCCAATGTAATTATTTCAGAATAAGACTTCTGTTTCACTATGGCTAGATCCAATTTCTTTCTAAATTTGTATTTTACAGAGTTTCCTGATGGTCTTTTTTGTGTAAAATGTCACATATGTATGAAGATAACAACATCAACCTTCTGCGAAGAAATGGAAGTAAGTTTACAAGATCAAAGGTACCTCAAAGTTTGTCCATGCACACAGGTGTACTGGAAACAAGCTTGCAGATATATAGAGATACAGGGACAGAAATTCAAAAGCAGTCAATGTATGGTAGAAATAACATATTGTCTTATCCTAACTCTGTTGTTTAACCCTTGTCTTGCTGAATTAAAATCTTCTTGTAGAATTGCACTCATATCAAAGTACTGAAAGCCCTAGAATTCAAGTGTGTAGATAAACAACTATGCTTTGAAAGAGGACAGATAGGTCATGCTGACTAAGATCAGACTGCACATAGGTGCAGGCTGATCTTTGTCTATACCTCATGTCAAAACAGGAATATTCCTAGTTCAGCATGACAAGGGTTAATATAATATTTTACATAAGTTTCAGACTTATTAAATTGATACAAGTACAACAAAGAACAAACCTTTGGCTGAAACTGTACTGTATTGTAGATTTAGTGATAGAAGGTTCAGATTCACTATATAGATAAAAGTACAACAATGTACAAACCTTTGGCTGAGACTGTACTGTATTACTTGTAGTTTTAGAGATAGAAGGTTCAGATAGACGACATTGATACAAGTAAAACAAAGTACAAAACTTTTGGCTGAGACTGTACTGTATTACTTGTTGATTTAGAGATAGAAGGTTCAGATAGACGACATTGATACAAGTAAAACAAAGTACAAAACTTTTGGCTGAGACTGTACTGTGTTACTTGTTGATTTAGTGATAAATGTTCAGATTTAGTGAAAAAGTGTTCAGATTTACTACATTTATACAAGTACAACAAAGTACAAACCTTTGGCTGAGACTGTACTGTATTACTTGTTGATTTAGTTATATATTGATTGATTGAATGGAGTTTAACGCCGCTTTCAACATTATTTCAGTTATATCGCGGCCGCCGGAGCACCTTACAATGAATTCCTGGTATTTCTTTCACCTGTACTACCATTACATCCTTTCCTAGCCTCTGACTGCTATCTCACATAGGTTTACGATTATCTACCCATTGGTGAGAGACAAACATCGGAAAGGATATTTGCCGCCACCGGGGATCGAACCCACAACTTCAAGATTAGAAGTCTTATGCCTAGCCAACTGCGCTATGGTGGCGGCAGATTTAGTGATAAAGTGTTCAGATTTAGTGATAAAGTGTTCAGATTAACTACATTAATACAAGTACAACAAAGTACAAACCTTTGGCTGAGACTGTACTGTATTACTTGTTGATTTAGTGAAAAATGTGTTCAGATTTACTACATTAATATAAGTACAACAAAGAACAAACCTTTGGCTGAGACTGTACTGTATTACTTGTAGATTTAGAGATAGAAGGTTCAGATTAACGACATTGATACAAGTACAATAAAGTACAAACCTTTGGCTGAGACTATACTGTATTACTTGTAGATTTAGAGATAGAAGGTTCAGATTTAGTGATAAAGTGTTCAGATTTACTACATTAATACAATTACAACAAAGTACAAATATTTGGCTGAGATTGTACTGTATTACTTCTAGTTTTAGTGATAGATGCTTCAGATACGTTAAATTGACATGAGTACAATAAGGTACAAACCTTTGGCTGAGACTGTACTGTATTACTTGTTGATTTAGAGATAGAAGGTTCAGATAGACGACATTGATACAAGTAAAACAAAGTACAAAACTTTTGGCTGAGACTGTACTGTGTTACTTGTTGATTTAGTGATAAATGTTCAGATTTAGTGAAAAAGTGTTCAGATTTACTACATTTATACAAGTACAACAAAGTACAAACCTTTGGCTGAGACTGTACTGTATTACTTGTTGATTTAGTTATATATTGATTGATTGAATGGAGTTTAACGCCGCTTTCAACATTATTTCAGTTATATCGCGGCCGCCGGAGCACCTTACAATGAATTCCTGGTATTTCTTTCACCTGTACTACCATTACATCCTTTCCTAGCCTCTGACTGCTATCTCACATAGGTTTACGATTATCTACCCATTGGTGAGAGACAAACATCGGAAAGGATATTTGCCGCCACCGGGGATCGAACCCACAACTTCAAGATTAGAAGTCTTATGCCTAGCCAACTGCGCTATGGTGGCGGCAGATTTAGTGATAAAGTGTTCAGATTTAGTGATAAAGTGTTCAGATTTACTACATTAATACAAGTACAACAAAGTACAAACCTTTGGCTGAGACTGTACTGTATTACTTGTTGATTTAGTGAAAAATGTGTTCAGATTTACTACATTAATATAAGTACAACAAAGAACAAACCTTTGGCTGAGACTGTACTGTATTACTTGTAGATTTAGAGATAGAAGGTTCAGATTAACGACATTGATACAAGTACAATAAAGTACAAACCTTTGGCTGAGACTATACTGTATTACTTGTAGATTTAGAGATAGAAGGTTCAGATTTAGTGATAAAGTGTTCAGATTTACTACATTAATACAATTACAACAAAGTACAAACCTTTGGCTGAGATTGTACTGTATTACTTCTAGTTTTAGTGATAGATGCTTCAGATACGTTAAATTGACATGAGTACAATAAGGTACAAACCTTTGGCTGAGACTGTACTGTATTTCTTGTAGTTTTAGTGATAGAAGGTTCAGATGGATTTGTTACATTGACATGAGTACAACAAGGTACAAACCTTGGGCTGAGACTGTACTGTATTACTTGTAGTTTTAGTTATAAAGTGTTCAGATAAACTACATTGATACAAGTACAACAAAGTACAAACCCTTGGCTGAGACTGTACTGTATTACTTGTAAATTTAGTGACAGAAGTTTCAGATTTACTACATTAATACAAGTGCAACAAAGAACAAGCCTTTGGCTGAGACTGTATTGTATAACTTGTAGATTAAGTGATTAAGTGTTCAGATTTAGTGATAAAGTGTTCAGATTTACTACAAATATACAAGTACAACAAAGTACAAACCTTTGGCTGATACTGTTGTTTTACTTGTAGTTTTCGTGATAGAAGGTTCAGATTTAGTGATAGAAGGCACAGATTACTACATTGATACAAGTACAACAACATACAAACCTTTGGCTGAGACTGTACTGTATTACTTGTAGATTTAGTGATAAAGTGTTCAGATTTAGTGAAAAAGTGTTCAGATTTACTACATTAATACAAGTACAACAAAGTACAAACTTTTGGCTGATACTGTACTGTATTACTTGTAGATTTAGTGATAGAAGGTTCAGATTTACTACATTAATACAAGTACAACAAAGTTCAAACCTTTGGCTGATACTGTACTGTTTTACTTGTAGATTTAGTGATAGAAGGTTCAAATTAACTACATTAATACAAGTACAACAAAGTACAAACCTTTGGCTGATACTGTACTTTATTACTTGTAGTTTTAGTGATAGAGGGTTCAAATTTACTTTACCTTTGGCTGGGACTGTGTTGTATTACTTGTAGATTTAGTGATAGAAGGTTCAGATTTACTACCAAAACCACTGTCATCATCATCAAATGGATAGCTGTTCAGGTTTCCAACACTCTTCCTTTTAGACCTAAAATATATATGTGCTTTAAAATCAGAGTTGAACATGCCAAAACAGAAAGAAAGGGGGATGTTCAAATTGTTCTTAACAATAAATTTTTCATAAATATAAAAACCCATGTAAGTTTTATAGTATTCAATAATAATTTGTGATTCTGAAGAGCAGCAAAATAGGATTCTTTATGGAATGCTCTTACCGTTGATAATGAAAGTTAGAGAATAATTCCTTCAAAACAAATCATCAGAACAAGGGCATTGGTCTTGTAAACCAAGAATTTCTCTGTGGGTTCTACATCAGCCTGCGTCTGTTTATCTTCAGCTATGCTTCAGTTGCTGACTACTTGTAAGTAAGAGGTTTAACTTACTTTTCAGCCATAATCTGACTGAATGTTTTAGTTTTCCTCTCCTGGGTGTCATGCGATTCTTCTTCGTCCTTAAACAGACCTTCAGCTTCACCAATCTTTTGAAAAGCAGGTGTAGATTTACGTCTCTTACTCTTCCAACTGTCAAAATTCTGTAATATAGTGGAGAAATTACATGAAGCCTGACAAAACAATTTTTTGAATCTTAACATTGGTGAACATTTAAAAAGTAAGAGTGCACAGTCTAAATTTCATTTATACCTCTTGTCTAATGCAGGAATAATATGATAATGGTTAAAATTCATATTTACACATCTTTTGATCCTTTTTGCATAAGGTACAACAAATACCATATTTCTTCTAATCATGACGCCCTCCGTAATAGTAGCACCCCTACATTTTTTACTAAGAAAACCCACGTCAAATGCCAAAATTAACAGAAACTTTTAGAGATTTCTTCTTCATTTTGAGATAAATTTCTTCCAAGCAACCATTTATATGATTGTTTAGAGGAAGTTCACCTCAAATTAAAGGGAAATGTGCCTAAAAGACATCAATTGCAATCAGAAAATGCATACTAAATAAAAGCCATGCTATGTTTAGCTCCTGGGAGCATTTATTAGGAGAGGTAAGTGTTGATTTTTGTATTGTCATTACATCTTTGATTTTGTGAAGAACTAAATCTTCACTTTCACTAATGGCTCTATCCTTTATGAAATGTAAAAACATAGATTATGTTGTTCACTCAAAGAAAGATGAAGCAATCTTACAATGAAACAATGAAGTGATATATGACTGCAACCTCAATAGTTGTAGTTGATGCTTAAAGAAGTTTAATTACTTGTTATTACTTATTTTAACAAAATAACAACTCCTTTTTACCACTGTACTAACTCCTTTTTACCACTGTACTAACTCCTTTTTACCACTATACTAACTCCTTTATACCACTATACTAACTCCTTTTTACCACTGTTTTCAGTCACAATATCACAAAAATGTAAAAGGAACAAACTGTTTTTGACTACTAGCACAATGGATGAATTTTAAACAATATATCTTATTGTCTAATTGTTACATCCAAAGGATAGGCTGTAAATAGTTACTGTCAGAAATTGTAAGGTTTTAACTACACAAGCACAAAACTATGCAATATTTAGTAAACACTTCATAATAAACCATCTGTGAAAACATTATCCATTTTGTCTTCAATAATTGTTTTACTTGAAGCTATATTGCATTTGTATATAAGTTAAATTTTACTCATTTTAAATCAAACTTCTTTTCATTCAAAATAAGAAAAAAATAAATTCTGACAAAGCAATATATAAATCATACAAAACATTCCCTACACTTGAAAGCAAACTCTAAAGAATGGACAGGTCAAAACCATATCAATGGATTAGCACAACACTATTGTACGTGCCTATTATTATATAAGGACTTACAATAGTTTGATGCAAACCATTGATTTGTCTTGCAAAGAGCTGAGGAGACAAAATTCCATTATCTGATTGGAAAAAGGTTTAAAATAAGACTGAGTGTCATCTGTCAGATATCTGGACAAGCTTAAGAACGTACAAGAGATTGGCTATTAAATCTTAGACCTCAATATTCTTAATGTAACAAGAACTCGAACTTTATTGTGTAAAACATAGGACAAATATTGTTTTACTCACCCTCCCCCCCCCTTTGGACTTAACAACTGAGTGGTCTGATTTTAAATGATAATTAAGGACAGTTTAAAAGATTCAAGGATTCAACAAAACAAGTCAGTCCTTGACCTTTCCAACAATTAATATCTCAAAATGGAGACTTTGATCAGCCTTTAACTGTTTGTTTGTATGGGGTATAATGCCGCTTTTTTCAATCTTATAGTCATATTGTGGTGGCTGGAACACCTAACAATGGATTCCGGGTATTTTTCTCACCAGTACTTTCATTACATTTTTCCTAGCCTCCAGCTGCTATCCCACATTAGTCCACAATGATTTTAATGATATACAAGAAATCAAAAGTACCCCACACCCTTCTAATAGAAACTTGATGATTCTAATAAGCCCCTGATTTGAGCGTTTACGTGTTTTTTTGAGGGTTTTTTTTTTTTTTTTTCAAAATATCTGTAGATCAATTTCTCTATTTTTCGGGCAATGTTGCCACTAATAGATGTCCAACCCATTCATTTAAGGAGGTCACATGCTATATTTACAAACATCACAACATAATTATGACAACATACAAACAATATATATTTTGCAGAAAATACCAACCTTTATAAATATCCTTTCTTTTCAAATTTCTTAACAAATAAATTTTACCTAAGATGTTTAACACTCTGTTAATTTATTTGTTTTGCATCATTTATTTGGAACCCATTCATGAAATTTTGTTCACATATGTTCATTTTCAAAAATATATACGGGACAATGATTTTAGATCTAATTGTTACAATGACCCTCTTTTTTACCCTTTACTTAATAATAACTTGTTGAATGAATGGTATTTGATCCTAGAGGAAAGTTTCATCGACAATAAGACTTGGTCTAGCCAATAATTCAAGAGGCACCTAACAATTAAATGGATTCCTAGTACTTCTCAAACAAAATGTCAGAAAGAATATGTGCCACTGGGGGGAATCAAATCTTTGGATCATTTTTGAAGATTGGAAGTTTGATCCGCTACAAACTGCTCTATGAAGATATTCTGCATATAGTTCTTATGTAATTGAAATAATAGAAATTTTCTTATACAAGTTCCAACAATTTAAGATTAGTGAGAAAAGGAGTTAAAGGGCAAACTAACAGCACATTTATTCTTTAGTTTTTAGCTTTTGTTTGCTTTTGAAAAAGGGCAATAAATTTTTGGTTGCCTACTGAAAGTGATAATGAAAATGGTGAAAACTTAATAAAATAAAGATCATCTGCACTATATCATAGGCATATTTTTTTGTAGAAGGTGTCACCATGGTTTGTATTATGATCTATGAAATATTCTGCTTGCATACAGAAGTTTCTTCTCAATAAATTCTATTTGCTATATCAGAAAAAACAAAACCAAAGGTCCTGAGTTCGATTCCCAGGAGCAGCTATCTATCTTGTTTCTTTCATTGGCCCACAAATTCCGCGCAGGTACTGGTGAATTTTCCAGGAAGCAGAATCAAGAGGGATTAATCTAAGTTGTAAGAACTTGTTTCCAAATCTATGTAAAATAAATAGGTTTTAAACCAGAAACAAGAGGACCATGATGGTCCTAGATTGCTCATCTGAGTCTCTTTGACCGCTGGGACATCACATTAATTAAATAGGCAGATGTCTAAAAGGAGATCAAATTCTACATAGGATCAATACCATGGAATATTTTCAGCCAAAAGCAAGAAGGATGTGCCTTTTCACTCTTTGATTCTATGTTAAAAAGGATGCACCCATTATGCTCAGATGAGCTAAAAGGGATACGCCTGCATGGAGCCTAAATATGACCCCAGGGTCTTGATATGAACAGACTTGGTAGGGGCCCACTAGATAATGCTACATACCAAATATGAAAGCTGTGTGCCCTCTTCTTTCAGATTTAGAAAGATTTTCACTTTTTCATTCTATGTAAAAAGGATTGCACCTGGATGGAGCCCAAATGTGATCCCAGGGTCTTGATATGAACAAACTTTGTAGAAGTCCACTAGATGATGCTACAAACAAAATATGAAAGCTGTCAGCCTTCTGGTTTCAGAGAAGAAGATTTTTGAAGATTTTCAATTTTTTTACCTTTCGTGCTCAGAAGAGCTAAAAGGGATGCGCCTGGGCAAAGCCCAAATGTGACCCCAGGGTCTTGATATGAACAAACTTGGTAGAGGCCCACTAGATAATGCTACATATCAAATATGATAGCTGTCTGCCTTCTGGATTCAGAGAAGAAGATTTTCAAAGATTTTCGCTCTTTGATTCTCTGTAAAAAGGGTTGTGCCTGGGCAAAGCCTAAAAATGACCCAAGGGTCTTGATAAGAACAAACTTGGTAGAGGTCCACTAAATGATGCTACATACCTATTGGAAAGCTGTCTGTCTGACTTCTGGTTTCAAGAAGATGTTTTAAAAAAATTGTGGACGACAGACGACGCGATAGGCACAACGCATGACTGACGACAGACAACGGACATTGTACGATCATAATAGCTCACCTTGAGCACTTTGTGCTCAGGTGAGCTAAAAACAGCCTAAATTAATTAATAGGAATTTGTTGCAGTATAGACAACTAACTTTCGAAAAACCATTATTTGAAAATCATCAGCTGTAATTGTAAACATATCAAAATTTAAAATCTGATTCACCCCCTCTATCTGTGGCTTATCAGTATGAGGCCTGTCCATTTTGTGTTACTTCAAATACTACTTTTTTTTTTCCATTTCAAAGAAATATGCTTTTGACCACCAAGTAAAGAATTAATTTATGTTTCTTATACTTGCTGAGTATCCCCCTATCGTTAATTAACAAATATATTTAGTATATATCAGTGAAAAGGTTATTGATATAATAGCGTAAAAGTGACCTTAATCACTGAATAACCACAAGGTTATACTTGAATACCTCTGTATAATTCATACAAACTTTAATCCACCAAAACATCTATTTGACCACTCTTTATTTGCAAATTTACCCAGATGTCCCTCACCACCATAAGACCTCTTATCATACCTCCCCCCCCCCCCCCAGTTCAGTTTTCCCCTAAACATGACAGAGAATCGTATGACACTAAACTTTCATTTTTATCTATTATTCTGTAGTATAAAAGAGTTTGAAGCAGAAATGGCAGGAAGACAAAAGAAACTTGCTGGATGTGCTGGATCTTTCAACTATCTGCTGATAAAAAGGTTATTGACGACCAAGTGAACTTTACTTTACTTCGTCATCAATAACTTTTTCATCAGCAGATTTCTAAAAGATCTGCCCCATGCAGCCAATTCCTGGCACTTTTTCCACCCTCTCTGTTTGAAACTGAATACAAATTAGTCACATATTGACAGAATTAATGATGATTTTCAGAAATTCTTGTGTCGTTTGATTCTCCACTGGACTAAACCCTGAGTCATTTTTTAAAAGAAAAATTATTCTATGATGCTTTTCTCTAGTGTTTCCACTTAATAATGCCAAAACTTGACCTCCAATGATCAAAAGTACACTAAGTTTGACCCAGACACTCAGTCACACCCATAAAAGAGTATTCTACTGATCAATGCTATAGTCTTGATTGGGTCACTGACTTAACAAAGATACAGAGGTATAATTTGTGTTAATTTTTTTATGCTACAGAGTAAATATGAATATCCTAAGCCTTGATAGGTTGGGAGGATTCATTTTTTCAAATTTGCATACATTGATGGCTCAGCATGAAACAGTTGTAACTGCCTATGAATAGATAGGCATTTACAACTGTTTTGCGCTGAACCATCGACATGAGTATTTTTCAAAACTTTTAAGATATTTTTCACCTCAAAGTGTATATTTGATAAAACTTTGTAGAAAACCGTCAGACAATTTTATATACAAAATATTAATAGTCTTTTACTAGGAAATTACTTAAATTGAGCCTTTTCTAATACTTTTGCCACAAGTCTATAAATTTCTCAAACTAGGTAAACAATCAGGGTTTTGCTTTTAATCAACATTAAGTGTGAAATATAAGATTGATTTTAAAATTGTCCTGTAATCTTTTATTTTCAGTTCTCTTGGTAACAAGATTCATAAGTGAATTTTAGTTTTTGTAACAATTTTGGCGGAGATTCGCCCCAAAACATCACTGCCAAGTTTCCTCAAGATGGGAATCTGAAGACATTCAAAGACATTGTTGATACACATATAAAGAAAATGCAGACAGTAGAAGAATGACTCCCCATCACAACAACTCACCTTGAGCATTTTGTGCTATGGTTACCTAAAGACACATACAAATTGCAATAAAGATCCTTGATTGCAATAAAATAGAAAGGTATGTACTATACTTACAGATTGCCAATCTTGGTCCTCTGTTGCTGTGGTAGAAGTGACGGCTGGTCTCATCTTGTTTACCACCTTGGATGCTTCCATTTGTTGTATGGCTGACTTGGCTAAATCATCCGCCTTACTTGCCTTCACAAACTGTAGAGGGTCCGCAGTCGATGTGCTGGTTTTTCTTGTAGTGGTTGATAGTCGACGTGTTGGATAACCGTCTGTACTTCCTGACGACTGTCGTGAATGGTTAAATCCATCAGCACTGTCGGTTGACGATGTTCGTGTATGAGCATTCGATATATCTGGAGAACTTCCATATCGCGGATCATATCTATCAAACACTGAATCACTATTGGACGGTAACCGTAATGGCTGATCACGAGATAGGGAACCAGTACTCCCAGCACGTTTCATTTCACCTCTCATATCGGAACGAACTGGCATACTTCCATCTAAATCATCAAAACTGATATCAGACTCAGGGCCGTATGAACCAAGAGAGTCGTAGGAGCTGTCTCTATTGTGATGAGAGTTTGGAGACTGCAAGCTATTTGATTTCTCTTGATTTATTAAGTTCTCCGATTGTTGCCAGCTTTCATTCTTGAAACAGTCATCAGATATTATGTTCTTGTTGCCATGACTATGGACCAATGCGGAGAAAGCTGACGTGTCTAAAGTAGGTCCGCTGAATTTTCCTGTTACTGATTTACCCAGCCAGAATATAGTTACTGCAACCTGCAATGATAACAAAATCAAAATATGTGACCTAGAAATTGGTTGATTATTAATCGATTATAATCGATAATTAGTTAGTTTTTGGCTTTCGATTGTAATAATGAGCTAAGAAATTTTATAATCGATTCATTTGTTCCTAACACATAAATGAAAGCCATTGTATATATTTTTTTTGAAACTGAAATCAGTTCAATGGCTCAGCATGAAAAACTTGTATCTGCCTATAGGTTTATGGGCAGTTACAACTGTTTCATGCTGAGCCATGAAGTTGGTAGTTAAATCTGCAGAAAGAGTCTTTAGGGTCATGAGTTTCATTAAATTTTCACATTCTATTCTTCAAAGGATTATACGGTGAGTGCCAAATTAATGTTTAAGAAGACAACTTTACAATTGATCATTAGTTGTTTTACTTTTCCAAATAAAAACCGATTATTGATTGTAAATTGAAACCGATTGCCCAACACTAATGTGACCTGTCACACCAAAAAGGGACCATCTTTGAACCCCATAAAATAAAACCACAAATAAGACATTTGTTTGTAGAGGTCAAACAGTGGTCGCATTTCAAAAATTCATTCAGAGGAAGATAGATTGATTATTCTAGATTCAGAAAATGAGTATAGTTTCAACCCTAGTCAGTCTGCACAGTGTGACTAGGGTTGAACCTTAACACACAACCCAGATAGTCTCTTTTCGTGTGATGGGTCACATATAAGTAAAGAAAATATTCACAAACAACCATGCATTTTGATGAAATAAAGAAAACTAGCAATGCAAAACTGTGAAAGAAAAGAAGTAAGAACAATTCTCCGTTTCCTCACAATTGTTTTATGTTATACAACAACAGTTTTTTATTTTAACATTAGATAAGTTTGTGAAACACTAATTCCCTCAAAAAATGGCAATTTTCTATTCATGTTTGACCTTGATAGATGACCTTAACCATGTCAGATGATCATGACTTTGGTATCAGCATATGTATATCAATGAGATCTATGATCATGCCAAATATCAGCATTGTATCTCAACTAGACTTTCACAAATTGGCAAAGTTAATTAACCCTTGTCATGCTGAACCCAGAATATTCCTGCTTTGGTAGGAGCTATAGACAAACATCAGCCTGCACATATGTGCAGTCTGATGTTAGTCTACACCAGCTGTTTCTCACTTTCGAACCAGAATTGTCAATAGATTTATTTTTTCAAATAACAATTGATCTGTAGTTGGTACTGTCAGTGCTTTTTGCCCTTTGATTTTGATAAAAAATTTTAGCCAAAATTTATTCAGCATGAAAAGGGTTAATTTTTTTTATTACAGTTTCACAGACAGACAGAGATACACCTGAAAAACGATAAGCCCCCAATCTAATCAATGTGGGAGCATCAAATATTCTAATTTGTTTGAATGGTGTTTTTTTTGCCATGTCAACAAATCAATCATATAACTTAAGCTGGAGCAACTACCAATGGATTCCTGGTATTTCTCACACTAGTACTGCTATTACATCCTTTCCTAGCCTCTGTCTTCTATCCCACTTAGGCTTATAACAATCCATCCATTGGGAGACTAATGTCAGAAAATATATCAATGGCTCGGTATGAAACAGTTGTAACTGCCTATAAACATATAGGCAGTTACAACTGTTGCATGCTGAGCCATAGATATGTGCCTAATGGGATCAAACCTATAACCCAGTGATCAAAGATTTAGAGGCTGATGAGATATCAAATGTTCCATGAAGACAGCAAAACAATCTTGTAATGGTATTGTAATCGATCTTTAAGTTAAGGGAAGTAACAATAGTTGAAAATATTTTATTTTACAACCTGTTTATTTCCCTTGAATACAAAATAATCAAAAGAAGCATCCCATGGAAAAATATAAAGACAGTCATCATGAATGAAAGAGAAATGTGAAAAATGTATTTTCAAACAAAGCAGTAGATTGGACAAAGGCGATACCAATACAAAATATTTTTTCTAACTTCCTGTATTCACTTTAAGTATCTAAGCGAGACAATTTCAAATGATTACCCACAACACATTAGTTTTCATTAACATGGACCAAAATATTACAGAAGAATATCTCTCTCAGCAGAACTCTAACTCCAATAGTTTCCTTAATTACAGTATTTCTCCCTGTAAAGCATCCCCGAGCTATACATAGTCAGGGAGGTTTTATTTACTATGTATTTTCCGTTTTCAAAACTCATTAAAATTGATGTCATTTGGGCCCTTTTCCCTTTAATTTTATGTGAATTTCTCTAAACAAACATATAAATTACATCATATAAAAGAAGTTTCAACAAGTTTTAAAAAATTTGGCATTTTAAGTGGGTTTTCTTAGTAAAATATGTAGGGATGCTACTATTAGGGAGGGCGCTATTGTAAGGGAAATACAGTATTTATAATCATGTATAATTGAAAGATGTTGCTAACAACAATTTAAGGTGAACTAATTTTAAACTATTTTTTGGTATTCCAAGAAAGAAAACATTCATTTGATAATGAAGACAATTATTTCTTACAAGAAATGTCTTCATGTCTTTCAAAGCATTCATCTTAAACAAGAGGCCCTCAAACAAGAGGCCCATGAGGGCCTGACATGCTCTACTGACTATTAAGTTTAATCTAATATTTCAGGAACTTAATTGATTTAAAAAGAAAGCAAAATTGCACTAAGTGAAATTCACTACGCCCCCTCTTCCAACAGTCCTTTTGGATTTGTGAAAGCAACGGTCCTTGTAAATCTACAATCATCATGTGAAAGTTTCAGAATCAGATAATATTTGTAGCCTCATCACATTAAAAAGCTTGTGATGAGTGAAATTCCATAAGGCCCCTTTTCCCATGTTTTCTGATAGATTATCCACATTTTTAATAGTGACCATTCTTATGATTCTATAATCACCCAGTGAAAGTTTCAAGAGAACCCAATAATATTTGAGGACTTGTTCGCATTAACAAGATTGCACTGCATGAAATTTCATAAGGCCCCCTTTTCTGTGATTTCCAATGGGTTGTCCCAATTTTCATTAGCAAAGATCCTTATGACCCTAGAATCATACTGTGAAAGTGTCAAGAGATTTTGATAATAAATGTAGACAGACAGACAGACAGAAAGACAGGAAACATGACCTTTGGTAAGAGCAGCTAAAATGTGTAGGAAAGGGCTAATGACTATCATACAATTTGTTCAAGAAGCCAGGCATTCACTATTTCATTTGGTACATATTTTAGATTTATGTTTTTTAGGTCATTCAGTAAATGCATTTAAAACCTTGCAAAACAAAAAAATGAATAGGTAATGTGGGCAAAACAAAAGTTACATATTTGGAGATAATTGTTCTCTTTGTTAAGATCAACAAGCTATTATGAAATAGTTTAAAATAACCAAATGGTTTTTGTACTAACTTCCTGCGTGTTGTCAACTTACACTAAATAGGCATGTCAAATATCACAGCAAGCAATCATAAGACTTTTTGAAAATAACAGTTACCGTAAAAACTCTAATAAAACCCAGGGATTCATCATTAGAATCATGCATTTCCATTAGAAAAGGATGGGCCTTTATTAAACGGCTCAGTGTGAAACAGTTGTAACTGCCATTAACCCTTGTCATGCTGAACCCAGATTATTCCTGCCTTGCAGGAGCTATAGACAAACATCAGCCTGCACATATGTGCAGTCTGATGTTAGTCTACACCACCTTTTTCTCACTTTCAAACCAGAATTGTCAATAGGTTTAGTTTTTCAATAAAAATTGACCTACAGTTGGTACTTCAGTGCTTTTTGCCCTTTGATTTTAATGAAAAATTTTAGCCAAAAGTTATTCAGCATGACAAGGGTTGACAGATAGGCAGTTAAAACTGTCTCCTGCTGAGCCATCTATATTTGTTAAGAATTAGAATAAATGGCAAAAAATAAATAAAATCTGCCCAATATTTTAACATTTGATTGGGAAATAGATGCATAAAATCTCTTATACAGAATTTTTAGTGACCTTGATTTTGTAGGTATGGGCCTTTATAAGAAGCGCCAAGATTTTGTAAAATCACATCTAAAATGGTTGATTTTAACCTCAGAAAAGGTGGTGCGGTTTTATGAGAGCACAGGGCTCTATTAGAATATTTGCGGTATGCTTCACTTTGTATTAACTCTTCTCCAGCTGTTCAGACCATATTCCTACTATATATAAAGCTCTTGCAGACATTAAAGACACAGATCAGTCTGCACAGATGTGCAGTCTGATCTAAGTCTACACTGCATGCTTAAAAAGTAATTGTTGAGGGAGAATCTGAGCTAGACTGGTTGAAATGGGACAAATATTTGAAATTTGCTTGAAACAATAATTGAATTCCGCAGAATAAAGGTTAAAGCTATTTAAAGAAGTTGCTTTTCCAATCTTTATTATTAATATTCTATTGATAATGATACAATTATGTTTTCCTATGCTTATAATAATCATTAGACATATTAGGACATATTCATGCTTTATATAAAGATACTGCAGACATTAAAGACAAAGATCGGCCTGCACAGATGTACTGTCTGATCTTAGCCTACACTGCCTGCTTTAAACAAAATTTAGAAGAATAAAGGTTAAAGCTAATTAACCCTTGTCATGCTGATTTAAAAACATAGGCTAAATAGCCTCAAAATCAAAGTTCTCAAAGCACTGGATGCACTAAATCTGATTTGGTATTCATTTTCATAATAAAATTTTTAAGCTTTTCTTGTTTCAAAAAAGGAAAACCAGGTGGTATAGATAAAGATCAGATGCACATATGTGCAGGCTGATGTTTGTCTATAGCTCCTACCAAGGAAGGAATATTCCGGGTTCAACATGACAAGGGTTAAGAAGTTGCTTTTTCAATCTTTATTAAGAATAATCTATTGATGATGTTCATTGTTGTTCTCTTTTTCAACAAACATTCACTCAAGGCAATGGACCCGTAATAGTTTCTCAGCGTTAGGAAGAAATGTACTTTAACAATGTTAACGGAGGTTTCCTAATGAAAATCAAAAGGAAACCTCAGTTAACACTGTTTAAGTTCATTGCTTCCAAAACATTCGGGCCACTACCTTAACCCCCAAAACTGACCACAGAAAAAATCCTGAGGAATACAGAAGGAAGCTGCAAACTTATTAAAGCTGTCAAAAACATCGTTGGAATAGGATTTAAATACTTCTCAAATCTTATTACAACTGTATTTACAGGATTTTGGAAACTCTACCTAATTCATAGTGTGTGACATGATTTTGTATCTTTTTTTCTATTATATAAAAGATCACAACCTAATTTATTTGACACGCGATCATCCGTCCTACTTGACTGCGTCACAATTAAAATGTTCACTTTGAAGGGATAATTGACGCCCAGTCAAAAAAACTTTAAAAATAATTGAATTTTACAATCCTTTTCTTCAAATGGTTAAATCCATGATCCTATTAATACAACAAAATACCATTGAGAAAACATTAAATTAAGCTTCATTAGGTTTTCATTTTTAATTTGATGTGACAAACTTATATTTCTTCTTTTCCAACAATATTTCATATTGTTAATAACCAGTAAAAGTTAAAAGTTTGTTAACACAGACTTGTTTAGAAAAAAATGTTTTAAAATAAGATAGTTTTTTAGGTAATTTGTTCAACCATTCACATATTTTCAAAAAGAGGGCCATAGTGGCCCTTAATCGCTCACCTGAATGAACTGTCTAAAATTTTCAAATGAAGTATGAGAAGTAGAATGATGAATGACTGAGCTAAATAAAGCTGTTGCTTCTATACAAATTGAGAATCCTTTTTTTACAATTTTAAGGTTGACTAACAAGGATTTTCATAATTGATTTCGTGACCTTGTTTTTGACCCCAAATGACCAAATTTCAAACTCGTCCGAGATTTCATCAAGACAATCATTCTGACCAAAATTCAGGTGTATTGGCCTCTAGGGTGCATACAAAGTTTTTCTTAGATTTGACCGCATGACCTAATTTTTGACCCAAGATTACCAAATTTCGAACTTGTCCGAGATTATATCAAGACAATCATTCTGACCAAAATTCAGGTTGATCGGGCAAACAATGTGGCCTTTAGAGTTCATACAAGGTTTTTCTTAGATTTGACCCCGTTACCTAGATTTTGACCCCAAATGACCAAATTTCGACCTTGTCCGAGATTATATCAAGACAATCATTCTGACCAAAATTCAGGTTGAACAGGCACAAAATGTGGCCTCTAGAGTGCATACAAGGTTTTTCTTAGATTTGACCCTGTGACCTAGTTTTTGACCCAAGTTGACCCAGTTTCAAACTCGTCTGAGATTTCATCAAGACAATCATTCTGACCAAAATTCAGGTTGAACGGGCAAAAAATGTGGCCTCTAGAGTGCATACAAGATTTTTCTTAGATTTGACCCTGTGACCTCGATTTTGACCCAAGTTGACCCAATTTCGAATTCGTTCGAGATTTGATCAAGACAATCATTCTGACCATAATTCAGGTTGATTGGGCAAAAAATGCGGCCTCTAGAGTGCATACACGGCAAATGTTGACGACAGACATCGCACGACGCACAACGGACATCCACCTTTCCACAATAGCTCACCTTGAGCACTTCGTGCTCAGGCGAGCTTAAAATGTAGACAGCCTAAAGCTGAAAGACACTGCAGGTGGCTGAATCCTTCTTGTTAGCTGTGTAAGATTTCATGGGAAAAGGAGAAATTGCTTGTTAAGTGTTATTTCCCCCCAAAAGAAATTCAGGATGGTTGTCACAGGGCAACCACTGATGAGACCCTCCAAATATTTGAATAAGTCTAATTTCAGACCTTGAGTTAAATGTGACTGACTTCGATTGAATTGAGTTTAAAGCCGCCTTCCGCATTTTTTCAGTTATATCGCGGCAGCTGGTACACCTAACAATGGATTCCTGGTATTTCTCTCACCAGTACAACCATCAATCCTTTCCTAGCCTCCAGCTGCTATATCTCACATAGGTCTTCGATTAAAAACCCATGTGACTGACGTTGAAGCTATTTGAAACTTTCTTTCAAATATCCCATTTACTCTTGATGGAGAATAATTGTGCCAAATTAGTTCGAAATCTATTTATAAATGTGCTATGCTCTGGACAAGCTAAAATTTACATTTGACCTTAACCTGTGACCTTGACCCTAGAACTATCTGAATATTTCTTTCAAATAGCAAGTCTTCTCATGATGGAAAATAATTATGCCATGTTATTTTGAAATTTGTCCATAAAATGTAGGATTAATTTTCCAGACAAAATCAGACTGATAGACTAAAGGGCACACTAACACAGTGTCATGGTAACTACTCTTGCTAACCACATGTTGGCTTGAAAAGGATGTTAAATTCAGGGATTGCACAAGAAAGAGGACTTGATGAATGATTTAAGGGTTCCTAGATGTTACACCATTGGTTGAATATTCAAACTATTTTAATAACCTATTGCTGCATTTTATGCCTTAGTTCTACAAATATTCAACATAACTTCCCACCTTTTATTTATTATATACCCATAAATTGTCACAATTGTTGATCAAATGATATGCATATCTGTGGAATTCAACTCTTAACTTTTGGGTACTTTGTATGTGGTTGAAAAAATCTTGCGTTTAGGTAGTGGACCCATAATAGTTTTGCAACATCTCAGAAGTAATGAACTTTAACAGTGGTAGCAGAGGTTTCCTAATGATTTTCATTAGGAAACCTTGGTCAGCATTGTGAAAAAATATGTGGTCCAAAGTGTTGCGAGACTATTAGGGGTCCACTACCTTAACAAGATAATGTTTGTCTCAGGGCAAATGTTGACAATTTTTCTAAGTCTGCAAAATATTGAACATAGCTTCAGGTGAGCCAAATTTTAAAATTTATACTTGTGCTGTGACAATTGAGCCATCTGAAAATTGCTTTCAAATGACATGTCTCATCATGATTGAGAACAATTGAGCCGATTTGTTAAGTAAATATGTATGTAATTCTTATTTTCTGATTCAAATGAATACAGAAGTTTAAAAATGCATTATGGCAATATGTCATAACATCTTGCCCAATGAAAGTGACAATTAACGGATTCAAATGATCAGCACAAACTGCCTATTAACATAAATGTGACCCGTCATGCAAAAAGGGACCATCTGGGAACTCTGTAAGATGAATATTTGAAAATGATTTTGGGTCCAGCATAGGTCGGCCAGAGGTCGCAATTCAAAAATTCTTTCACAGGAAGGTAGAATGATCATTCTGGATTCAGGAAAGAAGCAAGGTGTGAAAAGTTTCGACCCTAGTCAGTCTGCGCAATCCACGCAGTCTGACTGGGGTCAACTTTTTACGCACTACCCAGATGGTCGCATGACGGGTCACACATGTATTTTCAAGAATTTTGTACTGATCCCTCAAGGTTGAAAAGATATCTGAAAAATCAAACAACATACTTTCAAAATTTGAAGACAACATTTTAGAATGGGTTTACCATGAAACAAGCTAACATATACTTTTGCAAGAAATCTAGATTGTCTTGGTAAGTATCAATACCTGTTTAAAGGCCTTGTTTCTATTTCTAGCCAATATTTGACAGCAAGAAATCAGTCACAAACCAAGGATGTGGAAGGAAATCCAAAGGCCCGACTTGTAAGACACGGGCTTTTGTACATTTTTCTAAGTCCCTTGTCCCTGGACAATTAATACCAGAGCAAATCTTGGAACAGTTAAAAAATATCTAGGAGAAAAGTCATCCTGATGATTGTATCATAGGGGAGAAAACATTGCTTTAAATGAAGAAATGCTGGGTTACGTCATTTTCTTCATTTAAAACAACGTTTTCTCAATATTTGTCAATTGGCAAGTTTACTTTGATACCAGACAAGTAAGAAATCTACTTTTACTTGTCTATGGACAAGTGGAGAAGATGTATTTCCACAACCCTGCACAAACTCATTCCTAGATGTTCATATCTGGTAGATAGCCAAACATGACATGATGGCTCTTAATGGGCTTATTTACAAAATCACGTATCAACACTCTCAACACACACCTGCTCATCTTACAATGTACACAGATAACAGGGGGTGAACACTTCTTTCTCATTAGAACCCTTAGTTGTGGGTACTAACTTAGATTGTTGAAATGACATTATTTCAATAGCTTTCCATTGATAAGGGTTTATTATGATATCGCTGATACAAACATTGATCAGCCTTGCATTCAGGAAGACAAAGCAGTGCAAACTGTTTGCAAATTATATAAACCCTGCTCTGCACACAAGAGCAGGTGCAATGCAGGGTATATTTTGCAAACAGTTCACACCGTTTTGTCATCCTGAATGAAGGACAGGTAGCCAAAGTTGCAATAAGACAAATACTGCCCAGCCAGTCATTTTGAGACCTTCTACAGAGCACATGCATTTTAAGCTAAAACAAATGGAATTCCCTTTTAGTTGGTATCCAAAAATCAATTCAAAAAGAAATATTCCATACCAACATAATCCTATTTTCTGCTGTCCTTGCTGCAGGAAAATTTATAGGTCACAATGTTTCCTCCCCCAAAACACAAAGATCTTCAAAATTTCATCAATTCAAAATTGTTTTCTGCAATTTGCTGAATTTGGGCAAGTGTTGACTATTTTGAATTATTGTTGTATGGTATTGAGTTAAAATATGCTATGATGAACTTAAATATTGAGTCCATATTAATTGTTTCAAATCTGTAAAGGTCATAAGTACAATTCATCATTATTATCATAGTTTGATGTATATAAATCATTTCTATGTGTGTTTTTTATGATCATTGTACTTCAAATCCTACATAAACATGACAGTTACCGTTACATCATACACCCAACTACCAGGAGTACCAACCACTTTGACGTTACTTTAGGCCCGATTCGCTCCATAGACGTTAATCATTCATAAAAACTTAATAAGGTAGTGGACCCATAACAGTTCTGCAATGTTTCTGAATGAACTTTAACAGTGTTAACTGAGGTTTCCTTATGATTTCATTAGGAAATCTAGGTCAACATTGTTAAAGATTCTGAGTTCAGTGAAATGTTGGGGATATATTGCAGGTCCACTACAATATATAAGAAGAAACTCACTTGCTTAATTAATAACTTAATATTCTATTCTGATATTCAAAAGGTACTGTTTCAGCAAATTAGCATAAATTGATAATAAAATAAATTATTTTACACTTTTTTCTAGATTTACCCAAACAAACATTTCAATAAACAGTTTCAGGGCTTGAAAATTCTACTCGTCCACTCATCCTGCATGTTTTTTTCATTCTTTGTCTATATAAGCAGGATGAGTGGATTTTGCAAAATTTCACTTATGAAATTTATGTATCACTATATTTTCTTATACAGCAGGACAAGTAGAAATTTCAAAAATTTTCAAGCCCTGAGTTTATTTCAAACTACATGTATTGACTCTTTGTTAGGAGAAATTCCTAAAAGATTTTTACCTGATTAAAAATTCTCAAAATTCTGATGGAGGCCATGTCAGCTAAGGATGATTCCTGTGAAATTTGGTTCAAATTCATCCAGTAGTTTTGAATATGCTCACAAGAGTTAAAAGTTCTATCATCAAGCAATAAAAATCAAGGTCAGCAGATCTGCATGTCATTCTGAATTATAGGCTGTCAAATTAAAGCAAATTATAATTTATATCATAAATATCAGATTAATCTTCTGATATTCATAGATCATTTTATCATTAGATCTATATTCATGTTAAATATTTGAAAGGCTTGCAAAAAGACAGTTGAGCCTGTGTGTGACATTACCAACAATTTCAAATGTGTGCAAAGCAAAGCTTCTGGCCAGCCTGTGTTGCTGCACAGGCTGGCCAGAATCTTTACTATGCGATATATAGATAGATAAGGTCTTAATCTTCATGCAGTCAACATATATTATTATTGCATTACGTCATTGTCAATGCCACTCAACATTTGTACCTCGAGCAGATGTGAAATTGTTGCAAATGTCAGGCACAGGCTCAATTGTGCACATGCTTTACTTTACACTAATTGCTTTTCTTTATCATAAAGACCTCCCTGGTCCATAAACTATACAGGGTTAAAAAAAAAATAAAGACTAGAAATATGTCACAGGCATGGATGCCACAAATACTTGATATTTACCCATGACCCATTTGATCTTCAGCCATGAGCTTGACCTTGGGCGTACCTGGACTAACTCCTGTTTGCAAGAACAGTTATCTGCAACTTAACATCTGTTTGCGGCAGAAAATCTATTTGCTGCAAACAGAAACTATCATTACATCCTTTCCTAGCCTCCAGCTGCTATTCCAAATAGGGTTACAATTATGAACCTATGGGTGGAAGACAAATAGTCGGAAGGAAATGGTGCAGCAGTTGGGAATGCTACCTACTGTGCTATTTATCATATCTGTAATGGGCCATCTTTGACAAAATCTTAAAAGTCTTGCAATGCTCATAGGCTATGGGTGCCCTATAGTGTAATGCCAATCCATAATTTTAAAACAGGGTCTTGTGAACTCAAAATAACACAAGCATTGTATTTTCTATAGGTAACACGTCACACAAAGAGGCACCAACTGTGCAGGCTGACAAAAATCGAAACTTTTCACATTAAACTCATTTTCTCAATCTAGAATGATCTATCGACCTTTCCATGAAAGAATTTTTAAAATGTGCCATCTGGTTGAATTGTACAACACTCAATATCTTTTTCAATTCTCTATTAAACAGAATTCCAAGACAGTCTCTTTTTGTGTGATGAGTCTCAGTCATATATTCAAAGCCTCTGCAAAAAGGTTTGAACAAGTATGTTCTGGCTGCTGTCCTTAATTTAACTTAAACTCACGGGTGTTTTCAGTTTTCTCCTGTTAAATGACAGCAAATCAATTTATTACCGTTATCACAAACCACTGGTCAAAAAGTCGTCTATCTCAGTTAATATTATGAGATAAAAGGTCAGGCAATGTGACCACATTCCTGACATGGTTTGACTATAAACAACCTGTGGTATTTCACTTTATCACCTATTAAGGACCGCGGTCATGTTCATTTTGGCCACTAATTCAGTGTGTTCCTTTCATGCTGATGTTTGACCTGTCTATAAGGCAGGACGATTCGAAGGGTCATCGCAAAAACATAACCATAATTGTATATCTATAGGCCATACTGTACTCAAGAAGAGTCTTCTAGTTGAAAGGAGATGCAAGAGGATGCAAAATAATCATGGTTATTAGGAATACAGGTTTTGCTAGTCTGAGACACCTAAATAAGTAGCTTGGACTCTCAAAACTTTCTGATGTGAGTCCCTGGGTCCCTCTGGGAACCAACTTCAGAAAAGAATAGAAGATTTTGTCAAACATTCTTTAATTCTTTTCTGATGCTGATCCCAAAGTAACAATTCTAATGAAATACAATAGTAAGCTTAATTCAGGGAACAATGTAATATTTACATAAAAACATGAGAATAGCTTAAACACAGGGACTCCCAAATTTTTAGTAAGGACCTCTGTGACCCTAACTATTGAAACCTTGGGACCCAATTTTGGTGATGGCACACTAAAACCCTGCATATACTCAACAACAAGAACAACACTTCACCTAATTCTTAAAATTGCTTAAAGTTTAGGAGAAATCTTTTATCACAAAATATATTTTGTCACATTGATTTGCGCCAAAAAGGATAATACTGTATTACATGCGCATTGAAGCATACCAAATTTAATGCATATGAATTACAGCCCCTAAAACCAGATTCTGGAAATGAGTCTCAAATTTTATCACTCAGTAAAAGTCAATTGTACATGAGTTTACCATATTTCCCTTAATAATAGCATCCTCGCTAAAAGTACCCCTACATTTTTACTAAAAAAAACCACTTCAAATGCCTAAATTCTAAGAACGTGTTGAGACTTCTTCTCTAATTTGTTGTAAATCCTCTAAACAATCTTTCAGATGATTGTTTAGAGGAAATTTACCTCAAATTAAAGGGAAAAGGGCCTAAAAGACATAAGTGTAGTGATTTTTTAATTAGAAAATGCGTACTAAATAAAAGCCCCCTGAATGTGTTATGTATAGCTCCCGGGAGCGTTTATAAGGAGAAGTATGGTATGTGGAATATTGTACCCAAGGAATGTCTGACACCTAGGAATGGGGAATTATCAAGAGTCATTCCCATTACAGCTATCCAAACAGTCTGCATGCTGTCATGATCAGTCACAATAGATTGGGTTTTCATGCTCTTTCCCATCACTCATTGTAAGCTTGTCCCTGATGCTTGATTTGAGATAAGTCAGTAAAAGAGATTGCCTTGGCATAACTTTTAGATGATGTGTTCAAAATCATTTCTTTGGGGTGGGGTATAACTTCATGTTTATTTTTATGTTTGAGTAAAAATACAAAAAATGTGGAAAGAGCATGGTCAAAGTCAGACAGAAAATCTTGTGCCACGGTATATGGGATATAGACTCTCGCTGATGCTTGTGTCTATTTCCCTTATACCATGGCACTCATTTTCTATCCTAAACTTAAACTATGAAATAAAACTCAGCCCATGTATCTCGAGTAAGGTTAGATATGTGACTGACAGCTTGTATCAGCATTTCCTTGTGCATGTTTAATATGTGTATATTGATCACCCTGTATACGACTTCTAAATAGTCAATACATATTATACTACTCAAAAAAAGTTTTGCAACACCCTGACTTTTGTAGCATGTAGCTTTGTTGTCAAATTTAGTGTAATATCGGGGGGAAGCTGGGTTTTCATGAGATTTTTTTCAATGCTTTGTTTGTACATGCGTTAACAAAACAAATAAAGCAAAACAAATCGGAGGTATTTGCGCAATAAAACGTCAATCTTAGAGAAAAGTCATTTCAAAACTCACTAGAACAAAGGCCAGTAATATAATACTACTGCGTTTTTAAAATTTATCATCATGATTATCAACCTATCTACACCAGATTAGCATAGGTAAATTGTTTGAACCATTCCTGTTACTACAAAACCTTGATTTCTCTGCGTTTTAATGTAATGGGTTATAGGCCATCTTTGAGTGATAATGACAGACATTGGATTCTTGGTAAACTAATCTGTCCGCTTGGAATGACACTGGCATGTTTTGGAGTTTTGAATCATTTTAACAAATACATTGTCACAAATACTGTTTGTGATATGGATAGGTCTGGCAGACCAGGGCAGGGACAAAAACAGTACCCAAAAATAGACTATCCTTAAGACAAAATTGAGGTGGTGTTTTGTGAATCCGCTTTTGTACCTAGCGTAATTCAGTAATGGATTACAAAGTTAAAGCAATGTTGTCACACTTTTCAGGCAAATTTAGATTAAAATCTATTGTTAACCTGTATCAAACATGAGTTGCGACGCATGACTCAGTCAGCCGTCCCCCACTTATCTGTGGGATGCTAGAAAATGTTCATAACCTGAGTCTAATAGGAGCATGATGCATCTAGAAATATGTCTCTTCATATGAGATAGTGCTCAAATGATTATCATCAATAAATTACATATATGTTCCAAGTTAAAAGTTAATCTTGATTTAGCCGATGGTATTAACAAATATTACAATTTTTTTGCATAACGACCACAATATTTATACTCATGACACAAAAGCATCATTTTGTTGAAGAAAATGCAAGTCGTCAGCTTTAAACTACTGTAAGTCAGGGATTAGGAATCCCAATGCCCGACTTGTCCGACATGGGCTTTTCTACTTACGGGCAAGTACATTTTTCAAGGTCACTTGTCCTTGGAAAAGTAAATACCAGAGCAAATCTTGATAAAGCACTAAAAAGATCTTTGAGAAAAGTCATCCTGTTGTTTAAATCAAAAGGAAGAAAACATTGTCTTGAATGATGAAGTGCTGGGTAACAGCATTTTCTTCATTTAAAACAATATTTTCTCAATATTTATCTACCTACTTTTTTGTGGACAAGTTTATTTAGATCCTAAACAAGTAAGAAATCAGCTTTTACTTGTCCAGGGGCAAGTGGGGAATCTCTGTATTTCCACGCCCCTATGTAAGTGCCTATAAATGTACAGGCGCATACAATAGTTTTGCACTGACCCCTCGATTCAACGTTTGGTAGGATTGTGTACTACTATAGTGAGAATCAAACCCTGGGTTACCCTAACATTGGATGTCAGACACGCTACCAAAGGTGCTAGGATGCAGTCTATACTCTAGATGCAGAAACAGCACCATAGTGGTGTTCTGCCTTATCAGTTTCAAATCTCAATTAGCTGATCTTTAAAGGTGATAAACATTCCATTAACCGTTTGGTATGTGGCATCGAGGTGACCACTTGTTTTTGTTACAGGATACTTTGGAATTATTCAGAAGAGTTTGTTGACACAAGGTCAACTTGGTCTGTAATTTGTTGACACAAGGTCAACTTGGTCTGTAATTTGTTGACACAAGGTCAGCTTGGTCTGTAATTTGTTGACACAAGGTCAACTTGGTCTGTAATTTGTTGACACAAGGTCAGCTTGGTCTGTAATTTGTTGACACAAGGTCAGGTCTGTCTTCAGCAGCAACACAGAAAGCTGAGGTCTCCAATTGTTGCATGGTCAGTCATTATAACATCTTAACCCTTTCCTGTTTTATAAAATTTTGGACCTGTCCAAATTCAAAGGTTTTGCAGAAGAAAATCAAAAGTGGATTTAATTTGAAAAATAACCATTCAGTAGGGTAGAAAATATAGTGGAAAAAGAAGAAATTGCTTGTCAGAAGCAATTTCTTCTTTTTTCACAGTGTTTCTCAATAAAAAAATCACAGGCATGTAAAAAGCAGGGATTAAACAGCTAAGGGTTAAATAAATAATCCCAAAGCCATGTAACTGTCCAGTCCATTTTTGAGGCTTATCAGCTGATCAGACCCCTAAGCTTTAGACTGGATGGTGGTGTCTAACGTAGGCAAGGCATGTTCTCAAAATATCTCCTATAATATAAAGGATTAATCTTCCAGGTGATTAAAGGTGCTTGTCCAATGGTCTGGAACAAATTTAACAATAAATATGATCTTCTAATCCCCCAACACCCTTTCCAATTTTCATTTAATTTTCAAATGATTACTTAATAATACATAATTAACCATTAAAATCCTCTATTAAAATCTGTACTGTCTGACCTCTTACATGTTTAGGATTCGTTAAGAGAGCTTTGACTTCTAATATTAAGATCACAAGTTAATTAGAGTATGGCCCTATGCGTAGGATGACAAAGTGGTGCAAACTGTTTGCAAATTATATCCGACTTTTGCCCATGCAATTGCATGCAAAGTGGGATAAAATTTGAAAATAGTTTGCACTGTTTTTACATCATGAACACAGGGTATGTCTGACCAAAATAAATGACCTTCAAATGAGACTTAAAACTTTAAACCAAGCATGGCAGGTCTCAAATTTTCATCTTCTGATCTTCTAATCATGAATATTGGCTATCCCCTGTTAAAACTAACCTGTCTTTTGAGGAATTCACGCTCATATGAGAATACTGTTATTTCATGGTGTTTTTTTTAACAGTGAAATCTATTGTCCTGATGTGGTTGATTGATTGAATGGAGTTTAACACCGCTTTCAAGATTTTATCAGTTATATCACGGCTGCTGGAGCACCTAACAATGGTTTCCTGGTATCTCTCTCACCAGTACAACCATCACATTCTTTCCTGGCCTTCAGCTGCTATCTCACATAGATCTACGATTATCAACCCATTAGTGATATACAAATAAAGTGGGAAAAAATGAGTGCCGCCATTGGGGATCGAACCCTGGACCTCTAGATTGACAGTCTGACACACTACCAACTGCGCTATGACGGTGGCTGTCCCGAGGCAGGGGCTGACATTCTCACCCATTGCCCAATGGCAGAAGGTAATTAACAGTTCGTAATGTCATTCCTGACACCGAGGGCAACAGTTTTTCATTAAATAACTAATTTATTACCTGATCATTATTGTGTAAATTTGTTTAATCTTTCGAAAATAATGTTGAAAAAAAGTCATACAGAGAAGAAACATCCGTATTTAGATTAATTCATAAGAGCACTTTGTAAAAGCATGTTGTTTACACGTGCAACAAAATTACATCATTTTTGCAGGCAGGCAACATTTCGGTGCTTACTGCACATGGCTGAAACAGTTCATATTGTTGACTGATCATGTGACGGTTATTGAAGTAAGTTTTCTCAATAAACTACACTTAGAGAGAGCAACTATTACGGTGGATGATCTTATTTGTGAAAAATAAAGTTAGCATTTTTCAATTAAAGTGGTTAACAAGTTAACAAGAAATTGTTGTTCACAAAACCATATCATATGAGGTAAATAGTTTTATCAAATGGCCACGTGTGAAAGAACAATAATCCGATTAGAAAAACACAAATCGTTGAGTCAATAAACCGTGAACAACAATGAATTCTTTAGGCATTTAATCTCGTTATTTGAACATTTTAAAACCTTTCAAAACTTTACCAAATTGAGGGTCATTTGAAGAATTGAAGTTGCTGATCCTTTTTTGCCCGAACATTGATAGATAAGGGGCATATTTCTAAGCCACCACTGGCATCATAAGATCCCCCAAGGAGGCATACTGTTTTTTATCTTATAACTATACAAATATCCATATGATAACATCCCGTATGATATTTTTTATGTTATCACAGTTATTTTTAGAACAATGATATGACGCGGTTATTTTTAGAAACTTGCATTTCAGTTAGAAACATCGATGAAAACTCGGTTGTGGGAATTTATAATTGTCTCGGCAGAGCCTCGACAATGATCAATTCTCCCAACCTCGTTAGATATTTTTTCTCATACAATACACTAAGTATGTATTATATATTTCCCTGTATGTAAGTCTGTTTGTCTATGACTCTGTTTTTCCCAAAAATACTTTCAATGGCCATACTTTCAAGGCTAGGGGATAGAATCTTCATATTTCACACAAGTAATGCTTGTGACAAGGCCTTTTCATTTATTTCACTTTCAAGGTTATTGGTCAAGGTCATATTCAAAGCCAATATGTAAAAAATTTAACCTTCAACATTGGCCATAACTTTGGAATGCTGATACAGCCTTCATATTTTATAAGTGTATTGCTAATGAATAGACTTTGACAAACTTTTCTTCTTGTTGACAAACTTTTCTTCTTGTTTACAAGAAACAAGTTTTCTGTGTTTATTTTTTTTTCGGCTAATATTACTATTGGTATATAATAACAAATAGATTTCACTTACATTTCTCGCTCTTCGATCAACCTCTTGTTTTAATAATTCCTCATTTCTGAAAATATACATGAACATATGATTGAGATAATCTGTATATTAAGAGATATACTTTATCAAAAGGACAACTTCATTTGTTCAAACCTTGTTTTGCTGAGCCAGGAATATTCAGGCTTTGGCAAGAGATTTCAGTCTGCAAATATGTACAACCTGATTCTTGACTTTACAACCTGAATTTCTTTTTTAAACCAGAAAGTTGAAATACTATTATCAATAGTTCAGTGCAAAACAGTTGTTACTGCCTACAAACTTATAGGCATTTACAACTGTAAAGCGCTGAATCTCAATATACCCAAAAGAAATATTGACTCATATCATAAGTACATACATGACTTACATCACTTTGATTTTTTACAACTTTGCCGATTTTTTTTCAGCATGTTAAGGGTTGAAATGAGTTTGGGACATCTTAGCAAAGTTCACATCCTTGACAGTCACACAGGGCTCCTTCTAGAGTTGAAAATAACGGAATCATTGACCCCTTAACCATTAATCTCCTAGGGTCAAAACAGATTTTAAAGGGGTCAAAAGAACAGACAAAGTGTATCATAAGTAGAATTTTGTAGGTTTAAGGGTCAATTGACCTTTTCTTGTAAAGATAGGAAGCAAGAAACGAAAGCTTTCAGCAGGAATTATGCTTTGAAAAGCATAAGGTTTCAGGCAGTTCAGGCTGGGAAATTGTCAAAGACCCACAAAAACTAAGCAATTAATATCCAACAGCCTTAACCAGTCTCCCGAATATACATATCCAGACTGTTATTGACAGTTATATACTACACTCACATCATTATTACTACCCATATACCTACTAAAGTCAACTGAAGGGACTGGCAATACTATTGATCTTGTTTGGGCAATTTTAAAATATAATCAATAGCATAATTTTTTATCATCATCAATTATAATTTTGAAGGTGTATTGGCCTCTTAACCCTTTCCTGTTTTACAAAATTTTGGACCTGTCCAAATTCAAAGGTTTTGCAGACGAAAATTTTAAGTGGATTTAATTTGAAAGATAACCATTCAGTAGGGTAGAAAATAGTGTGAAAAAGAAGAAATTGCTTGTCAGAAGCAATTTCTTCTTTTTTCACAATGTTTTCTCAATCATAAAATCACAGACACGTAAAAAGCAGGGATTAAACAGCAAACGGTTAATCCATGCAGAACCTAGCCTGGATCAATTGTATGTTTTAAAATTGTATATTTGACATAATGACAGCATTGAAGAACAAGTAAATTCACATCCGGAATGAGATCTCGACAATGAAATTCATCAAGTATGCATACCATGTTCTGTAAAGCCCCTGTCTTGTTCAATACATCATTATTATTTAATACCTGTAATTCACAGCGCACCTTAGCCTTTCCTTTTTTTAAAATTTTAGCCTGGTCCAGGTAAAAAATACAGACAATGTTGGAAAATCTTGGTTTAAGTCAGATAGAAAACAAGGACCGTGGTATATGGGAGCTTAATAACTGTCCCAGGGTGGACTTATACCCCCCACAAGCACTTTGTCAAAATGCAAGTGCTATTAGTGAAGGATGTGTTTGTGTCAAATATTGAGGTCATATGCAGCATTTGCATGAAGTTTCAAGATTCTAGGTTGCTTGGTTCTCGAGTTAGAGTCCAGAAAAGAAAATTGAACAAAAGTTGACTGTGACCTTGTCCTTTGACCTATGTGACCCAAAAACAATAGGGCACTTCCTTGGGTCTTAAGCAACATTTGCATAAAGTTGAATGAATTTTATCTCTAATATATATTTTAAAGAAAAATTCATTACATTGTTAAGAAACTGCATTTATAATTGCACAAAAATACACTTCAAAGCGCATACAGGTATTTGAATTTGTTCAAAAGCAAACCATTGATTTTGTCAACAATATTACACAATAAAATAAATGTTCAGTTCAAGATAAGATCAATTGATTGGACAAATAAATCTATGATTAATCTTCAAAATCTTATTCTTTTAGTACTCTACAAAATTGTTACATAGACAAGAATCTAATGACTACCCACAACACATGTTTTACAAGAAGGATGCTGATGATTTTAAACAGAAATCAAGTACCTGGAGCTCCATCCTAGATTTACTTGTTTGAGAACAGGGAGTAGAAAGAGAATGTTCGTCACCTGCACTCCTTTGATCTATAACCCATGCACAGGCATTAATCAATTTGTCTGAGTAAATAATGTATTCTGACCCCTACAGTGCACACAATAAAATAACCTCTGTCAATAAATTGTTGCTTTCATTCTTAAAGCTCGTAGCTATAGCTTGAATCAAGCTGTAGTTATGAGTTTTTAGTTGTAAAACTACAAAATATGTAATCAATGATGTCATGCATCTATGACAAAGAATGATTATGCACATCAGGGCCCAAGGTTATAAAACTTTTCTCAGGCTCAGGCTCAATTTTCTCAATTTATGATAAGTTGTTATTTATTACAATTTATTAATATAATCTTTTGTGTTAATACATTAAAATGAGTATGTAAACAGAATTACGGCTTGAATCTCTTATTGAAATTTTTGAATTGAGCCTAAGAAAAGTTTTATAACCTTGGGCCCTGAAAAACTTCCAAATCCAGATTTTATTATTTGATTGTAGACCATCATTTGGAAATACCTTTGACAATCAAACAAAATCAAGCAGTTGAGCACTGATGATAATGATCTGCCATTTCGAACACCACTCCACCAATCTCAAGATCAACCTCGGATGTACATAGACAGACTATTTTTAAAAATTACAGGAAAACCTACCTTGGAAAAACTAGATGACGTCTGTTAAAATGGCGTTGGCCTCGAAACTTTGAGTGAAAACATTCAACGTTGCCAATGCTGCCGGTTGTTTCCGTGCCAGTTTTTCTTACTCTGTGTCCACCTTACAAAATGCACAGTTTTGTTACATACCCATCCGCCTTATATACATCCTGTTGGTCTGTTGCAGTTTAAGGAAATGGCCGAGTGATGTTCCGAATGAATGAGTTATCAGAAGAAGTTGGGCAATCTAGCTTGGTCTATTTCACTCAGGCTTATGATAAGATTTTTTTTGGAAAGGTCAATAAAACAATAGGACAATCAGGTAAAAAAATTGATTTAGAAATGGTAATGAAGTCTAGTGACCAGGTAGAAGATCGAGTTATCATTGTAAAAGATAGTCACATATAAAGATCTGAGCTATGACTTTAAGTAAAGCTATCTAAAAAATCCTTTCAATTTATTGGCACATCTCCTTGTGATGTAGAATAATTGTAACTGGTTATCTGATGGAGAGACTTATGTTAACAAGAGCCGTCAGAGACGGATTATGCTCACCGAATAAGGCATTGTCACAAAAACAAGAGCCATGTTGGACAGGGACATCCCCCGCCAAGAAAGCTTGATAGTAAACTGAAGCCTAATAGATAAAAGATTCTATGTACTGTCAAAGATTTGCTTCCTATAAAATCTAAGTAATAAAAATTACCAAGGGCAATAACTCCAAAATTATGCAAAAATTATGTTGTAGTTCAGGTGTATTGCACTTCTCCTCCATGAGATCTTTCCACCCCTAAAGATTCAAGTTGATAGCTATTATACTTAAGAAGATATGCTCCAGACAAAATCTAGGTATCAAACATAACAAAGGGCAATAACTCCAAAATTATGCAAGCAAGAGTTGCAGTTCTTGTACACTGCACTTCTCCTCTATGAGATCTATCAACTCATAAAGTTTCAAGTTGATAGCTATTATACTTTAGGAGATATGCTCCAGACATAATCTAAGTATCAAAAATAACAAAGGGCAATAACTCCAAAATTATAAAAGCAAGAGTTGTAGTTCTTGTGTACTGCACTTCTCCTCTATAAGATCTATCCACTCATAAGGTTTCAAGTTGATGGCTATTATACTTTAGGAGATATGCTCTGTGGTCAGATTGCAAGGACTCAAATAAGGTGTTATCTTATACAGCTAACATAAAGGTAACAAACATTAAACCCCCTTTTTGCATGACATATTTTTAGACACAAATAGCAAATACTTTATGGTAAAGGGCATCTGATTTGCTACTGAAATGTGAAATTTCATCAAATTCTGAGCATGAGACTAGGAGAAATGAAAGAATAACTGTATTTTATGCCCTAGTGTAAAGGTAACAAACATTTAGCCCCCTTTTTCTATGATATATATTTTTTTACATTAATTTCAAATTGTTTATAGTAAAGGGCATCTGATTTGTTACTCAAATATGAAATTTCACTAAATTCTGACTGTTAGACTAGGAGAAATTTGGGAAAAACTGTTTATTACCCGAAGTCCCCTTTTCCCGTGACAAGGCTTCAAATCCAAAAACCGTCACAGAAGCATCATCACTATATCATAGGGAGTTCACATATTAAGTTTCATTTGATTTGGCCCAAGGGTTATGGAGAAATAGGTGGGGACGGACAGACGGACGGATGGACAGAATTACGGACGGACGGACAGACAGACAGACGAAGCGGCGGCTATATGCTCTCCCTTCCGGGAGCATAATAACACACTTACAACTGACCTGTTACTGACGGACAGACAAATGGTGTTAACACACTTTTCAACTGACAGCTATGTCTCACTGGCTCCACAAAAAGTCTAAAAGAAACTTCCCTTTTTCAAGATTGGCTGATCTATAATTTATCATATTAATTTATCATATACTATTAAGCTTGAAAAGGAAGAATTGGCCTAACCTTGTAAACAAACAAACCTATCATGATCTGGCTATTTATGGTTAAGAAACTGTGTTCACAACTTGAAAAGTATTTGTGTACATACACATATAACGAAGAACTTGCAAAACTGTTGTATAAGTGAATTCAGAATTTTACTGTTTTCTGATTATTCTCTAATGATACCCATGTCTTACTCATGGACTCATACCATTGGAAAGCAATACCTTTCTGCACTTTTTTTTAATTTAGGGCTACAATTTCTTTCAATCTATCATTATGTTCAAATAACCGTTCTTTTAGATATCAATAACTATGGTCAAGACATTTTTTCTTAAAGGGTGGCCATCATAGCACAGTTGGTAGGACATCAGCCTGTCAATCTAAAAGTAATGGGTTATGTCCCAGATAGTAGCGCTCATCCTATTAACTGACTATTAACCCTTGTCATGCTGAATAAAAATCCTCTCTCAGAATTGCACTCATATCAAAGTATTGAAAGCCCTAGAATCCAAGGGTGTAAAAAATCCTTTCTTTTAGAAGATTATATTCATTAACAACTCTGCCTTGAAAGGGGACAGACAGGTGGTGTTGACTAAGATCAGACTGCACATGGGTGCAGGCTGATCTTTGTTTATACCTTCTGTCAAAACAGGAATATTCCAGGTTCAGCATGGCAAAGGGTTAAATCGAGTTGTCTTTGCAATACTATTGTAAGTGCCTATATATATTCTTAGACACTTACAATAGTGTTGCACTGACCCTAGAATTTGTCTCCCAACAATGGGTTGATAATCCTAGACCTATGTTGGATAGCCGCTGGAAGCGAGGGAAGGATTTATTGGTAGTACTGGCGTGAGAAATACCAGAAATCCACTGTTAGGTACTCCAGCCACCTCGATTTGACTGTTAGATTATTAAAAGCCGTGAAAAAAAACATTTAAACAAACAAAACAAAATCTTTTCTTATGGACATGCTGCATTTGTATAAACGTTTTATCACATTTTTGTTTTTTCATAACCAGAAAATACCTCAATGTTTTATTTTACCATGTGTCAAATATTTACGAGGGAGGCATGATCCATCTTGTCTATATTTGACAGCAAACACAGTACAAAACTAATCAGGTAATTAAGCTTTAACCAACGTAATTCAGGGATCTTGTCACTATGATGGATCAGTGTGAAACAGTTGTAACTGCCTATTTGCAGTTACAACTGTTTCGCATTGAGCCATCAACTTTTCTGTGATATAATTCTAAAAACTCATAACCACAGCTTTGGTGTATTTATAAAATCTTGCAACTACAGCTTTAACCAACGCAATTCAAAACTCTTTCAACTTGTCATTTGTGTATTTCTCACAACTTAAGCTTTTTAAACTTAACATAACTGCAGGGCTGAGACTTGTCACTTTGTACTGCTGTTACTAAATTACAAGGCTTCAGAATTACACCAATGAAATGACCATATCTAAAGAAGGGATCATCTAGTAAAGCAAAAAGTATTGACCCTGATCTGACAAATCACAATGTTCAGCCAGATCATGTCTAAAACTTCTCTTTTTGAATGTTTTTCAGAATCAAGAATGATCATTCCAGCTTACTACTGTATATTGTTGTCTGGAATCCAAAACTTTACAGTAACTCCAGCTTATTCATTATTTAACCCTTTCCTGTATAATCCCTGTTTTTTATGTGCCTGTGATTTTATGATTGAGAAAACAGTGTGTGAAAAGGAGAAATTGCTTGTGACAAGCAATTTCTTCTTTTTCCACTCTATTTTCTACCCAACTGAATGGTTATTTTTTAAAATTAAATTTATCCACTTTTAATTTTGATCTTCAAAACCTTTGAATTAGGACAGGTCTAATATGTTGTAAAACAGGAAAGGGTTAATATTGTATAGATGACATATTGACCTCTGCTGAATCCAATCTCTTGTTCAAATACTTATTTCATGGAGGTGCTTTGATTTCTTATTTTGCTTTACCTGTGTCATATATTGGGCTTATTCCCTAACATAAATTCAAGCAGGATTATTCACAGTTTTAGAATAAATATGATTATATTTTTATCAAAATCACATACCATATTTCATCAAATAAATCAATCTAAAAACCTGTAGAGTTCAAGTTTTTGAATTTTAAGATTAACTAGCTCAGATGACAGCTTGAACTTTATTCAAATTAGATGTCATTAATGATCAAAATTGAATTATATAGCAAAAAATTTATTTTTATTCATCATTTAATTTTCTTACCTGAATTAATAAAATCCAAACATATCTTTTCCTTTTTCTTTTACTCAATCTATATCCTGTGTTGATTTCAATCAATAACACATTTCTATATTTAGACGTCCACACCTTTACCAATAATCCAAAACGAAAGGTTTAAAATAACGAATAATCCAACCTTTACGAAACACTAATTATTAGCTAATGATCCTAAAATGCATTGTCGTCTGACTATATCGTAATATTGTTTACGGTTGGTTAAGTCGTCCCCGTCTAACCACAAGTTAAAGTATTGACGCATGTCCTGTATATGGATAAGCTATAAACATAACCACATACCTTATACAGGTATAAACAGTCTAACACTGATAAAGGGGCTTAATTAGATTTATGATTAATTTTGATCCTTCTTTACCAAACTCAGTGTTGTAGGTACTCATTCCAATTGTCTTGCTGAGATAATTCAAATGTGTACCAACAACGTAAGGTTTCTTGACCAAATTGATTAAATGTTAGCTGTATTCATCAAGATACACCCATTCTGATTAGCTTAATAATTAGTTTGATTGATGAATGAAAACAGTTTTGAGCACACAGCCATTTTGTAAGTAAGGGCCAAAAGTAGTTCCATTACAAATCTGTCCTATTTTGACGAAATGTATATATATTTTTTTCCTCATGATATTTGAAAATAAAAAGATATCAAAATAATATTTATTGCATTCATGAAAGTATGAAACTAATATACACAATCACACTCATGTATGAATCTGCTTCGTGCATTCATACACTGGATTAAGTTTTTAGTTTCATACCTTCATGAAATCAACAAATACTTTCTTCATCTCTCAAATAATGATATTCAACTGGCATAAACCCCACTTTCATCTTTCTCCTTGTCAAGCTGTTTATGACATATTTCCTCTGTTCACAAAACTTTGGTAGACACTACAGACTAAGATCAGCCTGCACAGACGTGCAGTCTGATTGTAGCCTACACTGCCTCTGCCTTCTTCTGAAATAATGTGGACAAAACTTGGATCAGACTGCTTATAATACTCCAACAATGTTGCAAATAATCACAAGGTACGCCAGTTACACTGATGGACGTCTAAGTATGAAATACAACAAGGGAAAATTAGGCAAAATAAAAGCTAGGTAGAGTTACAAGTTTTGAGCACTGCACTACCTTATCACGAAAGGAACATAACTGCCTAGTTTTGAGGCAATTGGCCAAAAATATGAAAGAATTATGCTACATACAAAGAAGCTGACGGTTGCACCCCCAACCCCAACCCCACCCCCCCTGAACACCAGATACCACAGGGATCACATAATATATCCCATCTTTCAACAGACATATGTAAATCAGCAATTCATTTCAAAAACAAGAGGACCATGATGGTCCTATATCGCTCACCTGAGTATGTCACTCATAACTTGTCAACCATGTTAAGAAAACCAGAATTTGTTTGATGCACAATAAGGTTGGTTAAATTTCGTCCTATTGCAACTTGATTTTTTTTTAAGTTTCATAAATTTTCAACTTTTCTCTTATCATGGCGTATCCTTTACAACTTTTGAAGACCTTCACCCAAGGAACATCCCTGCCAAGTTTCAGCTTGATTGGCCCAGTGGTCTAGGAGGAGAAGAATTTTTTCTAATATTTTCTGCCATTTTTGGCAATTTTTCAGATTCTCCGTTACCATGGCAACTAGAGTTTTTGATCAAATTAAATTCTTTTAACAACTTTGGAAGACCTTTACCCAAGGAACATCCCTGCCATGTTTCAGCTTGATTGGCCCAGTGGTTTAGGAGAAGAAGAATTTTTTCTAATATTTTCAGCCATTTTTCAGGCTTTCCGTTACCATGGAAACTAGAGCTTTTGATGAAATTTAATTCTTTTAACAACTTTTGAAGACCTTCACCCAAGGCACATCCCTGCCAAGTTTCAGCTTGATTGGCCAAGTGGTTTAGGAGGAGGGAATTTTTTCTTAATATTTTCAGCCATTTTCGGCCATTTTTCAGATTTTCTGTTACCCTGGCAACTAGACTTTTTGATGAAATTAAATTCTTTTAACAAGTTTTAAAGAGCTTCACCCAAGGAATGTCCCTGCCAAGTTTCAGCTTGATCGGCCCAGTTGTTTAGGAGGAGAAGATTTTTTTCTAATATTTTCAGCCATTTTCGGCCATTTTTCAGACTTTCCATTACCATGGAAACTAGAGTTTTTGATGAAATTAAATTCTTTTAACAACTTTTGAAGACCTTCACCCAAGGAACATTCCTGCCAAGTTTCAGCTTGATTGGCCCAGTGGTTTAGGAGGAGAAGAATTTTTTCTAAGATTTTCAGCCATTTTCGGCTTTTATGTAACCATGGCAACCAGAGTTTTTGATGAAATTAAATTCTTTTTACAACTTTTAAAGAGCTTCACCCAAGGAACATCCCTGCCAAGTTTCAGCTTGATTGGCCCAGTGGTTTAGGAGAAGAAGATGTTTAAAGAAATTGTTGACGGACGGACAGACAGACGGACGGACGGACGACGGACGGACGACGGACAGTGAGTGATCACAATAGCTCACCTTGAGCACTTTGTGCTCAGGTGAGCTAATAATAATAAACAAGGTGTTATAAGTGAACATTAGATTCATAAAACTCAAATTAGCAATAATAATGTTCAAGTAAATTCCTTATTTCTTCAAACCCAATGATGTTGGTACTCATAAAGGTTGTTAGGATAAGACAAATCTTCTGAGTATCTATGTCACAGGGTTACAAATATTGGATTCAATAAAAGCCGCCTTTTCTTATCTTACTTGAAGAAAGTTTTGTCATTGAGGTTAAGGTATGCATAAATTCAGCTGTATTTGATTTTCTGTTCATTGGTAATATTAAACCCTTTCTCTTTCTATTTAAAGATCACTCATAATCCAATTTGTTTGAAGAAAAAATAGAAAGTAAAAATTCAAAAAGGACAACCAAAATCAGTAAATTTACTGATTATATAGGCCACAGTATATTCCATACCCACTAAAAACTGTCCTCATATTTAGTTTATATAATATAGATTTTTGATTGATAAAAACACCCAATAAATGAGAGAAAAGGTATATTTCTCACCTTATTGTAGCTTATTCAATTCTTTTGAAAAATACTTCAACAACTTTTCTATTTCCAATATACCAGTATACAAAACAAACTATAAAATATGATTTCCCTATAATAAATACAATGTGAGCTTAGTGCAAAACTGTCTGAATATATCATAATTTTTACACAGTATCAATGAAATGACAGTAAATTATTTCATTATTTAGAGAGGTTAAGGTATATCCTGGCTGACCATGTTTCATTTTGTGATTCTGAAATTATCCATTCCTGATAAAATCATGGTTCATGAAACTCTGGGATGATACCCACTATGTTAATAGATCATCGTCAAATCATGGTTCAATCACTGTCAAAATATGGTATATCTTGCAATCATGAATGGTAGCCACAACACTAGGGCATGTTTCCATCTCAATATTCACTTTCCATTTCAGCAGGCTACCACATGCACTGTCAAAGGAGTCTACAAGCATTTTTTATCCAAATTAAAGGGCAGCTTCATAAGACTCTTGACCCAAAGAGTTTGATTCCCAGTAGCTGCTAACCATCTTGGTTCTTTCATTGGCCCCCACATTCAGCGTGAGCACTGGTGCATTTTCCAGGAAGCAGAACCTAGAGGGATTATTGTATGTTGTAAGAACTTGTTTCTCATTTGATGTAAAATAGTTAAGTTTTAACCAAACCAAGGGCAGATCATTTATTTTGCCTATTAAAACAAAAATTAAAGCTGCTCTTTCACAGATTTTCATAGGAAAAATACAAAATTTGCTCTTAGATTTAGAAATGTGTGTATTTTTAGTCGATTAAGAATGGCCCAAAGGCATTGGTACTAAAAACAACATATTTCTATATTTTTGGAACTTATTTTTTCGAAGCGGCAGGATCAGTTAGGGATCCAGTCTATTTATTTCGAGTCTATAAATTTCAAAATCGTTACTTTCCTTGAATAAACTTTAATATTTGCTTGTTATAATATTAAGTTTCCAGCAGTAAAAGATTTTTACCTTATCTTTGATTAAAGACGAACATGCTGAAGTCAGATGCGTAAATAGTTGGCTCGAAATCGAAGAATAAATTTTAAAGCGTTAGTAGATGCTTTATTTTTCCAGAATGATTTTCGCTAAATTTAGGAATAACAGTCTTTCTTTCCATGCATTACCAGATTAGATCTTATTATTTTAAAGGCTCCAACATGATGAGGTCGTTACTTCCAAATGATTTTACGAAAATTTTCAAAAATCATAATTTCCCAATCTGTGAAAGAGCAGCTTTAAGGCTTTTAGAAAAGACAAAACAAGAAATATTGAAATATCATAAAACTCCTTCATTTCTACAGTTATGATTTATAAAGATTTCAAGCTTTAATTGGAAAACCCTTCTCGTACTCTTTGTATAACTTTGACAGACAGTATAGACTAAGATTAGCCTGCACAGAAGAGCAGTCTGATCTTAGCTTATACTGTCTGCTTTCTACTTAATCATTGTGATAAAAACAAGCCAGACTGGCTGATTAATGTCCAAAGAAGTGTTTGTTTGAAACAAATTTCAAATTCAGTAAGATAAGGGCTAAATACTGAAAAGCGTGCCTTTCATCCCCTCTCACTGTGCTATACAAAGACGAGGAATGTCTACTCTAATATTTATATGAAATTTGTTACCATAATCTACCTTAAGGAGATTATACAAAATGACGAGGGCTGAAAGCCACTGACACAACGCAGTGATAAATTGAATGTCATCATTCATGACCAAAACTTTGTAACTACATCTTCAATAAGGTGTAGTTACAACAATTTGGTCACAGACAGACAGAATAATTAACTTTTGACTACAGTGGCTAAAGATAAGGTATACTGGTTGCTGGATAAATCTATTTAATATCTTCCTAGTTACATATCTAACTTGCACGTCCTTTGAGGAATATCTAAAGCCATCAATTCCTCAAACATCTGTAACCATCTTGAAGACAGTTATGGTCAAACTAGTAACCTAAGCCTCTACCTACTTTATTATTATACGGCAAAGAAAATTCTAGCATTTTCATTGGTTAATGCTGACCTGACAAACATTGATAGCTACGGCCGCTCCGGTATTACCTCTAATGTTTCCTTAAGGCGCCTCGACGTGAACATAGACAAAAAAATCGAAACGGTAATGACAGCCATGTTTCTCTCGCTTCGCTGATAACACGACCCGAATATACATACTAGGATACAGTTGAAAAGGATGTCAGTTAATAATGTGCAATTAAAAAATGATATAGATGTCAATAAATACCTTAAATTTGTACAAATCTGTCCATTTAAAGTGCCAAGTTTCTCGCAGTTTAAGCCACAAACGCTTCCATATCACAATAGCGCAGAGTGTAGTAGTGTGACGTCACAACTATATATGACGTCACTTTGTACATGTTTACTTTTCATAGGGGCGCATTAAGGGATATTGGTGGTTCAAAAGAAATCGGTTTACACGAACGCCAAAAATAGGCAAAAGACAGATATTTGGCCCTAAAACTTTGAAGTATAATAAATTCGTAATACGGTTTCTTGCCGGGGTTGATGACGATTTATTCCCGGCAGTAAAAATGATGTCAACCCTCGCCTACGGCTCGGGTGACATCATTTTTCCAGCCGGGAATAAATCGTCATCAACCCCGGCAAGAAACCGTATAACTAATAAAGTAGAAGACATGATAGCTCTGACATAATGGATATTGGATCCTTCATTACTTGAAACTAAATCTGGCCAAAAGCTGACTATCACCTCCACCAGCGCTTTAATCGTCCAAAATCTGGAAAATGTTTTCGGGCAAAGCTCAATCGTGGCCTTCACCTTTGATTTTCATGACCCCAAAGTCAATCTTAAGGATTTTCCCTGTGTTATTTGGCAATAATTGTATGATTCTAGATCATTTATTCTTGAGTTAGAGTATGAACACAAAAAGATCTCCTGACAAACTGATGGACAGACAGACATGGTTATACCATTATAACCCTCTCTACCTTGTGTGAGGGGAGGGGGGGGGGGGGGGGGGGGCATGAAAAATGAGCTCAGAATTTTGATGGTTCAGTGCAAAACAGTTGTAACTCCCTATATGTTTATAGGGAGTTACAACTGTTTTGCGCTGAGCCATCGAGATGAGCTAAAAGTACAGTCTTTACAACAAAATTAGTAAAAGCAGACAAAACGATCTCAAATCAAGAGGGACAGCCTATTTACACAACCCATATGATCAATAAATGTAATTGAAATAGAGATAAGAGATTTCCAATTAGTCGATTCATAATTATACCTCGTACATAATAACAAGACGCTGGTATTTCTTTTCATTATTCATACACATTTAGCACATTTTAACACTTCCCATATCACAACTTGGAAACCAAAACCTCATAACTACAGCTTATCATAAGCTGTAGTTACGAGGTTTTTGTCTTGCACCATGTTATGCTTTAATAGTCATACTGTCATAATTATAGAGCTTTTGAAGTATGCAATATGCAAGACATAATTTCAAAGTGATTGGCCAATTAAACATTCCGTAAAATTTAAGCTGAACTTTTTTTTTCAAATTTTCATAAATTGACATGTTTTGTTTCCCAATACATTTTTGCCCATTGCAATTAAATGTTGATGTTTTACTCCAATTTTACACTGACTTTATATCCAAATGACTGCAACCCATTTTGTTTTCTTTTTTTAAGGTCTATTCTAATATTTTGCCATCAGTTAATGGGTTAATTACTCAAATACATCATCTGAAACCAGACAAGATGGAGGCCTGAAAAGATTTGACTAGACACCAGTATAAAAAACTTGAATTTTCAAAAAGATAGTGTGTCCAAATTAATCATTCTGTGTAGAACATTGTGGATATCAATATAAAGAATTTCCACTATAGTAGCAACAAAAATATGCTTTAGAAATACACATCTTTCTAAAATATAAATTAGATCCATCTCATTCTATTTACAAAGTACCTAAAGCCTTGCCAGACAGTATTAACTTAGATCAGCCTGCAAAGACGTGCAGTCTGGTCTTAGTCTATTCTGCCTACTTTCATTCATTTATCCATTCAATCAATCATGCATTCTTTCATTCATGCAAATCTTCTTTAATTTGCTTGTTCGTTTGTTCGCTCATACTTTTGTTTGCTCGTTCTTGCTTCTTCGTTCATATCTTCATCCGTCCTTTTCACCTCTTCTGTTGATATTTTGCATGTCCGTCTTCTGACATTCAGCATATTTTCACAATATTCGATTTGTATATTCATGTTATTTCAATTGTTAGTATTATAATTATTTACTGTTCAGTCTCTTGGAGGAAAATAAAGTATAATACTATCACACTGTTTCTTATGGAAGACATCTAGTTTTTACTGTTCATGTCTTTTTCCTTGTCTGTCTGTAAAAGCAGCAATTGGTTAAACATAATGTTACTTGATTTAAATACAGCCTTCTTGTATGTGCATGAGCACCTTGATTCCAAAAGGTTTTGGATGAAGTTTTTATATTCCATTTTAAGAATCAAATTGAAATCAGATTACATTATAATTGGTGCTAAAATTTTCGACATTTAATTTAGAATTAATTTCCACTAATTCTTAAATGAAGTAGTGAAGTTGATCCTAATATAATTGAGATGAAAGAATTCATAATCATCTGAAGAGTTGGAAAGGTCGTATTTTTGGTTATTCATTACTGTTATTATTTGTTTATTTATTATACAATTAAAGAGTCAAAGCACAATAATTCATATGTGACTAGTCACATGAAAAAGGACCATCTGTGAACTCTGTACAATTATTAGATCTATATGAAACAAGAGCACGGCCTATGGATGCCTACGCTCGGCTGTTGAGTGCTGGATGGTGGGAAAAAATTTAAGGCTAAAAAGGGGCATAATTTGCACAAAATGCATCTAAAGTTATCCCCCTTGATAGTATAGGTTGCTCTTTTGATGGTGAACATGTGTGCCAAGTTTCAAGTGAATGCCTTCAGTTGAACCAGAGATATAACAAGATGTCAAAGTTTTCGCACGACGACAAAGACAACGATGAGGACAACGACAACGACACAGAGGCTATTAGCAATACCTCAGATTTTCTCCGAAAACAGCGGAGCTAAAAAAAAAAACAACAACATTGGAAGCAGCATATGTCAACCAGAGGTAGCATTTCTAAAATTTTTTAACAGAAAGGTAGACTGATTATTCTAGCCATCAGCCATTTTTTTTTTTTTTTCAAAATTTGACCATAGTTAGTTTGCAAAGTCCAGGCAGTCTGACCTGTGTCAACATTAAATGCACTGCACAGATGGTCCCTTCTTGCATGATGATCACATATATTATTTCATGATAATCTATTATTGTTTATTCGTATATATTTATCATGCAATGCAATCAAAGAATCTTAACCAGGTGTTCAAGAAATAATGTATTGTAACAAATATGGTATTCAAATTTGTAAAAAAAACAACAACAAAAAAACAGAAAGAAAATATATGATTGTCTTATAAGTTATAAACAAATAACATACATTTTCTAACTTGACTGTGAATACTTTTTTTAACCGATATCTCCTGCAAATGACCAAAATTAATATTCCCACCATAAGTGTTCTACTATGATTTTAAAAAAAAACTTTTCTCCTTTCCCTGAGTGGCAAATGCAGTAAGCAAAGGGTAAAATTTCTTAGATATATTTCAAACTAAAACTCTTTCAATGAAAAAGAGAATTTGCATGAAATGAGTACAGTTATGCTTTTTTTCTGCAGAGGATTTTTCTTTTCATATTGCAAAATAATATATATTGATAAAAAATTTATTCCCACAGTTTTATTGACTATTTATTTCAATTCTTTTAATTCTTTTTCCAAATGACATATTATTTTTTTGTGCTATAAAGTCAATACACCTGTGTTGTAGCATTTTATAGGTGTTGACATACACAGGTATGCATTTCCTATCATAGTCATGATTTACATAATAATTACATCAATCCATTCAGTCAAAACATAAAAATGTCAATTTCTTATCCTGTCCGTCTCCAAAACATTTAAGAAACATATCATTTTAGATTAATATCTTCTGAAAATTTGTTAAAAGTATAATATACTCAGAGATGCTCAGGTGCATAATCTTTCTGTATGATTGGTTGGTTATTTCTATCTTTCTTCAAAACAGAAGTTTAACTTATGGCCAAATTCAAGGGTGTAACTACCATTATGCACATTACACAAGTGTGTAATACAAATAAATTTTCTTTCGTAAAATATTGTTGGTGAAAAAAAATCAAAACATCATTACTACAGCTTCAAGCTGTAGTTATGATGTTTTTGATTATTCACCAACCATCAGATCATAAGAGGGGGGTGGGGTGGGGGTGGGGGGTGGAGGGGGGAGGCAATTTTCTTCTGTCATAGTACATATATCGCGTTTATCCCATATTTTCTTTGGTGGTGGCCTTCTGAGTGTGTATAAATTTCAAATTCATTAGGTTATGCCTATGAAATTGCATCACAAAAGTTCAGTGCTAACCTCTGGGTTTAATATAATAATACTTGGGCAGCTGATTTGCTCTACAGGCCTGAATGAGTATGGATATATGAATTTAAGTGGATGAATGTTTATTTCAAGTAAATAAGTGTTCCTTAGTGTCACAATATGCTGAAATATTTCTGTCAAGAAAAATTCATGAGCGATGAAAATAGAAAATTGACCTCTGCCTGTGAAATACATATTTTTCATCCAATCACAATAATTTTGTACAGTCTGGTAATGGGCCACGCAAGGATCGAACAATGAAATAAGGTTCCATCTCTTAGATTCTTGGAAAATGATTCTCAAAGTTTCAACTATATAACATAGAGGGAAATGACCTCTGCCCATAAAAGACATACCGGTAGTTTTCATCTGTTCATGGTATTTTTAGTTAAGGGATACACCAGGATCATTCTATTGAAATTTGGTTGATATCCATCAGTTAGATTCTGAGAAAATCCACATATTACCATGTTTGAAATCTATCCCGTAAAAGCCTTGTTCTTCATAATATCGATCAAAAATCCTTGAAAAAAAAGTTGAAAGAGGGTCACCCAAGGATCATCCCTTTGAAGTCTAGTTAAAATTCATCCAGTAATTTCTGGGGAGAAGATTTTTAAAGAAACAGGACACACAGAAGCACAGCAGACAATAGTCCCAGTAAGGTCTTCACACTAGTCATGCTGAATAAATTTCGGCTTAAAATTTTCATCAAATTCAAAGGGCAAAAAGCACTATAAGTACCAATTGTAGGTCCATTTTTATTTGAACAATTAGATCTATTGACAATTCCGGTTTTAAAGTGAGAAATAGGTGGTGCAGACTAACATCAGACTGCACATATGTGCAGGCTGATGTTTGTCTATAGCTCCTGTCAAAGCAGGAATATTCCGGGTTCAGCATGACAAGGGTTAAGCCCTTGGAGCTAATGACAGTTAAACCCAAGCTTGCCACTAAACTTTTGTCATGCAACTGGGCCTTTAAGTTGAAAATGTTTTAATTTTATAATAGATCATTAATCATTCAATAACACCTGTTTAATCACAGTTTCATGGGTATGGACTGTCATCCATCAATATCATACTTATAGTGATTATCAATCTCTTCTATAAATGGAGTGAACTTTTTATTGTCATTCCTTCTTTGTTCCTCATCCCACTTTTCAATGTCTATTTTACTTTCAAATCGTACTTCTGTATTGTGGCCTTAACTTGGGCTTTAAACTATATAAGATCTATAGAGAAGACAGACATCCAAATTTTAGCATGAGTACCACCGACAGGTACCAACACTCTGCTGCACGGGAGCTTGATAATGTAAAATTTGTAAGTTGAAAGTAGGGCTTAACTCTAACAAAATTGCTTGTAGAGTTATACCCCTTGTTAATCTTGATGTCTCAATCAACCCATTATGACCATTTTATTTTGTGTGTGGCGCAGTGGTCTTAAACAGAAAAGTTCTGAATAGCAGATACAATAATTCATAACCTTATCCAGAGAAATGAAAGCTTTTTTGTTTGAATGAGGTAAAAAAAACACTTTAAGCAATTTTTCGGTCATATTTCAGTATCTGGAGCACCTAACAATGGTTTATGGCATTTCTTGCACCAGTACATTGTACCAGCATTACATCTTATCCTGCAGCTAGGAATGATGGCCAAAAAGACTGATCAATCTATCATACCTATGATACAAAATGATTGATTTAATGTGACCAGGGGCCAGTTTCATCAAAACATTGAGGACGTATTTTTGTCTTACTGGTGACTTTTGATCCAGTAACAACAACAATCACTTGACATAGGTATTGATAGATTGGTGATACATTATTTTTGAACTAAATATGTGGTAAGTCATAGGTAAGACAAAAATATGTCCTCAATGTTTTGATGAAACAGGCCCCAGGGGCCTCTTGCAAGAAAGGTCCTTCGATCGAAATTTAATCATATTTGAAATTTGCTTTCAAGAAACTTTTTCTGCTTTTAAGAAACATGTTGTATTGTGAAATTTACAATCAAATATGCCACACCAAAGCCCAGTCATATATTTTACAATTTTGACTGCATTTCTGGGAATTAATTTTAGCTTTGACAGAGGTTTCTCTGATTATTATGCTTTGTACATACCAGTTTTCCTAGTACAATATAGTAAAATAAACAAAATATATAGAAAATAGTAAATGTGCCATCATTTTGAAGTTTGACAAGAAAAAAATTGATAGCCAATGAGATATGAAACAAGGCTTTCTGTTTTTCATCTGGGATTTCTTTTTTATAATTTTGTATGATAATAAAAGAAAATTTTAAGACCTCGAAACTTATATCATGGTATCAAAATTAACAGCTTGCTCATTGTACCAGCAGATCTTAGGTTCAATTTGCCTTTTATTTCTCCATATATTCGGCACATTAGCCAGGAATTGTAGGGCTCTCATTGAAATATTCATATTTAAACATTTGTATAAAGACATGCAAGTTTCCATCTTTTCTATGGCAACTGATTTATTATGATTTATTATATGGTCTGTATAAGTTGTTTGTAGGTCTATGGCTATCAGCCAATTGTTGGAAGACAAAAAGTCGGAAGGGATGAGTGCCACCGTCAGGAATCTAACAGATCCAGTATTGCACATAGCAGACAATCACCCACTAATGTGGTAGTTTAAATCAGATGACTTGCACATGCAGATTTGAAAGATCAATTTTATGATGACCAAGTTGTCTACGATTTTCAATTTTTTTTTTTTTTTGTGAAAGGCATTTACAACCATCTTAAAAACAATCGTATGATGATTTTAAGATCAATTGTACGATTTTTTTCTTGAAAGAGGCCCAGGAATCTATCAGATCCCATACATTGTCCTTAATACTTTAGACAAACATCTAAAATAATATTTAGATAACAGTATCATAGACCTCAAGCCTTCCCTCATCCAATTTTGAATATTTCATTAAATAAACGAAGTGTTTACATTAATCATAAAGTAAATGTTCTCCTCAAATAAAGACAGAACAGAGGATATTGACCCAAAATATTGGCATCAGATTAAGGTAACTTCATTTGAGCCAGCGTGCAACCTTTCGCAACAATTTCAAGTGAGCCCATAACAAAGACCAGTCTGACTAGTCTTCACAATGTAGCAATCTATAGATTAAAATTTTGATGACTCAGCACAAAACAGTTGTAACTGCCTATATATTTATAGGCAGTTACAACTGTTTTGTGCTGAGCCATCAAAATGAGGCCTAGAAGTATCTTTATGGACAGTAAATGAAATTTTCTTTTGTGTATCCCTGCTGTCTAGTTTGCTTTGACAACTGTCCTACAAATACAAATGTCCAAAAAAAGACTGAGATCAGCCAGTGTGGCCATACTGTTTGGTCTGATCAGTGCTCTGTAGAAAGGTTACCAAGCTCAGAGCTTACCTTCTGAAGATTATTAGCCATACAGAAATAAAAGTCATTAATCAGTAGACATGTTCGAATATTATTACACCGTGACATAGCACTTTTATAAAACATGCCCTTTGTAAAGATAATTACAGGAGCTGTAATTTTCACCATTAATTCACACTTTTCACAATATCATACCTTTTAAAAATTAAGTTGACCTTCAGGAAAGAAGAAAAGATAGTATGTCATGCACAGAAAAATAGGTTTTGTTAGCCATCCACTGAGTAACAATCTTGGATCAGCTTTACATTAAGTCAGAAGAACACTCAAAGATGAAGCTACATACATGTATTACAATCAGAGTCTAATTGTTCATTAAATAGAATCTTGCATATTGAATACTTTATTGACATGTTTAGATATCATACTCATCATGCAGCCAATTTTTTCTTCTTGTCTTTACCTTTTACCAAGACTCGTGACTTGTTTGTTCTCTTCACAAAGCGAGCATCCAACCAGTACCGGAAGCACACTAACACTTCAAGAAATGTGAATTAAGACAAATCATATTCTTATGACAACCTTTGTCATATTGGATATGAAGACCATCAATCAGTTGGAGACAGATGGTAACTATTGTGCGCATTGGCAGACAGATGAAACACTTACTCCTTCTCCACAGAGAAAGCATAGATCCTTTTCGCATTGTCAATCAATAGCCAAAATGTGCATTGAATGTTTCTCATTCAAACTCTGTTCTCTTTCTTCTCCCCATCATAGCCAATTTGTGCTTAGAATCCCTAACACCCATGGCTTTAATATTAAAGCCTCCGAGGACTACACATGTAGCCAATCACATCTTCGTGTTGGGATTGTTTAAAATAGAAAGAATCTATAACATGTTGCGAAAAGGCCCTTTGGCTCAAACCAGGCCCAGTGAACAGCTAATTTCTGTCACTTAAACGGTGTACAAACAGTTACACTCAAACAGGGTTAACAAGATCCACTTCATAAACTCCTTCCGGTCAGGATTTGCATCCGAGCATAACCTAGAGACCCGCAATCAGCCATCTTTATTTCTCTTAGATATCATACTCAATTCATTTTTATGTACAAACAAAACTTTTAAATTAATCCCTACAAAATTCTCAATCACATTAAATTGACCAACAATTTTCTCCATGTAAGCATATTGAATATCTCTTTGCATCTGGTTAGCCATTATATTCCAAGTTTCAAGCATCCAGAAAACCATATAAGTTGGGATTCATTTTATTCAAGCATCAAGCATCAGGAACTCCATATAAGTTGAATGGGCCATCAAAGTTCAAACATCTGAAAAACCATATCAGATGTTATTGGCTATCATACTTCAGGCTTCAAGCATCTGAAAAACCATATCAGATAAAGAATTTCTAACATACTACAAGCTTCAAGCATTTGGAACACCACATCAGATAGGAATGGCTATCATACTTCAAGCATCTAAAAAACCCAGACCAGATTAGGTTTGCTATCTTCCTTCAAGCATCTTGAAATCCATCTAGAAATCCATATAAGATTGGATTCCCTATCATATTTCATGCTTTACAGCATATGGAAAAACATAGCAGATTGGATTAGCTATCATACTTCAGCCATCCAGAAAACCATATTAGATTTGTTTTGCCATTATACTTCAAGCAATTGGAAAACCACATCAGATTGGATTAGCTATAATACTTTATCTGCTTCAAGAATCTTGAAGAATTTAAAGGATACTAATTGGTTCATCATTACTGTTTAATTCAGTTTTACCCTTTACTGTTTAATCCCTGCTTTTTACGTGCCTGTGATTTTATGATTGAGAAAACATTGTGAAAAAAGAAGAAATTGCTTCTAACAAGCAATTTCTTCTTTTTTCCACACTATTTTCTACCCTACTGAATGGTTAATTTTCAAATTAAATCCACTTTAAATTTTCGTCTGCAAAACCTTTGAATTTGGACAGGTCTAAAATTTTGTAAAACAGGAAAGGGTTAAATTCATATTTATACTCTCAGAGGAGAAGGTTTTTCTTTTAAGACTTAGTTTTATAATACAGACACAGATAATGATAACAATCCAGGTGTGTAGCTGCCTATACGCGAGTACGCAGCTGAATCCTCATTTTTTTGACAAAAAAAAATTTTCAGTAAAAAAAAATGAAAGTAAAGCTATTCATCTCCATTTTTATGCTAAAACAAATGGCTTTTTGTTGGTCAAGAAAGCTCTCCGAAGGCCACAAAGCGCACCAGATTGTACCGTTTATTTCAACATTTTCAAGGGGGCATACCCCCTGACCCCCTAGATAACTTTGAATCCACATTCTTTATAAGTTAGCTATACGCCTGCAATTACATGCAAACAGTGTCATGAAAAGACCTTGCTGGCCCCAAAATTGTCTTGTGGAGTTTAAAACTATGTTTAATGAGCACCTCATTAATACATCTTTCAGCCAGCACTTTAATTTTTTTGTTTTCATCTCACATACTGGCAACCATTTACTTAGCTACATGTAAGGAATGGCTACCATTTGAAAAGGACTACCATTTCATTACCTTATATTGATGGCTCAGCGTGAAACAGTTGTAACTGCCTTAGTAAATAGGCAGTTACAACTGTTTCACGCCGCCACCATAGCGCAGTTGGTTAGGCATAAGACTTCCAATCTGGAAGTCGCAGGTTCGATCCCCGGTGGCGGCAAATATCCTTTCGGACGTTTGTCTCTCACCAATGGGTAGATAATCGTATACCTATGTGAGATAGCAGTCAGAGGCTAGGAAAGGGTGTAATGGTAGTACAGGTGAAAGAAATACCAGGAATCCATTGTTAGGTGCTCCGGTTGCCACGATATAACTGCGAAATTGTTGAAAGCGGCGTAAAACCCATTCAAACAAACAAACAAACAACTGTTTCACACTGAGCTATTAATATCATTCCTACCATAGATTTGTACATATTAGTCATTTCTATTATAAGGTTTACTGCAACAAGTTTGTGGTTAGATCTAGACCTAATGGAGTTATCAATCATGAAATAGATAATTATCCTGCCCAATATTAAAACATATCAAAATGGTATGCTGGCTGAATGGGGTGTATACAACCAATATCATTAATAATATTATCAAATTAATGTATCATTCAATATTATCCAACCATGACAATAATATTGTTCATTTTATGGTTTATAAGTTCTGATATCATTTCACTGCCTTCATCTAAGTCAGCTTTTGTTGCCAATATAGGATCAACATCATTGAAAACAAGCGCACCACCTACCGGTGCCAATGCTTGGCTGTTAGGCACTGGATAGTGGATAAAAAATCTTAGTCTAAAAAGGGTCATAATTTGCACAAAACGCATCTAGAGATGCCCCCCTTGACCATACAGGTCGCTGTTTTGATAATGAATGTGTGTGCCAGCTTTCAAGTGAATACCTTCAGTAGAACTAGAGATATCACAAAATGTCAAAGTTTTTTTTTGCATGACAACGCCGATGACAACCACTCCATGGCTTTAGCAATACATAGGGTATTCTCTGAAAACAGATGAGCTAATACAAATAAACATAATATTCAAGGGGTAAGTGCAAAACAACTGCAAGTACCTATAATCATATATCAAAATAGTTTTGTGCTAACCTATTGGTGTTGGCTTTATCTTTAATATTGCTGAATCAACAATATTGCCAATACTTTTGATTGTGCATGAGGGACTATTGAAAATTTATCTATTTATTGACACAATGATTAATATTACTGTTAATAATAATAAAGAGCTACAGATAGAGGGGGTATTCTGGATTTCAAATTCAATTATTTCAATTATACTTAAACAAATCCTATATTGTGGGTACTCATTGGAATTGTCTCGCTGAGACAATTCAAATGAGTACCAACAACATATGGTTTCATTGAGAAATAAATATTTTAGACTGGCTTTACCTCCTCTTATCTCTACCTCTGAATATTCATACTGTATGGGCTCCCTGCAGGATGACTTCTGTTGAGCGCATTCATTATATCACTAACTAATTCAATGAGTGAAGGAATTCTCATTTCCTGCTGATTTATATTTAAAAATGACTCATTTTTGTCTTTTCAAGGATGAAAACATCAAGTAAAATAAATATAAATTTCTCTAAATATTATGTAAATCTTCTATGACTCACTTCATATCTTTCGTTTCATAAATAATGTAGATTTTTGGATGTTTGTAAAAACTTTAATCAGCATAAATAGTTGGTGGGCTTAAGCTCCCAAACTTTTAGTCAAATTATATTCACAATATTTTGGTCACAATATACTATAGAGTTTAACCCCATGATAGAAGAAGTTGCTACTCTGAAAGTGATTTTTTTTGGTTGAATGGGGTTTAATGCCGCTTTTAACATTATTTCAGTCATATCGTAGTTTGGACATGGAAGATGGGTGATATGTTCGTGTTCTGTCAGTTTTCCGTCAGTGCTTGTGCGTCAGAAACTGGCTCCTTTCACACACATCACTGACCAATCACTTACAGAACACCCACATATTACTTACAAAACACGCACATTCCATGTATGTTCCACTAACAATCACTCACTAAAAATTATTAACACATGCAACACACAAAAATAACGTATGAAATGGTATTGGGTTTGGGCTTGTACGCTGATATGCGTCAAATGTTAGTTCTCTGTCAGTGATTGTATGTGAAACATGCGCAGTTGATACGCTATTCATCAGTGATTCTAAACACGCACACCCCGAGAAAATGACCAATTTCTCCACAAACAATCACTCAAAAAACAATTTTATGCGTGATTTAAGCGTATTTATTATGAGTCATTGGCAATGGGACTGGACCTTAACAATGGATGCCTGGTATTCCTCACACCAGTACTACCACCACATCCTTTCCTAGCCTCCAGCTGTTATCCCACATAGTTCTACGATTATCAACCCATTGTTGTGTAGACAAATAGTCAGAAAGGATGAGTGCCGCCGCCGGGGATGGAAACCAGGACCTCTAGATTGAAAGTATGACAACACTACTCTGAAAGTGGACAGGTATGCCAAGTTTCAAGTGAATGCCTTTAGTAAAACCAGAAATATTACAAATTGGCCAACTTTTTTGCATCAGGATGACAAAGAAAAGGACACCATCAAGGCTATAGGATTATACTTTGGGGTTTTATCTGAAAACAGTCAGACTAAAAATGTAAAATGTGAAATACAAAATTCAATCCTAATTATTTATAGAAACATATATCTAAGTATGTTAGCTTTAAATAGCTTTAAAGCAAGTTTGCAATAAGCTTGTATTTAAAATATTGTAAGACTGTGCCATATTATTTTTCTTTTCCACCCCTAATTTTATATAAGAAAATATGATCCTCTATAAAGAGCCATGCTGAGCACTGTGTTATGGTCTGTCATGATTAGTACCCATTTATCTGTAGGTGTTTAGGGATGCTGTGCATTTTGTCTAGGTTTGTCATGATTTCTCATAAATCTCAAGATGAGCTAAAGAATATTTTATAGGCTCAATCACCTTACTTCCCAGCGTACTATGGTTTATTTCAAGTTCAAACTAGGGCTGGCTTGGTATGTGTGGTTGCGCAACAAACTTAAAGGCCAAACTAAGCAGTAGGGCGTCATAAGAGTTGCAAACAAAGAAGAATGTAGATATACATGTACCAGTATTAATTATATGTGTAGTTGAAGGTTACGCCATCAAAGAAGGCAAGCCATGGATCCCACCCACTGCAGGCAAAACAAGGGGAGAATGAGCAGCCATAGACTGTGGATTCACATCTATCACCACTGCTACATGAAGGAGAACTTGATATTGCTCCTGACTTGATGGCTTAGTCATCTTTTCTTAAAGAAAGAAAACATCAGTTGTTGAAGCTTTTTGTTGCAGCTTTATGTACCTAATTTTCCCGGTCCTCAGATTTAACTATAGTGACCCTTGACAGAGATCATGATAGACGTGGAAACCTTGATTTGAAGGGGAGAAAACCTGTCAGGTCTCATTAGAACATGGTAGACTGGGATGAACTTTCGAAACAAACCGTTGGTTGAACTGTAGTGCCGCCTCTGATCATCGGAATTCAGCAGCTTGTTTCTACATACCAAGGTTGTCACGGAAACCATGAGAGACCATAGAAAGATGTAACATGACAAACTCACCAAACTTCTATGGAGTGCTACGTTTTAGACTACTGTGGCTTATTATAATGGTGGCCAGGGACATAGGGTAAGCATTTTTCCAAATTTGGCAGTTCTTGAATATGGTTGTTTTTTTACCACAGAATCATATTTCAAAAACATTGCACAACATTGATGGGATATACACCAAATATGAATGCAATTTGGAGTGTAAGTGCATAACTGGCATAAATGCAAATAAATGTATCGAAGGTTCAGTGCAAGACTGCACCAAGTGTATAAACAATGTATATACACTTAGTGCAGTCCTTCACTGAACCCTCGGCATAGATTCATACAAAAGTATACATGTGGATGGTGAGAAGAAGACATTTTTTAAGATTTTTGAAAAATTGCTATTTCCCATAAATAGCTTCAGAAACCCTTTTTTGTAGAAATGTATTAATACTACAGGTAATTTATGGAACAACCATTCCAAGTTATATTATATTTGTCAATCTTTGATAGGATATGATTTGTTGTTGAAGAAAAGATGAAAGCAAGACAGCATGGAGACTTGATACAAAATATCACATAATATGTCCTCTATTTGAATCATGCAATAAAATTTATATGGTTGCATAAAATGCAGGTAGTAAAATTCCCAGCCATGAAAGATTGAACTGATAAATCACCAAGATTTATAACTTTTTTCAAATATGTAATCCCAGTCATTGGTAAAGGTGGTACATGTATTTAAATGTTGCGTGTTTTCAAGGTTGGCGTTTTAGGTAAAATATAACCCTTTCGCCATTAAAACTTATCTTTTATCATGTATAATAGTATCGTTAAGCCATCTGATTAAGTTCTCCTAAAGGCTTAGTCTAAAAAGAGCACATCAAATTCCTACAGTATATAATGAGGAAATCTGAAGTTTTCGAATTTCTTAGTTTTCATTATTTACCATTTAAGGCAATAAGAATCTGGCATAAAGGCCAAGTTTTTCATCACATTATATTCCCTTTTACCATTCTTCAAGCATAACAATTTTAATAAGAAAATAATTTTCAAAGTTTCACTATTTACAATATACAGAAAATAGCCATGTCCTTCAAAGACATTACTTTCATCTCATGAATTCCTTTTCCAGCAATCTGATTTTGAATATTCTTGTAGAATAAGTTAGATTCCAATATCTGAGAAAATGGTTTTGAAATTTATCTTATAATTACATGGAAATTATAAATGCCAAAAAAACCCATGTACATATCTATATTATCAAAAAGTCTTGAAAAGTATGATATATTTGACTCAATGGTCATTAGTGCTTAATTTCTAAGAGCATATGATGGTTTCAAATATCAGGCTTTTTGAAACCATAAGGGTTATAGATGAATACATTTCAATATTCAATATTGGCAGTTACTATTATTTTGGGACCAATTAAAGTCATTAGTTATCTCTTTAAGCCTTTGTTTCTATGGATCAAACATGTCATATATATCTCTAAAGATAATCTTAAAGAGCTCTAGGTTAATTCTTATTTCTACTATATATAGGGGATAACATTTGAAATGCTATGATAAATTGGGGGGGGGGGGGGGTGTTCTTGTCATTTAAACCAGAAGCTGAATTTCCATATTTGACCTCTCCAGCAAACTTAAATTGTCCAACAGCAAATCTACTTTAAATGGAGAAGTAATTTTTAATGGTCTGGACAAGCTCAATTTAAATGTTTGACATTGATGCTAAAGTCACATAAAATTTGGTGACTTCCACACATCTGCAATTCCAATTTTTCATTGGCAATAAGTAAAAAGTACCGCCATGATGTCTTATTTCTTGTATAGTGATGAGACAGAAATTGCATGGTCCATTAATCCTAGCATAATGACCATATCAATGGCTAAGAGCGAAACAGTTGTAACTGCCTATATGTTTATAGGCATTTACAACTGTTTCGCGCTGAGCCATCGATATACCTATAACATGTTGTTGAATAGTTAGCGATTTACCTGCAATACCAAGCAGACAAATTGGAGGAACCAAACAGAAGTGAAAAAGGTCAGAAAAGACACAAAAAGCTGCAGTAAGGCCAAAAGCTGACAATTTGTTATCAATACAATGTTGACAAATCTAAAAGACATTAAAAACTAGTTGGAAGGTTTCAACTTGGGAGTAAAAACTCACTGGTGTGGTTGCCAATCTCAGAAAAATACAAGATGTGTTTGTGAAACACAAATGCCCTTGTAACAGCATTTATTTTTTCAAAATGTTGACCTTGATAGATGACCTTGACCTTGACCTCTTGGCATGGCCTTGACATTGATACCTACAAAGGTAAATCACTAAGATCTTTCATCATGCCAAATTATGAGACAGGGTATCTATAATTTGCTTGAATAAACTGAACAATGAAAGATTTTGGTTACATTTTTAAGAAGTTTGACCTTGACAGATGATCCTTGACCTTGTAACATGACCTTTACTTTGGACCAGCAGATGCGGTTCATTGAGGTCTATCATCATGCCAAATTTGAGCCTAATATCTTGAATAGGCTTGAAGATTTAACCAATGTTAAGTTTTTTTAATAAGTTTTTGAGTTATTTGACCTTGAAAGATGATCTTGACTTTGTCACATGACCTTTTCTTTGGACTAGCTGACATGGATCATTGAGATCTATCATCATGCCAAATATGAGCCTTATATCTTGATTATGCTTGAAGATAATGGCAATGTTAAGTTATTTGGTTAAGTTTGTACGAAGTTTGACCTTGACAGATGATTTTGACCTTGACAGATGACCTTGACTTTAGTACCAGCTGATATGGATCATTTAGATCTATCATCATGCCAAATATGAGCCTTGTATCTTAAATTTGCTTGAAGAAATTGGCAATGTTAAGGGTTTTTTTTGTTAAGTTTTTGAGTTATTTGAGCTTGACAGATGACCTTACCTTAGCACATGACCTTGACTTTGTTACCAGTAAATGGGGATCATTGAGACTTCACATCATGCCTAATATGAGCCTTGTATCTTGAATAGGCTTGAAGATATTGGCAATGTTAAGTTTTTTGGTTAACTTTTGCAGACAGACAGATGGACAGACGTATGGACAAACAGACAGACAGACTGACGACGGTAGAAGAAATTTGCCCCGAATCTTTCGATAGAAAAAAAACAAGATGTGTTTGTGAAACACAATGCCCCCGTAACAGCACTTTTTTTTCAAAATGTTGACCTTGACAGATGACCTTGACCTTGTCACATGACCTTGACCTTGATATCTTTAGATGTACATATCTGAGATCTTTCATCATGCCAACTATGAGACAGGGTTTCTATAAACTGAACAATGAAAATTTTTTGGTTATGTTTTTACGAAGTTTGACCTTGAGAGATGACCTTGACCATGTCACATGACCTCTACTTTGGCATCAGCAGATGCGGATCATTACGATCTATCATCATCCCAAATATGAGCCTTGTATCTTAAATAGGCTTCAAAATTGGCAATGCTAGGGTTTTTTTTGAGTTATTTGACCTTGACAGATGACCTTGACCTTGTCACATGACCTTGACTTTGGTATCAGCAAATGCGGATCATTGAGATCTATCAACATGCCAAATATGAGCCTTGTATCTTGAATAGGCTTGAAGATATTGGCAATGTTAAGTTTTTTGGTTAACTTTTTGAGTTATTTGACCTTGACAGATGACCTTGACCTTGTCACATGACCTTGACTTTGGTATCAGCAGATGCGGATCATTGAGATCTGTCATCATGCCAAATATGAGCCTTGTATCTTGAATAAGCTTGAAGATATTGGCAATGTTAAGTTTTTTGGTTAACTTTTTGAGTTATTTGACCTTGACAGATGACCTTGACCTTGTCACATGACCTTGACTTTGGTATCAGCAGATGCGGATCATTGAGATCTATCATCATGCCAAATATGAGCCTTGTATCTTGAATAGGCTTGAAAATATTGGCAATGTTAAGTTTTTTGGTTAACTTTTGCAGACAGACAGACAGACAGACGGAAAGACGGACAGACGGACAACGGTAAAACAATATGCCCCCGATCTTTCGATACGGGGGCATAAAAATTGAATGACTGATGCACCGATCAGATACCAATTCTATCACCAATTCCACAAATAGTTATCGGTAAGGTGTTGGAGCATTTATGTGACAGAACTTTTACCTATGACCTTGTCCCTGGAGCTATCTGCAAATCTGCTCGTACATATCACCATGGAGAACAAGCATGCCAATTGTAGTTGTTTTTATCTATCCATACACATAAATATGCTTTGAGCCAGAAAAGCTCAATTATATGTTGACCTGTATAGGGGACCTAGACCTTATAACTATCTGAAAATCTATAAATTTATAGGCACTTACAATAGTGTCGCACTGACCACTCTTATCATGTTTCAATTACAACATATTCAAATGATCTAGTACCATTTTGCTGAGTTATTTTGATTTTTTGGTTTGAATGGTATTTTATGCTGCTTTCAACAATCTTTTAGTTACATCACAGTGACTGGATTACCTCACAATAGATTCTTGGTATTTCTCACACCAGTACTACCATTTCATCCTTTCCTAGCCTCCAGCTGCTTTCCCACATAGCAGTTATTTTGGAATCTATCAATATTGTATGAAAAACTGTCCAGACAAAACCAAACAAGGAACAGACTTATGGATGAACACATACACTAATAGATATCCAACAAATAGTCACTGGGACAATGTTTCTCTTCTACCAATCAGGCTCAACAATAATCCACATTTGACTCTCATCAAATATGCAGAACTTGAATATACCTGCCCTGCATTAAGGATGACAAAACGGTGCAAACGGTTTGCCAAATTATACCCTGCTTTGCATGTGCACCTGCATGCAAAGCAGGGTATAAATGGCAAACTGTTCGCACCTTCTGTCATCCTGAGTGTAAGGCTGGTGAGTTTTCTACATGACCTGTGAAGCTCTCTTGCAGCATGTTCTCATACTGTTTATTACAGTTTATGTTTATAGCTCCTGCAAAATCATTATCACACAACATTTTTTCTTTACAATCATGGTTTATATCAAAATGAATTCACCTATTGAAATGCTGACTTTTTATTCTAATCCTTAAATAACCCTTGCAGGGGTGTGGTTTTCCCATGCCCGACTTGTCAGACACAGGCTTTTCCATTTGCGGGCAAGTACATCTTTCTAAGCCACTTATCTGTGAGCAAGGAAATACCAGAGCAAATCTTGATACAGTACTAAAAACATCTAAGAGAAAAGTCATCCTTTTGTTTGTTGAATGATTGAATAGGGTTTTACCCCATTTTCAACATTATATTAGTCATATTGTGGTGGCTGCAGCACCTAACAATGAATTCCTGGTATTTCTCACACCAGTCACCACTACCATCACATCCTTCCTAGCCTCCAGCTGCTATCCCACATAAGTCCCTTTTGTTTGTATCAACATGAAGAAAACTTTGTCTTTAGCGAAGAAAATGTTGGGTTACAGCATTTTTTTCATTAAAGCAATCTTTTTTTCATTATTTACTAATCTATTTTTTTGTGGGCAAGCTCATTTGGATCCTGGACAAGTAGGACCTCGACTTTTACTTGTCCATGGACAAGTGGGGAAAAGTTATTTTTCCACACCCCTGACCCTTGTTCATGTCATATTCCCCCTGAACACAAAGCTCTGGCAGACAGCATGACTCAAGATCAGCCTGTTTTTTATTTTAGTATTAAGGGAAAATTTGAGCCAGATTGCTTGAAATGTCCCGAACATAAGAAATTTAATACAAAATCTAATTTCAGTAAACAATAACAGTTAATCCTAGTCATGCTCAAATAAATTTTACCATTAAATGACTGGATAGGCTTGAATCTTTAACATTCTTGGTAGTAACAGCTGATAGTAAGTTTATCTCCAAAAACAGAGGTGAAAATGATGTGTTTGCAAGGTTCGACACTAAGGGGAGTCCCGGAGTCCGAGACTCCTTGTTTACCAGTTGGACTCCTTCCATTTGCAAGTAAGGAGTCCGATGGACTCCAAGGGTTATATGAGAATATTTTGAAAAAAGAAAGCACAGAGTAGTGTATTTTCTAACACTTGCCAAAACTGTAGATATTTTCCCTACAAAAGTTTTTGTAGAAAACAGTGTTTTGCGAAAAAAATCTTTTTTGGGGGAACATTGTGGAAAAGAAGAAATTGCTTATAACAAGCAATTTCTTCTATTCCATAATGTTTTCCCCTTATGAAAATTCGGACTCCTGACTTTGATCTTGGTCTCCTTGATTTCACGCGTTAGGAGTCCAATTGACTCCTTAATCTCAGGAGTTGGTGTCAACCTCTGGTTTGTTACACATCAATGCCACTGCCAGTGATTTTTGAGATTTTTACACATGAATAAACCTGACAAATGACCCTGACCTTGACTGATGACCTTGTTTGTAGTACCAACAGAGAGCCCTTACTACAAGTTTACAGCAGTGATATTTGAAGATATATCTCTTACCAATCAAAATGTTAAAGATTTGGGGGGACAAATTCATAACCAGACGGACAGAACAACAAATATGCCCCAATCTATTGATGCAGGGCCATAATATATAGAGGATAATCATTTGTTTCAGTGTAAGATTGATTTATATTTCATTGGGTGAACATCAAAAGCTATATTTTCACGAGCAAAAATATAGCTTTTGCTGTTTATGAAATGAAATATAAATCGATCTCACTCGAAAAACAAACAATTATTCTATTTCTTTATTGCAGAAATGAGACAAAATGTGAAATTTCAAGGACATATTTTCGTAAAGCACATCATTTTGTACGTGATTGCTATGCAATGTTCATTGTGACGTCACTTATTTTGCTCCGCATAGATGATGTCAGATAGGGTGAAATGCACAAAAGCAGGGTACAAGTTTTTGATAATTTCACTGCTTTTGCGGTGAGATTATCAAGTGATAATCTACCGTTATTTCTTGATAAACCATCAAAAAGTATTAAAGAAACTAGAGATAATTTCTTACCTTTTAAAAAGCAATATTCATATCAAATAATATCACAATACAAAGTACATGTTTTTGAATGTTCACCACATTTGAATAAGTAAATTGTACAAATGCTCCATTAAAGACTCAGATATTTGTGATAGAAATCTATCCAATATTTTTCTCCATAAATAGTTTCATTACGAAAGGCATAAAAGCCATAAATACCTGTATAATTTTCAATGCAACAGACTAGGGCTTAAGATAAGAATTGTAAAATTACTCTAAAATGTTAATTTCTTCTATAAACCCTATGTTGTTGGTACTCATAAGAATTCTCTCCTTGAGACTAGTCTAAAGAGCATGGATGATAAAGGATTTGAATTAACAAGGGGGCCATAGTGGCCCTAAATCGCTCACCTGAGTTAATGGGCTTAAGATCTGACCTCTTAACCTAGTTTAAAACCACACTAGACCCAAATTCAAACCAGACTGAGATTTTATAAAGACTATCAAACTGACACATTCTCATGATGATTGGGAAAAACTATGACCTATAGAGTGTCTACAAGGTTTTTCCAAGATTAGACCCTGTGTCCTGATTTTTGACACCACTCGACCCAATTTGAAACTAAACCGAGATTTCATCAAGACAATCATTCTGACCATCTTTCAGGTTGATTGAGCAAAAAATATGGCTTCTAGAGTGTCTACAAGGTTTATCTAAGATTTGACCCTGTGACCTCATTTTGGACCCAACTTGACCCAGATTTGAACTTGACCTAGATTTTATCAAGAAATTGATTCTGACCAATTTTCAGGTTGATTAAGGAACAAATAAGGCTTCTACAGTGTCTACAAGGATTCCAAAATTTGACCCTGTGACCTCATTTTGATTCCACTTGACCCAAATTTGAACTTGACCTAAGGTTTCATGAAAACATTCATTCCAACCAATTTTCAGGTTGATTGAGCAAAAACTGTGGCTTCTTGAGTGTCTACAAGGTAATTCCAATATTTGACCCTGTGACCTCATTTTTGACCCCACTTGTCCCAATTTGAAACTTAACCGAGATTTCATCAAGACAATCATTCAAACCAATTTTCAGGTTGATTGAGCAAAAAATATGGCTTATAGAGTGTCTACAAGGTTTTTCTAATATTTGACCCCGTGACCTCATTTTTGACCCCACTTGACCCAATTTGGAACTTGTCCAAGATTTCATTAAGACAATCATTCTGACCAATTTTCAAGTTGATTGAGCAAAAAATATGGCTTAAAGAGTGTCTATAAGGTTTTTCTAATATTTAACCCTGTGACCTCATTTTTGACCTCACTTGACCCAAATATGAAATTGTCCGAGATTTCATCAAGACAATCATTCTGACCAATTTTCAGATTGATTGAGCAAAAAATATGGCTTTAAGACTGTCTACAAAACTTTTCTAATGTTTGACCTCGTGACCTCATTTTTGACCCCACTTGACCCAATTTTGAACATGTCCGAGATTTCATCAAGACAATCATTCTGACCGATTTTCAGGTTGATTGTGCAAAAAATATGGCTTCTAGAGTGTCTACAAGGTTTTTCTAATATTTGACCTTGTGACCTCATTTTTGACCCTACTTGACCCAATTTTGAACTAGTCCAAGATTTTATCAAGACAATCATTCTGACCATTTCAGGTTGATTGAGCAAAAAAATGGCTTCTAGAGTGTCTACAAGGTTTATCTAAGATTTGACCCCTTGACCATATTTTTGACCCCACTTGACCCAGATTCAGAAATGACCGAGATTTCATCAAGACAATCATTCAGACCAATTTTCAGGTTGATTGAGCAAAAAATATGGCTTCTAGAGTATCTACTAGGTTTATCTAAGATTTGACCCCGTGACCTCATTTTTGACCCCACTTGACCCAGAATTGAACTTGACCTAGATTTTATCAAGAAATTTATTCTGACCCATTTTCAGGTTGATAATGGAAAAAATAAGGCTTCTACAGTGTCTACAAGGTTTTTCCAAAATTTGACCCTGTGACCTCATTTTTGACCCCACTTGACCCACTTTCGAACTTGTCCAAGATTTTATCAAGACAATCATTCTGACCAATTTTCAGGTTGATCTGGCAAAAAATATGGCTTCTAGAGTATCTTTAAGGTTTATCTAAGATTTGACCCTGTGATCTCATTTTTGACCCCACTTGACCCAGATTTGAAATTGACCTAGATTTTATCAAGACATTCATTCTGACCAATTTTCAGGTTGATAGGGTGAAAATATTGGCTACTAGAGTGTCTACAAGGTTTTTCTAAAATTTGACCCCTTGACCTCATATTTGACCCCACTTGACCCAGATTCAAACTTGACCGAGATTTCATTAAGACAATCATTAAGACCAATTTTCAGATTGATTGAGCCAAAAATATGGCTTCTAGAGTATCTATAAGGTTTATCTAAGATTTGACCCTGTGACCTCATTTTTGACCCCACTTGACCCAGATTTGAACTTGACCTACACTTTATCAAGAAATTGATTCTGACCAATTTTCAGGTTGATTAAGGAAAAAATAAGGCTGCTAGAGTGTCTACAAGGTTTTTTCAAAATTTGACCCTGTGACCTCATTTTTGACCCCACTTGACCCAATTTCGAACTCAACCAAGATTTCATCAAGACAATCATTCTGACCAATTTTCAGGTTGATTGAGCAAAAAATATGGCTTATAGAGTGTCTACAAGGTTTATCTTAGATTTGACCCTGTGACCTCATTTCTGACCCCACTTGACCCAGATTTGAACTTGACCTAGATTTTATCAAGAAATTGATTCTGACCAATTTTCAGGTTGATTGACGAAAAAATAAGGCTTCTAGAGTGTCTACAAGGTTTTTCCAAAATTTGACCCTGTGACCTCATTTTTGACCCCACTTGACCCAATTTCGAACTCGTCCAAGATTTTATCAAGACAATCATTCTGACCAATTTTCAGGTTGATTGAGCAAAAAATATGGCTTCTAGAGTGTCTACAAGGTAAATGTTGACGACGGACGACACACGACACACGACACACGACACACGACGGACGACGGACGACGGACATCATGCGACCACAAAAGCTCACCTTGAGCACTTCGTGCTCAGGTGAGCTAAAAATTACAAATATTTCTTAAAATAGCAATAAAATTGTCATGTCTATGGGAAGCTTTACGAATAAAGATCAAACACTCGTACCCAGGCATGACCCAACACATTATCTCTTTATCACTTGGCGTTAATTTCAAACTTCTCAATTCTTATGTAAATATTAAGGACTCAGCGATCTAAATGAAATTTTTGAAATCAGAATTTCAAAATTTCATTGTGCGCTAAGATGAATAACTATATACATGTTTCTAAATGGTCTATAACTTATTTTCCAACGAATTCACATTCTTTTTAAAGTCTAAAAGGTACTTTTTAATAGTGCTAAAAGTTGCAACCAGTTAATTTAAGGAGTAATTGTTAGTGTAAGTCGGTTCATTTCACATGAATAATTCAATTACTCTACTGTTACAAAATGGCTTTTTTCAAATGTATCAAAACAGTCAAATACCTTTCATTTTGTTCTAAAGCGACCCAACGGCTGAGCTTGAAACTGTTGTAGCTGCCTATAGATGTATAGGCAGTTACAACTGTTTTGCACTGAGCCATCCACATTATCTATATCTTTGATAATGAATTTCTATTAAATCAAATCATCAAGTCTATCAATGATATTGTTGATCTCAAAGACTCACAATATCATTGATCCATGCATTGTGGGCAATTTTGAAAATCATTTCAATATCATTATAAATATGTATTATTATCAAGAATAAACAGTCAAATCAGCCACCTGTATTAAGCAAGCAACCTGTATTAAGCAAGCAGCTACTGAGTTCCCAAATGAACCAATTGTTTTAAAATTAGCATGTATTAAGCAAGCACCTGTCTTAAGCAAGCACATTTTGAATGTCCCTAGGGTGCTTGCTTCAGACAGGTTTGACTGTAATTATTGATTGTTTGTGGGCCACTCAACAACAAGATGCTTTTGTGAAACACCTATGCCCCCACAATGCCATTATTCAGATACAGTAGTTTAATACAATACAGTAATCTACAGCAAAGTTTAATTCAATTCTGTGTTCAGTGGTATAAAAGTGATATTTTCACAGATTTGACCGTAAGAAATTACCTTGATAGATGACCTTGAAAGAGGTACAAACATAAAGGTCTTGTCACAAGCAATGCTCATGTGAAATATGAAGACTCTATCCCTAACCAATGAAAAGTTAGGGTCAATGTCAAATGATTTTGTTTGTTTTTAGGGGGGGAGGGGGGGAGGGAGCTTGAACAAACAGACAGGTCAAAAACAGTATGCCCGAATCTATCAAGGCGTGGGTATAAAAATGCTATATTGTTCCAAAACATGCAGTCACAGCAAACACACTGAGGAAACTAATTCAAAATGACACAGCTATAATCAGTTGGATTTGCCACATTAAACCAGTTCAAGGCTCATGTATCCACTGAACAGCTTCTCATCAAAGAATAAAGACCATCTTGGACATCATTCAAGAGAAGCAGATTTACTTGATTTGACCATGTGGAAGGAAATACAAACAGACCACCCATGTCACTGGTCACCTAGATACTGTTATTTCATCTTGGATGCCCTAGTTAAAGGGCTGATGGCACAATGTAACTCACAAGTTTGGTAGAAATCTCCCAAATTGGTTACAGAGGAGAAGATGTTTAATTAAGAATTGTTCACAAATTCCCAGGACCAACAAACAATGGAAGACACATGACAGCCAAAAGGTGATCACAAAAGTTCACCTTGAGTATGTTCCAGTAGTTTAAGTAGTTAAAGAGTTTGAAACTTTAGACTAATTTACTCCAACTTCACATGTGCGCAGTGTGACTCTGATCAGCCTGTGCATTGGGGCAGTCTGATGAGAGTCTTCACTATGCACTTAATAGACTGCTTCAGACCTATGATATCTCTCTTCTGAATCTCAGAACATTATTGATGCAATTCATGATTATCTATGCTGCTCAATCTCTTACATCACACACAGAAACAAGAGGGCCATAGTGGCCCTAAATCACTCACCTGAATGAACTGTCGAAAATAGTTTAAAGTAGATTTAGAAAGGATGAAGAATTCTTACCAAATTTCAGATCGATTGGGCAAAAATGATGCCTCTACACTGCTTACAAGGTTTTTCTAAGATTTGACCCCGTGACCTCATTTTTGACCCCACTTGACCCAATTTCAAAATTGACCTACATTTCATCAAGATAATCATTCTGACCAATTTTCAGGTTGATCAGGCAAAAATATGGCTTCTAGAGTGTCTACAAGGTTTTTCCAATATTTGACCCTGTGACCTCATTTTCAACCCCACTTGACCCAATTTAGAACTTGTCCGAGATTTCGAACTTGTCCGAGCTTTCATCAAGACAATCATTCTGACCAAATTTCAGGTTGATTGGGCAAAAAATATGGCTTCTAGAGTGTCTACAAGGTTTTCTAAGAATTGACCCTGTGACCTCATTTTTGACCCCACTTGACCCAATTTCAAACTTGTCAGAGATTTCATCAAGACAATCATTCTGACCAAATTTCAGGTTGATTGGGCAAAAATGATGCCTCTACACTGCTCACAAGGTTTTTCTAAGAATTGACCCTTTGACCTCATTTTTGACCCAATTTCAGACTTGTGCGAGATTTCATCAAGACAATTATTCTGGCCAAATTTCAGGTTGATTGGGCAAAAAATATGGCTTCTAGAGTGTCTACAAGGTTTTTCTAATATTTGACCCTGTGACCTCATTTTTGACCCCACTTGACCCAGTTTCAAACTTGTCCGAGATTTTATCAAGATAATCATTCTGACCGAATTTCAGGTGGATTGGGCAAAAAATATGGCTTCTAGAGTGTCTACAAGGTTTTTCTAAGATTTTACCCCGTGACCTCATTTTTGACCCCACTTGACCCAATTTCGAACTTGTCCGAGATTTCATCAAAACAATCAATTGGACCGAATTTCAGGTTGATTGGGCAAAAAATATGGCTTCTAGAGTGTCTACAAGGTTTTTCTAAGATTTGACCCCGTGACCTCATTTTTGACCCCACTTGACCCAATTTCGAACTTGTCCGAGATTTCATCAAGACAATCATTCTGACCAAATTTCAGGTTGATTGGGCAAAAAATGTGGCCTCTAGAGTGTCTACAAGGTAAATGTTGACGACACACGACGCACGACGGACGACGGACATCACGCGACCACAAAAGCTCACCATGAGCACTTCGTGCTCAGGTGAGCTAAAAATTGTTGGAAATGTCAAGCACATGTAAATATCTACTTACTCATCTGCAATAGCTCTCTGTGTTAGATCCTCAAGGTCACTGGGGTCAAACAACTGGGTTCTTGTTAAACCAAACTGTTTCTCACAGCCAGTCAGAAATAGATTTACATTATCCTGAAAGTATAGCAAGTCAGAGAGAGGTTTGAGTATAGCTGTACAGTTAACCCTTGTCATGCTGAACCCGAAATATTCCTGCTTTAACAGGAGGTATAGACAAAGATCAGCCTGCACATATGTGCAGTCTGATCTTAGTTCATACCAACTGAATTTCATTTTTTAAACCAGAAAGGTGTAAAACAATGCATATCCAAAATCAATACTCACTTACATTTGGCAACTTCCAGTACTTTTAGCACTTTAATTTTTCATTTATTTTGCAAAGATTTTTACCCAGCATGACAAAGGTTAACACCGTCCAAAAATACACTTTTTTACAGTGATCGGCAGGGTGCAAGGACAATGTCATACCTGCATGTATTTATGAAACTTTGCTTGGACGCTGATTATATGATACTATGAATCTAATTTTTTTTATCCTGATTATCATATTTTAGCTGAAATATCCAAGTATCCCCCTCTGGATACATATCAATGGCTCAGCGCGAAACGGTTGTAACTCCCTATAAACATATAGGGAGTTACAACTGTTTCTCACTGAGCCATCGATATATAAACAAAAAGTGGTACCAAAAGAAAGGTATTGACCCAAGCAATACTCATGTGAAATATGAAGGCTCTATCACTAACCCCTCATAAGTTTAATGGCCAATGTTATTTTTTTTTCTGGACAAACAGAGTAAGGGACAAACAGATAGGGCAAAAAAAAAAAAAAAAATCCCCCAATCTATTAGTGTGGGAGCATAAAAACAAGAGCATTGCAATTATCTCCCTTGTAAGACTAGGTTGGCATGAACTCTATATATGGGGTGAAAGCATTGCACGACAACAATTGCATAAACACAGTAAAGAAACATGGAAACTACTGCAGTACCCCAGGCTTCTCTGAAAATATCCAATCTAAATAATTTATAAACATTTGATGTATAAATAGTTTCTTAATTTGTTCTCAATCAAAAATAATTTATATCTACCCATGCAAAAAATCTACAAAGAAAATTATATACGTAATATAAGGAGATAATATATTGCCTAATTTTGTGCTTGTTGACAACTAAATGGTTGGTAATTTTCAGGTCTCTATAGGACAATTATAGTCCTTATATAGGTGAGAATTACTATACATACCCAAACACAATAATTTGTCAAGCTATTAGTCCATGAGGAAATGAACAACTCAAAAAGTAGTCTTACTTTATTAAAATTACTTAGGATTCTCACTTACTCAATACCAAAAGATTCAGAATTAGGCCCTTTGTCTCCCACCAATGGACTCTATCGAAAATCCAAATTAGATGATCACACCCGTTCTGGACATAAACAAGAGGACCATGATGGTCCTAGATTGCTCACCTGAGTCTCTTTGACCCCTGGGACATCACATTAATTAAAAAGGCAGATGTCAAAAAGGAGATGATTTCTACATAAGATCAATACCTTGGAATGTTTTCAGCAAAGAGCAAGACGGATATACCTTTGCGCTCTTTGATTCTATATAAAACATGAGTCGTCAGAGACAGATTATGCTCCCCGAATAAGCCATTGTCACAAAAACAAGAGCCATGTTCGACATGGACATCCCCTGCCACAAAAGCTTGATAGCAAACTGAAGCCTAATAGATTAAAGATTCTTTTGTACTGTCAGAGATTTACCTCCTATTAAATGTATTAAAAATAACGAAGGGCAATAACTCCAAAATTATTCAAGCAAGAGTTATAGTTCTGGTGTATTGCACTTCTCTTCCATGAGATCTATCCACCCATAAAGTTTCAAGTTGATAGCTATCATACTTTAGGAGATATGCTCCAGACAAAATCTAAGTATCAAAAATAACAAAGGGCAATAACTGCAAAATTATGCAAGTAAGAGTTGAAGTTCTTGTGCACTGCACTTCTCCTCCATGAGATCTATCCACCCATAAATGTTCAAGTTGATAGCTATTATACTTTAGGAGATATGCTCCAGATATAATCTAAGTATCAAAAACAAGAGGGCCATAGTGGCCCTTAATCGCTCACCTGAATTAACAATATAAAAAATATTCAAGGTATTTCTAAGATTTGACCCCATGACCTAGTTTTTGACCCCACTTGACCCAATTTCGAACTTATCCAAGATTTCATAAAGATAATCATTCTGACCAATTTTCAGGATGACTGGGCTAAAAATATGGCCTCTAGAGTATCCACAAGGTTTTTCTAAGATTTGACCCTGTGACCTAGTTTTTGACCCCACTTGACCCAATTTCGAACTTGTCCAAGATTTCATCAAGATAATCATTCTGACCAATTTTCAGGATGATTGGGCTAAAAATATGGCCTCTAGAGTGTCCACAAGGTTTTTCTAAGATTTGACCCCGTTACCTAGTTTTTGACCCCACTTGACCCAATTTCGAACTTGTCCAAGATTTCATCAAGATAATCATTCTGACCAATTTTCAGGATGACTGGGCTAAAAATATGGCCTCTACAGTGTTCACAAGGTTTTTCTAAGATTTGACCCTGTGACCTAGTTTTTGACCCCACTTGACCCAATTTCGAACTTATCCAAGATTTCATCAAGATAATCATTCTGACCAATTTTCAGGATGATTGGGCTAAAATATTGGCCTCTAGAGTGTCAACAAGGTTTTTCTAAGATTTGACCCCATGACCTAGTTTTTGACCCCACTTGACCCAATTTCGAACTTGTCCAAGATTTCATCAAGATAATCATTCTGACCAATTTTCAGGATGACTGGGCTAAAAATATGGCCTCTACAGTAACCACAAGGTTTTTTTAAGATTTGACCCTGTGACCTAGTTTTTGACCCCACTTGACCCAATTTCAAACTTATCCAAGATTTCATCAAGATATTCATTCTGACCAATTTTCAGGATGATTGGGCTAAAAATATGGCCTCTAGAGTGTCCACAATGTTTTTCTAAGATTTGACCCTGTGACCTAGTTTTTGACCCCACTTGACCCAATTTGTAACTTGTCCAAGATTTCATCAAGATAATCATTCTGACCAATTTTCAGGATGATTGGGCTAAAAATATGGCCTCTAGAGTGTCCACAATGTTTTTCTAAGATTTGACCCTGTGACCTAGTTTTTGACCCCACTTGACCCAAATTCAAACTTGTCCAAGATTTCATCAAGATATTCATTCTGACCAATTTTCAGGATGATTGGGCTAAAAATATGGCCTCTAGAGTGTCCACAAGGTTTTTCTAAGATTTGACCCCGTTACCTAGTTTTTGACCCCACTTGACCCAATTTCGAACTTGTCCAAGATTTCATCAAGATAATCATTCTGACCAATTTTCAGGATGACTGGGCTAAAAATATGGCCTCTACAGTATTCACAAGGTTTTTCTAAGATTTGACCCTGTGACCTAGTTTTTGACCCCACTTGACCCAATTTCGAACTTATCCAAGATTTCATCAAGATAATCATTCTGACCAATTTTCAGGATGATTGGGCTAAAATATTGGCCTCTAGAGTGTCAACAAGGTTTTTCTAAGATTTGACCCCATGACCTAGTTTTTGACCCCACTTGACCCAATTTCGAACTTGTCCAAGATTTCATCAAGATAATCATTCTGACCAATTTTCAGGATGACTGGGCTAAAAATATGGCCTCTACAGTAACCACAAGGTTTTTTTAAGATTTGACCCTGTGACCTAGTTTTTGACCCCACTTGACCCAATTTCAAACTTATCCAAGATTTCATTAAGATATTCATTCTGACCAATTTTCAGGATGATTGGGCTAAAAATATGGCCTCTAGAGTGTCCACAATGTTTTTCTAAGATTTGACCCTGTGACCTAGTTTTTGACCCCACTTGACCCAATTTGTAACTTGTCCAAGATTTCATCAAGATAATCATTCTGACCAATTTTCAGGATGATTGGGCTAAAAATATGGCCTCTAGAGTGTCCACAATGTTTTTCTAAGATTTGACCCTGTGACCTAGTTTTTGACCCCACTTGACCCAAATTCAAACTTGTCCAAGATTTCATCAAGATATTCATTCTGACCAATTTTCAGGATGATTGGGCTAAAAATATGGCCTCTAGAGTGTCCACAAGGTTTTTCTAAGATTTGACCCTGTGACCTAGTTTTTGACCCTACTTGACCCAATTTCAAACTTGTCCAAGATTTCACCAAGATATTCATTCTGACCAATTTTCAGGATGATTGGGCTAAAAATATGGCCTCTAGAGTGTCCACAAGGTTTTTCTAAGATTTGACCCTGTGACCTAGTTTTTGACCCCACTTGACCAAATTTTGAACTTGTCCAAGATTTCATCAAGATAATCATTCTGACCAATTTTCAGGATGATTGGGCTAAAAATATGGCCTCTAGAGTGTCCACAAGGTAAATGTTGACGACGCACGACGCACGACGCACGACGGACAACGGACGACGGACATCAAGTAACCCCAAAAGCTCACCTTGAGCACTTCGTGCTCAGGTGAGCTAATAACAAAGGGCAATAACTCCAAAATTATGCAAGCAAGAGTTGTAGTCCTTGTGCATAGCACTTCTCCTCCATGAGATCTATCCACCCATAAGTTTCAAGTTGATAGCTATTTTACTTTAGGAGATATGCTCCAGACATAATCTAAGTATCAAAAATAACAAAGGGCAATAACTCCAAAATTATACAAGCAAGAGTTGTAGTTCTTGTGCACCGCACTTCTCCTCCATAAGGTCTATCCACCCATAAAGTTTCAATTTGATAGCTATTATACTTTAGGAGATATGCTCTGTGGTCAGATTTCAAAGACTCAAATAAGCTGTTATCTTATACAGCTAACATAAAGGTAACAAACATTAAACACACAAATTTCAAATACTTTAGGGTAAAGATCATCTGATTTGCTACTCAAATGTGAAATTTCATCAAATTCTGAGCATAAGACTAGGAGAAATGAAAGAATAACTGTAATTTACGCGCTTACGTAAAGGTAACAAACATTAAGCCCCCTTTTTCCATGATATATTTTTTTCTACGTTAATTTCAAATTGTTTATAGTAATGGGCATCTGATTTGCTACACAAATATGAAATTTCACTAAATTCTGACAGTTAGACTAGGAGAAATTTGGGAAAAACTGTTTTTTACCGTAAGTCCCCTTTTCCCGTGATGAGGCCTCAAATCCAAAAACCGTCACAGATGCATCATCACTATATCATAGGGAGTTCACATGGTAAGTTTCATTCAATTTGGCACCGGGGTTGTGGAGAAATTGGTGGGGATAGACGGACGGACGGACAGAATTACGGACGGACAGACAGACAAAGCGGCGGCTAAATGCTCTCCCTTCGGGGAGCATAAAAAGGAAAGCACCCGGGTGAAGCCAAAATATGACCCAAGGGTCTTGATATGAATAAACTTGGTAGTGACAAACTAGATGATGCTACATACTAAATATGAAAGCTGTCTGACATCTGGTTTCAGAGAAGAAGATTTTTCTATTTTCTCCCATCATGCGTAGATGAGTTAAAAGGGATGCACCTGGGTGGAGTCAATATATGATCCCAGGGTCTTGATATGAAGAAAATTGGTAGAGGCCCACTAGATGATGCTACATACCAAATATAAAAGCTGTGTGCCCTCTGGTAACAGAACAGAAGATTTTTAAAGATTTTTGCTATTTGATTCTATGTAAAAGGGTTGCGCCTAGGTGGAGCCTTAATATGATCCCAAGGTCTTGATATGAAGAAAACTGGTAGAGGTCCACTAGATGAATCTACATACCAAATATAAAAGCTGTCTGCCTTCTGGTTTCAGAGTAGAAGAATTTTGAAGATTTTCGCTTTTTACCCTTCATGCTCAGAAGAGCTAAAAGGGATGCACCTAAGTGGAGCCCAAATATGACCCCATGGTATTGATATGAACAAACTTGGTAGTGACCCACTAGATGATGTTACATACCAAAATATGATAGCTGTCTGACTTCTTGTGTCAAAGAAGAATAATTTTAAAGATTTTCGCTCTTTGATTCTATGTAAAAAGGGTTGTGCGCAGGTCGAGCCCAAATATGACCCCAGGGTCTTGATATGAACAAACTTGGTAGAGATCAACTAGATGATGCTACATACAAAATATGAAAGCTGTCTGCCTTCTGGTTTAAGAGAGGATTTTAGAAGATTTTCCTATTTTCGCCCTTTTAGTTAGGGTAAAGGAAAATTTAAGGATGGATTTCATTTATTTGAACAACTTCAGAGCTTGACCCAAGGAACATCCCTGCCAAGTTTCATCCAGATTGGCCCACCGGTTTAGGAGGAGAAGATGTTTAAAGAAATTGTGGACCACGCACGACTCACGACGGACATTGGACGATCACAATAGCTCACCTTGAGCACTTTGTGATCAGGTGAGCTAAAAAGTTAAAGAACTGGTTCTTCATTGTGTTAAAACATTAAATAACAGTTCAAGAACTTTTACTAGTCCTAAAACTTCCAGAACCAGTTCTTGAACCAGTTCATAAACTACTTCAAAAAGTTCTTAAACTGTCATTAATGTTCTAGAATGTTCAAGAGTCAGTTCTTGATTCTTTTTTCTGGGGAGCTGGAGGCTCTATAAGCCTGTAGAGAAAGTACTGGTTTGAAAAATTCTAGGAATAAATGCATGGTTAGGTGCTCCAAATGGCAAGATATACTGAGAAAAGATGTGTAAAATCCCAATGTCAATTCAAACAAACTATAGTTATTGGTCAATTATACCCTATGATGAGTGAATTTTCTCATTGATTCCAATGAGAACCCACATCATTGAGTTTAGATGAGAAACAACAAATTGGCCCACCAGTTTAGGAGGAGAAGATTCAAGATGTTGAAAGAAATTGTGGACCATGCACGACTCACGACAGACATTGAACGATCACAATAGCTCACCTTGAGCACTTTGTGATCAGGTGAGCTAAAAAGTTAAAGAACTGGTTCTTCAATGTGTTAAAACATTGAATAACAGTTCAAGAACTTTTTCTAGTCCTAAAACTTCCAGAACTAGTTCTTGAACCAGTTCAAAAACTACTTCAAAAAGTTCTTAAACTGTCATTAATGTTCTAGAAAGTTCAAGAGTCAGTTCTTGAACTTTCTTTTTTCAGGGGAGCTGGAGGCTCTATAAGCCTGTAGAGAAAGTACTGGTGTGAAAAATTCTAGGAATAAATGCATGGTTAGGTGCTCCAATTGGCAAGATATACTGAGAAAAGTTGTGTAGAACCCCAATGTCAATTCAAACAAACTATAGTTATTGGTCAATTATACCCTATGATGAGTGAATTTTCTCATTGATTCCAATGAGAACCCACATCATTGAGTTTAGATGAGAAACAACAGATTAAAATTGTGATCTCTACATTTAATCTAAACTCTGCTGATCTGGATATCAAGTTGACCCTAGTGTGACCTCTAGAAAATATGTCCAGAAGATTATGATGTTTGTTCAAAGATTTTGCTGTGACAAAAGCCTGGATTAAACATTAAAATGTCAATATTTTTGTTAATATTTTTGACACCTATTTCAAAAGGAGTTTTCATGAGGCCCCCTCTTAATGCCTTAACCCATTTATTTCTATCTGTCCTGTGACTTTGATCTTTGATCTTGTTTAACGCATCAAGAAGTATGAAATTCCGATATGAAGTTACTTCACTTTGTGAAATCTGTCATTATGCATTAACTTAAGAATAAGTGAGTATCTTAACCCTTTGCTGTTTAATCTCTGCTTTTTACATGCCTGTGACTTTATGATTGAGAAAACATTGTGAAAAAAGGAGAAATTGCTTCTGACGAGCAATTTCTGCTTTTTCCACACTATTTTCTACCCTACAGAATGGATATTTTTCAAATTAAATCCACTTTAAATTTTCGTTTGCAAAACCTTTGAATTTGGACAGGTCCAAAATTTTGTAAAACAGGAAAGGGTTAAAATGTCCTTATAAATCAACATGAGAATAGAGGCAAAAATATTTCACACATGATTTTCACATTCTTTTTTGCATCTTTTTTAACCCATTACCATATTTAATTTCAATTTTAATTTAATTTTAAAGGCATGGTGGCCAATTAAGAAATTGTTAATTACAAGTAATTTCCATTTTGTCCACAATATTTTCTGAAGATTTAATACCTGGATGGACAGTGTCCAATATTACCGTATTTTGCTTGTAATAGCGCCCTCCCTAAAAGTAGCACTGCTACAGTTTTTAGTAAGTAAACCCACTTCTTATGCCTCAATTTTAGGAAGTTTTTGAAGCTTCTTCTCTTATTAGAGATGAATTTCTAATCTCACCTCAAATTAAAGGGGAACGGGCCTAAAAGACACCAATTTTAAATCAGAAAATGCATATTCAATAAAAGCTAACTGACCATGTTAATTATAGCTCCAAGGAGCATAATATATTAGGGGAACTAAGGTATTCATTGCACTTGCAGTTTTCTGTGATAGATGAGTGTTCATGAAATACGAAATTTATTAAATGAGTCATCTATAAACATATAAAAAAGCTGTGCAAAAATTTTATCTGTCTTATTATGACATGCTTAATAAGCTCAGTGTATAATACCACAAATTAAATATTCTATTTATAAAATGACCTGAACTTTAAGATAAATCTATAAAATTCCAGAAATTTATTTAAATAAAGTTTTTCGACAAAACCCAAAAACGATGTCAGCAAATACATTATGATGCCATTTTCTCAACCAAAATATAACATTACCATACGTTTTTAGCTCATTTGCATAATTATTCCACTAGTGTAATAACACCCGTGTAATATCAAAATTATTCAATGAGGTTATATCACTCCTGTGACGTAGGTCGTGTCATAAATTGTGTATTATCAATGACAACAACATGGAAAGCTGTTTTTGATGTAATTTTGCAAAAAAAGCATTTTCAAACAAATGTGACCCGTCTCGCAAAAAGGGACCATCTGCATTGTGGGTAGAGTATCGAATTGCGATTATATTTGTTTCCAATTGCGAAGACTGACTTGGGTCAAAACTTTTCGTACTTTGCTTATTTTCTGAATCTAGAAGGGTCAATGTACCTTTCTGTGAAAGAATTTTTAAAACGCAACCTAAAGTTGACATATGATAGGCCTTATCTTTATTTTAAATATTTATTTTACTGAGCTCCAAGTTGGCCCCTTTTGGGGTGACAGGTCACAAATATTACCAAAATTCTTGAAGGAGTTGTAACTTCTCAGTATGTTTGACCTTGTCTGTAGCAGTTTGAACATCATATGTATTGGCTTATTGTGGTACTGGTCCACAAGCAATTTGAACATCATATGTATTGGCTTATTGTGGTACTGGTCTACAAGTGATTTGAACATCATATGTATTGGCTTATTGTGGTACTGGTCCACAAGCAATTTGAACATCATATGTATTGGCTTATTGTGGTACTGGTCTACAAGTGATTTGAACATCATATGTATTGGCTTATTGTGGTACTGGTCTACAAGTGATTTGAACATCATATGTATTGGCTTATTGTGGTACTGGTCTACAAGTGATTTGAACATCATATGTATTGGCTTATTGTGGTACTGGTCCACAAGCAATTTGAACATCATATGTATTGGCTTATTGTGGTACTGGTCTACAAGTGATTGAACATCATATGAATTGGCTTATTGTGGTACTGGTCTACAAGCGATTTGAACATCATATGTATTGGCTTATTGTGGTACTGGTCTACAAGTGATTTGAACATCATATGTATTGGCTTATTGTGGTACTGGTCTACAAGCAATTTGAACATCATATGTATTGGCTTATTGTGGTACTGGTCTACAAGCAATTTGAACATCATATGTATTGGCTTATTGTGGTACTGGTCTACAAGTGATTTGAACATCATATGTATTGGCTTATTGTGGTACTGGTCTACAAGTGATTTGAACATCATATGTATTGGCTTATTGTGGTACTGGTCTACAAGTGATTTTAACATCATATGTATTGGCTTATTGTGGTACTGGTCTACAAGCAATTTGAACATCATATGTATTGGCTTATTGTGGTACTGGTCTACAAGTGATTTGAACATCATATGTATTGGCTTATTGTGGTACTGGTCCACAAGCAATTTGAACATCATATGTATTGGCTTATTGTGGTACTGGTCCACAAGCAATTTGAACATCATATGAATTGGCTTATTGTGGTACTGGTCTACAAGTGATTTTAACATCATATGTATTGGCTTATTGTGGTACTGGTCTACAAGCAATTTGAACATCATATGTATTGGCTTATTGTGGTACTGGTCTACAAGCGATTTGAACATCATATGTATTGGCTTATTGTGGTACTGGTCTACAAGTGATTTGAACATCATATGTATTGGCTGATTGTGGTACTGGTCTACAAGCGATTTGAACATCATATGTATTGGCTTATTGTGGTACTGGTCTAAAAGCGATTTGAACATCACATGTATTGACTTATTGTGGTACTGGTCTAAAAGCGAATTGAACATCATATGTATTGACTTATTGTGGTACTGGTCTACAAGCGATTTGAACATCATATGTATTGGCTTATTGTGGTACTGGTCTACAAGCAATTTGAACATCATATGTATTGGCTTATTGTGGTACTGGTCTACAAGCAATTTGAACATCATATGTATTGGCTTATTGTGGTACTGGTCTACAAGTGATTTGAACATCATATGTATTGGTTTATTGTGGTACTGGTCTACTGGTCATATCATTTCAAAATTTTCACTGATGAATATCAGATATGACATTTTTAATTTATATGTTTTTAATTTTACTTTAGACCTCTAAATTAGATCTTTACCTTGGTAGACTCTGGCATGCAACTGAAAATATCCTCACATTCTTTTAAGCATTGTCATGAAGAATAAAATTCTTTGCAAAATAAATGTAAAATCAAAGTGCTAAAAGCACTGGAAGCTACCAAATGCGAGCAGGTATTGATTTCGGAAATGCATTGTTTTGCACCTTTCTGGTTTAAAAATGAAATTCAGGTGGTATGAATTAAGATCAGACTGCACATATGTATAAGCTGATCTTTGTCAATACCTCCTGTTAAAGCAGGAATATTCTGGGTTCAGCATGACAAGGGTTAATCGCTATGGAATTGGTACTGCAGAAACTGTCAGCAACCACAAGGAAATGTATTTACAATGTCAGAGCAGTTTCTTATCTCTTTGTGACAATCAGAATTGATAGCAAAAGTTATTTGATTAAACTTATCTCAAAAGGACACCGACACCAATCTGGCTCATTATTTGTTGACTGCTCCAAGTTTTTGCCTTAACACCTGGCAACAATGGGTCTTATCTCACAAAATATTCCCCTACTGTACGCCACCTACACAGGTGATTACTGATAATATAGGGATTTCGCTAATGCTTTTTGATTAATTATTAAATTTTCTTAAAGGATTTTGACTAGAAATAAATAATGAATTCATTATTTCAACAGAATTCACCCTACTGTCATTCATTGACCACCATCTTTGGGGCATCAAAGGTACTCATATGATATCTGTTCTAATTAATTGTATCATGTGGATATATCAAATTTTGTCATAATTGAAATTGGAAATTGAAAAAGAGCTTGAATAAAGCTGTAGTTACGATATTTTGGTGGCCTTCTGACAATACATCATAGTTTAAGACAATTATCAGAATAGTTTTAGGCAAACAGGCAGACTAAGAAGAGAAGTCCTAGACAAAAGTGTTTTTATTTTATACTGTATTACATTAATAGTGTTGGGGTATCGGAGTACAAGTTGATGTCAATTTCATGTGGGTGAAGAATGTCAATGATCCCGGTATCAATCAATCTGACACTTTCTTACATTACAAACATCATACTCTAGGTCTCCAGTCTACAGGGATTACAGTCTATTGACTGTGGACACAGCCCTGCACTCAGGATGAAAAAACAGTACAAACTGTTTGCAAATTATATCCCACTTTGCATGAAAGTAAACATGCAAAGTGGGATATATTATATTGAAGAGTTTGCACAGTTTTGCAATTCGGTGTTAAAAGCTCACTAGAGCTTTTATGTTATATTGTTGTATTGTACCGACTTTGTAAATAAATTTTACTTGACTTGACTTGAACACAGAGCTGATTTGTGTGAAGATGGTGTTATTTTCATTAACAAGAAAAACTACCGAATTACCAAATGCAAACTTTAACAGATTACACATATTAAATCAGACACATCAAGCGCACTGCAAAGATTTTGCACGAGAAGGGCACCAATTCTATAAGCCAATACCTCGATCTCAATGCCAAGTGATGGATCAAAATTAACAAACAATAAATTTCAAAGCGATTCATATTTGTACACAAATGTGTTTAGATTTACAGCCTGTCTTCATTGCTTTTTTCATAATAAACTTATCTGCCAAGTTTCAAGTGGGTTTATTAATTAATAATTCATTTATAAATAAACAGCAGTCAAGGAATTAAAGTTTTCAAACAATGATAATCAGAATAAGCCAAGACCATAGCTTGAAGTTCTCTCCTGAAAAGCATACAATTCGTTAAAATCATCACTGGTGTTTTTATAAACAAGAGCACCTCCTACGGGTGTCTATGCTCCGCTTTTGAGTACTGGATAGTGAAAAAAATCATTTGCACAAAAAGCATCCATGGTTATCCCCCTTGATAGTATAGGTTGCTCTTTTGATGATGAACATGTGTGCCATGTTTCAAGTGATTGCAGTATAACCAGAGATATCACAAAATGTTAAAGCTTTTGCACTATGAGGACAACGACATAGCAACGATGATGACAACGACACCAAAGCTATAGCAATACCTCTGGTTTTCTCCGAAAAACAGTTGAGCTAAAAATCATGAGTTTACTGTTTGGAGATTTATAAAACAATTACAAGCAAACTCAGCTTGTTACTTTTCTATTAAGTGTTCTTCTAAGAATTTCATGTTGAGATAGAGATCCGAAAAATAAAGAATAACCAAGAAATAACTAAGAGAGAAAAAAATTATCATTTAATCCATTAAAAAAGAGAGAAAGAAGGGGTAACTCATGTGAAATACAGGTGTGAAACATGATCATAGCCTGATGTAATCGGGTGCATGCTTTCTATTGTACCCAGATGTAAAGAGATGTGCGGGCCAAGATCAGATTTCTGACACAGTTATACCGTCACACTGTCCTTTAACCCATGAAATTCATTGCTCAATCATCCAGGGTTTTAGTCTGAATTCAACAAACAGGGTCCAAAGGACTCAATAATTGGGTTCTTAGGGGTCTGTTATGAAAGTTCATCAGTTCCTGTTTAAGGTGTTTTTTAAGCCTTTTTACTTATTTTATATGAATTTAGAGCAGTTCCGTTCCCTGGTGAAGGATGAAGTTAGTTTTGGATATAAATTGAGTATTTAGAGCTCAACTTCGGGAAAGATTTGAAGACTGTTTTAAGATAATGTGAAATCAGGAAAAAGGGACCATGCAGATAGTGCATCATGAGTTAACCCAAGTCAGTCTGACTAGGAATGAAACTTTTTGCTTTTGTCTGATTTTATAATCTAGAAAGACCAATCTACCTTCCTAAATAAGAAGTTTTGAAATGCAAACTCCGAGACCTGTAATGGTATTAATCTCTTTCAAATTTATTTTAACCCTTTGCTGTTTAATCCCTGCTTTTTACATGCCTGTGATTTTATGATTGAGAAAATATTGTGAAAAAAGAAGAAATTGCTTCTGACAAGCAATTTCTTCTTTTTCCACACTATTTTCTACCCTACAGAATGGTTATTTTTCAAATTGAATCCACTTAAAATTTTCGTCTGCAAAACCTTTGAATTTGAACAGGTCCAAAATTTTGTAAAACAAAAAAGTGTTAAAGGATTCAAAGATGGTTCTTCTGTATAATAACCAATAAATATTCCAATAAGAAGTATTTCCTCAAATAAAGAATCATGTTTGCAATAGTTGACTTTGTACAGATCCAGAATCTTTCCTCTGGGAGGTTCTACCAAGATGTTCAGAGGCTAGTGTTCAGGTTGACAAAATACATATAAAATTGTGCACAAGCTACGAAAGGTACTGTTTCAATAACATTAAGGACACATTTTCATCTTGAACACAGCTAGATATTCATTAGGGTCAGACAGACAGACAAACAAACAGACAGACAGATGACAGACAATTTACCACAACCTTGAACTGTGACCATGAAGCTATCTGACAATATAATTATCAAAAACAACAAACTTTTTGAACTACTAATGTTAATTAACCCTTGTCATGCTGAACCTGGAATGTTCCTGCTTTGGCAGGAGCTATAGACAAACATCAGCCTGCACATATGTGCAGTCTGATGTCAGTCTTCACCACCTGTTTCTCACTTTCAAACCAGAATTGTCAATAGATTTAGTCATTTAAATAAAAATTGCCCTACAGTCGATATTTTCAGTGCTTTTTGCCCTTTGAATTTGATGAAAATTTCTTCGCCAAAATTAACTCAGCATGACAAGGGTTAATAATTGTACCAAGTTACTTTTCTAATTCATCAAAATGTGTAAGGAGCAATTGCCAAGACAAAATAGGACAGACTGGAAGACTTAATCTGTATAGATCAACAGACTCATGCACACATATACATATATCAAACTGCCAATTCAATTCAAGAAGGGCTTGACAAAATCTTTAGGAAGCAAATGTGTTTAATCTGCATTACTGCCTAGTTAAACATTGTACAAACATGACTTGAAGCAGTTTATAGGGACATACAATCACTTGTATTTGTACAGACAAACATATTTTTACAGGTATGAATGAACTTTGAAAAAAATAATGACAGATATAATGGTTGCTGTAAAACATGTCATGAGTAATGACTCGAAAGTTCGGTGCAAGACTATAGTAAGTGTATATAAATTGTATATACACTTACTACAGCCTTGCACCGAACTGATGATATGTCTGCAATGTGTCTATAAAAACTATAAAATGATGAACAAGACACTGATGCATTGTGCATATCCCGTGCATAGGATGATGTACAAGCAATCTTTTCATTATCAAAACACCTATTCATATTTTAGGTGGACATCAAGACCTGTCCTGTGTTCAGGATGTAAAAACGTTTTGCAAGTGCTTTGAGATGATACCCCGCTTTGCATGTGCACATACGTGCAAAGCGAGGTATCATTTCGAAAGTGCTTTGCTAACATTTTCATCCTGAACGCAGGACTGTTTCATTCTTTCCCCAGGCTACGGGCAGACCATAAAGATAGGGGTCCAAATGTTCAAAGAAGATCTTACAACCAACCTTTTTCAATAATTTAACTTTAATTAATTTAATTAAAAGTCAAACTTTCTGTGAATTTTTGTAATAGTCACCAAACCACAATGTCCCAAATCCCTTCCAAATAGTGCTTTGAACCTCTGACCAAATCTATGGCATCTTTTTGTGTACTCTTTTATTTCAGCAAGGTACTACCCAGCAATGGTAAAAAGCAAAAGATTGTGTCTTTTTGAGCTGTGGTAAAACACAAAATTCTGTCAAAGAAGGAAAGTACAAACATAAATAAAAGTGAACTCCTATCCACAAAACATTGGAATGTAAATACCAGACATGTTTACAAAAATGTCAACATTAAGGAAAATAACTTTCCCCACTAATACAACATTCTTTGGTTGTCACCCATAAGTTACATTAACGATTTATTCTGCAGTACAAGTCTTAATTGTTACATTTTAAGTGGTGCTTTTTCTTCTTTTGATGTCTAGTTGCGTTTTTTTTACTCTGCGTTATTTTACAGGTCCTGTATTCTGTGTTATTATTCATCAGGCAGGGTGTGGCTTAGCTGTGACGTAATTTGGAGAGTTTACTTTTCAACATTTTGGGTTCTTTCAAAAGATAGTCCACAATTATTGTTTACCCATAAATAACTGTATGCTAAAACCACAAAGATGAACATGCCTAGTGGATGGATGTGAACATTTTCCATTGTTAGGAAGCCAATTTCTCTTAACCTCGATCAGCTTGTTCAAGCTGGAGTTTTGAGGGTTTGGTTACCGATCTATGATTTAATGTATAAAGTTACATACAATGACTATCTATAAAAGTGAGTAGCTATAAAAGAGCTGATTTACCTTAATTACAATGACCTGTTATCTAGTACATCTGCCTTGCCAGGGAATAAAATCATGAATTACAACATACAGATATTACGCATAATATTCTGTGTTTTGAGAGTTTAGCTTCCACATTTTGGTCGCCCTGCAAACATGTTTATTTTGTGTTATGTTGTTGAAAATAAATTTTGTGATCTTAATGTTGTTTGACATGTTTGAGATCTGTAAAACTTCTGCCAAATCGACTGTTTATTTACTCTTTATAATCAAATGTGTAGCTGATTTAAATAAAGACGTTATTGTCATTATTATTAATATCATTGTTTACAATTTTCCTAGAATAACAAATTGCACTAGTTTAACTACTATATTCTGTAAGATTTTCTGACGATTTCACTCCAGTGTATTCTAGCCTTACTTATGAGATACCGTTATTTGTTAGTTAGTATGAAGTTTGATAATGCTTTCAAAGACATCCAGTTATATAGAAGCCGCTGATACACCTACCCATAGTTTCCTGTTGTTTTACACGTAAATTGATGGCAAATTGACAGCTCAGTGCAAAACAAGAAGCCATCTAAATACAACTGCAGCATTTTATTGAGTCAACAGTGTACCCATCCCACTTCAGTGTTTTACTACTTATCATTCACCCATTACTTTGAGGCAAATGATGCATGTTACAATGACTTTTTTGTCATATATAAGATGGAAGTTGTCTTAGCTAGGAACTGAACGTAAGACCCTAGGCTTGAGATTCCAATATGTAAAGATCACCAAGCAAGGCATTTACAAGGTATGGCTTACCCATTACAAATATGTACAGTATATATTATTGGCTATGATGATTTAAGAGTTAAGATTTGAAGGTGTCAATTTCATTGGGCGTCAACTATGCAATACAAAGTTTATGAACCAGGACACCTTAAAAATTGAAATATTTTAACTTCTTTACAGTCATGTCTAAACAGAATGTACAATGTTAAATAGATTACTCGTAACATTTTTTGTTTCACAGAATATCATTGGCAATTTGATGATTTGCATCTCACTGAGTGAACAAAAGCTCTATTTTCACAAGTGGCAGAGCAATGAGTGAAAATATAGCTTTTGTTGTTCACAAAAAGAAATATACTTGAAAAACATGTGATTATTCTATTCATTTATTAATGCAACAAGAGTGCTGTTGTCACAAAATAGGTCGCCACAAAATTGCTTTCTGCAATGGGTACCTGTGGAGATATTCCTGAAAATCATTGGACCAGAACGAAACTTGAACTTGTTCTATAACACATTGATGCCGACTCACACACCAGATATTGGCTCAATATCTCAATGGATATAAAAATAAAGTCTGGAAAACTGGAATTTCCCAGTATTTTTTTAAGTCCAGTATCAATATCTTCCTGGAAATCATTGGACCGGAATGAAACTTGCACTCATTCTGCAACTCATTGATTTGGACTCGCATACCAAAAATTAGCACAATATCTCAAAGGGTATAGTAAAAAATTCTGGAAAACTGAAATTTCCCAGTAATTTTCTAAGTCCAGCATCCATATCTTCCTGAAAATCATTGGAACAATATGCCCTAGGTCAGTTGATTACGAACATTTTGTGAAAGTTTGATCCAAATCGGTCCATAAATGAAGGAGGAGTTCTGTTCACAAGATTTGGATGTAAAGACGTACTGACATAGGGATGGACAGACTTACGGAGTAGATGATACCAATATGACCATCTTTGGCGGCTTATAAAAATGAGACAAAATGCCAAAATTTAAGGATTTTTTTTTTAAAGAGTGTCATTTTACTAATGACTGCTCTACAACATTCATGATGATGTCACTCATTGAGCTCTACTTATATAACTTCAGATAGGATGAATAAATAAAAGGGAGAACATAAGTTTTTCATAATTTCACTGCTTAGGTGGTGAGTTTATCACTTGAAAATCTACCAATTTTTCTCATAATCCACCAAAGAGCATAAAAGAAATATTTTTAATCAATTTTACTTTTAATGTATGGGTTACTTTACATGTGTTTTATCCTACATCTTGCTAGAGATTTTACTCCCCCCACCCCTCCTGCCCCTCTCTCCTTCTTTTACAGAACAATGGGTATATGATAACATTTTTGAATACAAGGTAGCAACAAGGTATGATATTTAGACTATTTATAACCTGCGCCGCCACCATAGCGCAGTTGGTTAGGCATCGTGGGTTCGATCCCCGGTGGCAGCAAATATTCTTTCCGACGTTTGTCTCTCACCAATGGGTAGATAATCTTAAACCTATGTGAGATAGCAGTCGGAGGCTAGGAACGGATGTAATGGTAGTTACAGGGGAAAGAAATACCAGGAATCCATTGTTAGGTGCTCCAGCCGCCGCAATATAACTGCGAAATTGTTGAAAGCGGCGTAAAACCCATTCAAACAAACAAACTATTTATAACCTATAGCAAAATATTTCAAATTTATACTATACTTCCTATGTCAAATCAATTTTCCCTTGAAATTATCAAATTTCATTTTTGTTACACTTGAATGGCATAATGATTGCAAGGAATTTATGTTCAACTAAATACGATCAATATTTAGTATTAAATTAAATAGAAATTAACATTTTTAGCACGCAACTAAATATGCTTGCTATGCATACATTTGATTTGTATCTTTTTTCTTTACATTTTCTGTGAAATTGAAGAAAGTTTTCTGTGACTTTTGCACTTATGAAAAGAAGTCACACATGATCAATTGTATTACATCATTGATATAAAAGTTGGTTGAAATATGTATTCAAGGAAAAGGAAAAAGGTTCTTTGGAGACATTGAACTATAGAATTATAGCCCTTTCTCCATCTTTCTCTTTAACTTTAGGGATTGGAAATGCCTTTGTGACAGTTTAAAGAGATGTATTTCCCTATAGATATGCAATTTAGAACAGTCTTCCCTAAGATAAATGGTTAATGGAAGTCTACCCATTCAGTGTTGAGCATCCTTTTTCTCTGAATGGATGAATTCAGTCATTGTGCTTGGTTCATTGTCCAGTAAATGTAGCTTTGCAAATCTTTGATAACATAAATGCCCATTCTCATGGAGACGTTCAAATGACTTCACATGTGAATATTGTCAGCATGTTCATTCTGAATATAATATATTCTAATAAATAAGTTAGGTTTATTAGACACACACACCATAAGAAAATGCTTAAATACGAGTCAGTAAGGCAGGCAACTGTTATATGTAGATCAGTCAATTGAAGGAAGTGTTGTTTAACATGACTTATAATACCTAATAGGTGGTAAGGGAAACAACTGCCACAAGAGTATCAGTAAATTGACTACCAGAGTTATCAATCATGATTACCTACCAATCCAGCTATAGCCCCGGGTAGTTTGTTAATCCTCTTCACTGTACCTGGCTTGAGTTCGTTGAGTAACCTGAAAATAGAACAGAGCCAGTTTTAAACAAATTATCTGTTGTCAATAGGGTAGCAGAACCGTAATAGTTTAATAACATTTCAGAACTCATGAACTTTCACAATGTTGACCAAGGTTTCCCAATGAAAATCATTAGGAAATCTTACTTAGCACCTGTTAAAGTTCATTACTTCCCAAATGTTGCCAAACTATTACAAGTCCACTACCTTTCTTTCAGACTTGTCCAAGTTTAAAATATTTTTTGAGGACAATTCAAACACAGTGGATGGGGTTTGGAATGAAACCATCCTATGTAGTAGAAAATTTTGTGGAGAAAGAAGAAATTGCTTGTATCAAGCAGTTCATATTTTCTTAAATGAAAAACTCACTTTTATCATGGTTCTGTTAAAAAGTAAAGAATGTCTTGCAAACCAACATCCATTTTTGTTGTAAAAGCAATTGACAATTGCGACCTGTCTTGTGAAATTGGTTGATTGATGGAATGAAGTTTAACGCGACTTTCAACATTTTTCCAGTTATATCACTGTGGCTGGAGCACCTTACAATGGATTCCTAGTATTTCTCTCACCAGTACTACCATCACATCCTTTCCTAGCCTCCAGTTGCTACCTCACATAGGTTTACGATTATTAACCCAATAGTCAGAAGAACGAGCCACCATCAGGGATCCTCTTGAAATGGGACCATCTAGATAGCACGTAAAGATTCAACTGTAGTCAGACTTCTAAGACTAAATACTAGTGCAAATCTTGGAATGGTACTAAATAGATAGAAGCGATTAAGCATCATAATGTTAATATCTAAGGGTAGAAAACATTGTTTTTTAATTAAGACAAGATGTGTTTGTGAAACACGAATGGACGGACAGACTGTAGAGTAGCATTCGTTAGAGCAAGATTCTTAAGATTCTAATTAAGATTTTTGAAGATAAAAAGTCGGTAGAGCAAGATTTTTAAGTGGCTCAAAAGAATCTAAGAAATCTAAATAAGAAAATGAAGTGTACTTGGCATTGGCTTTAAAGAGTAGTCTTGACAAGGTTAATCTTTTCCAAATTATCAAGCGTCATTAATTTCGACATCTCAAAAACCTTATTTAGCCAGATTTTTTTTTTGTTTCTTGCTCTAACAAATGCACCTGTATCTGTATTTCAGAGAAGCATTTTCAAGAGATATGTACGTTATTTTCATTTAAATTTTTCAAACCTAGCAAATACTTACTCGCAAAGTAAGACTCCATTACTGAGTGATCTACGAAAGTCATCTGGATACAGAAACTTCTTTCTTGTAACTGCCTGAAATGAAATGAAAATACAATACCATTTAACTATTCACAGATCACTGCCGTCAATCAAAATATCCACCAATCAAATCATTCATTTAGTCTGGAAAGATGAAGTTGATCTCCTAGTTTATGTCAATTATCTAACTACCAGTATTTTTTTTTTCAATTTTAGAACCGGTCCAAATTGAAAGAGATTGCATAAATTAATTACAGTTTAATTAAATCATCATTCTTGTGCTATAGAAAATATTGTTTTAAAAAGAGAAAATCCTTTCTATCGATTCTATATGAATAAAACAGATAATATTGCTGACAAGATGTCAGAATTAATAATGATTTAGAATAGAAAGTATGATGGGTGATAAACATTCCATTGAGAAAACTAGAAAGCCATGAATGGCTTGAGTCACTCCACAGGCTTGAAATTCTTGATATAGCAAATCTAAGGTTTGCCTAGATTTTAAGATATTTTTGGTTCTACTGATGTTGTAATGAATTTCAAAGTTTCCACTATATAACATAAAGAGAAATGACCTCTGCCCACAAAAGACATATTTTTCATCCAATCACATTAATTTTTCGCTGCATGATCAAGATTCACTCTAGGATCATTCCAGTGAAATTTTGTTGATATCCATCGATTTCATTCTGAGAAAATGTTTTTTAAAGTTTCCACTATATATCATATTGATAAATGACATCAGCCCATAAAAAACATATTTTTCATCAAATCACAATATTTTTTTGAAGACTGATAAAGAGTCACTCAAGGATCATTCCAGTGAAATTTGGTTGATATCCATCAATTATATTCTGAGAAAATGATTTGCAAAGTTTTCATTAAATAACATATAGAGAAATGACCTCCGCCCATAAAATACATATTTTTCATCCGATCACAATAATATTTAATAGACTGATAAAGCTTCACTCAAGGATCATTCCAGTGAAATTTGGTTGATAACTTCAATTACATTGTGAGAAAATGATTTGCAAAGTTTTCACTATATAACATATAGAGAAGTGACCTCCGCCCATAAAATGCATATTTTTCATCGGATCACAATAATTTTGGTAGACTGATGAAGGGTCACCCAAGGATCATTCATGTAAAATTTAATTGGTATCCATCAATTAGAATCTGAGAAAACTCACTTTTTACCATATTTGGAAATTAGCCACGCCCATTAAATCCATGTTTTACATTGGATCAAAAGTTCTTAAACAACTTTGAAAGAGAGTCACCCAAGGATCATTCCTGTGAAGTTTGGTTGAAATTTATCCAGTAGTTTCTGATGAGAAGATTTTTAAAGAAAAAGTTTACGACCAGACGCTCGCACAGACGGACGGACAGACGGGCGCACGACGGACACAAAGCCCAGACAATAGCCCCATTGGCTTTCAGCCAGTGGAGCTAAAAACGGAAATAAATCAATTAAGAATTTGCAGAATCACAAGTTAAATCATCAGGGAAGGGCTGCATAACATCAAGGGAGATTACCCACTTGTAGAATTTATAATCAGATCTGGTTAATGCCCTTGCAAAGAACCTGATACATGTAAGTCTTATCAAGTTGAATTTCAATTTGTCTTAAAATAAATTGCAAAGTTCTGAAGCATCTCAACAAGAGTTGCTTAAGTTTTTCCCACAATAATTACCTATAAGGGTAATTACCTATAGGCTAAGATTGGACAGACATCTGTGCAGGCTGATCAGGCTGATCTTTGTCTAAACAGACTGCCAAAGCTGTGTACAGCAGGAATATGACATAAACAGTATGACAAGGGTAAGTATTCTATATAGAATCATGACATTTACCATAAGATTAAGGGACTTAATGATTTTAGACCAATATTTCATTTGAAAATACATGTAAATTCATAAAAAGTTTTTGCTTAATCCTTGTCATGCTGAACCCAGAACATTCCTGCTTTGGCAGGAGCTATAGACAAACATCAGCCTGCACATATGTGCATTCTGATCTTAGCCAGCACCACCTGAATTTCCTTCCAGATAAGTTTAAAAATAATCTTTTTGAAATGAATACTGACTCTCAATTATTGCATTCACTTCTATCACAATTTTAATTTCAATGCAATTGAAAATATGACCCATAATGATGGCTTGGTGCTAAACAGTTGTAACTGCCTATATGTTTATAGGCATTTACAACTGTTTTGCACTGAGCCATCGAATTATGTACAGACTGATTTTTGTCTATGCCACCTGCAAAAGCAAACATAATATGAGTTCACCATGACAAGGGTTTATATTGGTCTGATCTAACATTCCATCACCTAGGAAATGTTTAAAGTAATTGGTAGTGAGTTTGAGATAGCTGTCAAATTTAATTAGCCATTCATCAATGGTTGAGGACCTGTTTGATTTATTTGTTGATAGAGAGTGATCTTGGCTGATATAGCTAGGCAAAGTTTAACAGTTCAATAAACCTTGTCTCTATTCGTGTGACTCAAAACACTCTATATTGATGCCCCAATGATTTATGGAAAATAATTTGTCTGGGTTTAATTTTATAACAATAAAAGAATTCAATGGTTTAAACAGAAGTAATGCTGGTTTGACTATGAAACTTCAAGTAAAGTTGAATAACAGCCACAAATCAAGGGGATGGAACTGGGGGGCTGGACATCCCCCCTTTGAATTTCAGCAAAGATATGACTGTGAAGTTTGGACGATCTAAAAATTCAACTAATTGTTTCCTTGGCTCAAAATTAAACAGTCAAACTATCTATATAATGAGTTACAACTTTTTTTGTGATGTGCCATCGATTTGGTCAGTGATTAAAATGGAGGTAAAGTGCAGTGGATATGCAAATTAGAGAGACCTGCACTGAGGTGAAAGGCTAATGATGGTCTATATAGACAGAGTCGACCCATTTCCTGCCCTGCCCATGGATCTCCCAGACCAAGACTCCAGATGAGTCTTCTCAGAGGGGAAAGTTATGTATTGGTTTAACCCATTACTGTTTAACAAAATTTTAGATCTTTCCAAATTCAAAGGTTTTGCAGACGAAAATTTCAAGTGGATTTAATTTGAAAAATAATTCAGTAGGGCAGAAAATAGTGTGGAAAAAGAAGAAATTGCTTGTCAGAAGCCAATCAGAATGCAAGAAAATTGGTGGAAGCACCTGAAGTTAAATTATTATAGAGTGGTGTAAGATATGACATTTTGCTCATCCACTGGTGGCTACAAGCAGGAAAATTTTTAAATAGACCCATCCTCCATAGAAATAAGAGGACCATGATGGTCCTTACTTGTCAACCATGTTATAAATACGAGAGATTATTTGATGTACATTTAGGATGGTTTTGAAAGAAACAGACATCAATTTCATTCTTCTAAAATTTAATTTTTTTTAGTAATTTTTCAACCTTTCTGTTACCATGATGGCAGAGTTATTGATGTAATTGAAATCTGTTCACAACTTAAGTAGACCTACACACTAAGAACATTCCTGCCAAATTAATTGGCCACATACTTCAGGAAAAGAAGAATTTTTTCTAAGATTTTTGGCAACGTTTTGACATTTCTGTTATAATAGAAACCAGAGTTTTGAATTAAATAACTTTTTTTTAACAACTCCGTAATAGCTTCACCCAAGGAACATCCCTACCAAGGATAAGCTTAATTGGCACAGTAGTTTAGGAGAAATTTACGGTAATTTTTGGCCATTCCATTACCATGAAAAACAAAGTATTTTCATGAAATTAATTCTTTTAATAACTATAGCAAAGCTCTACCCAAAGAATATCCCTGTCAAGTTTCAGCTTGATTGGTCCAGTAGTTCAGGAGGAGAAGATATTTAAAGAAATTGTTGACAGATGGACGGATTGACAAATGGACGTTGGACAGATGAAAGATGGTGAGTGATCACAATAGCTTACCTTGAAGACTTTGTGCTCAGGTGAGCTAAAAGTACAAATCAGACAAACCTAATGTTGCTGTTATATCAAAGGCAATAATAATATCAGATAGGGTATTTTGTTCTTAAAGCGGGATAATCTGACAAATAAATCTTGATTGGTTATGTCACATACCTGGATAAGATTAACTTATAATGATAGCACATTTCTAGTTTGGCTAGAGATTAAAGATGAGTTTATCATATCATATCGTCACGAAAAAAAGGATCATCTGGGTTTTGCGTATAGTGTCAACCCTAGTCAGATTGCGCAGACTGATTAGAGTCGAAATTGAATGCAATAAACTTATTTTCTGAATCTAGAATGATTAATCTACATTCCTGTAAAAACTAGAGCTTGTCACTGAATGTGACTTAATACCCCCGCAAGTGCTTTCAGAGAATGAGATACTTTGACAGAAGTGGCAAAAAACGCTTCAAATTTAAAGATAACTCTTGGATTTGAGACCTCTAAATTGCGTCTTGCAAAACTTAAACATGTGATAAATGTTTTCAAGCTATTGAAGGAAAACTGAAGGAGGAGTTTGTAACACAAAATTACTAGTATATGTGAACGAAAAAGAAAAAAATGGAGTAAGTGTAAGGGCAGATAATTCTTAAACCAGAACGAGTTGGGACCTCATAATTGTGTCTTGCAAAACTTCATGTGGTAAATGTTTGTATAAAGTTTCAAAGATATTACATGAAAACTGATTAAAGGAAAACTGAAGGAGGAATTTGGGAAACAAAATCACAGGTATACGTGTTCACAAAGAAAAATTGTCTTAAGTTCAAGGGGAGATAATTCATAAACCTGGGGGAGTTTACACTTGAAATTTGAATCTTGCAAAACTTCAACATGTGATAAATGCTTGTATACTGTTTCATTACTTTTGAATGAACATTGAAGGAGCAGTTTGCAACACAAAATTATAAGTACATGGTAACAAATAGGAAAAAATGTCAAAGTTCAAGGGGAGATAACACATGAACCTGGGGGAGTTGACACTTGAAATTTGCGTCTTGCAAAACTTCGACATGCGATAAATGTTTGTATAATGGTTCAAAACTATTGAATGAAAATTGAAGGAGGAGTTTGCGACAGAAAATTATAAGTACATGGTAACAAATAGGAAAAAATGTCTCAAGTTCAAGGGGAGATAATTCATGAACCTGGTGGAGTTGACACTTGAAATAAGCGTATTGCAAAACTTCAACTTGTGATCGATATTTGCATAATGTTTCATTACAATTGAATGAATATTGAAAGAGGAGTTTGCGACACAAAATGATAAGTACATGGTAACAAATAGGAAAAAATGTTAAAGTTCAAGGGGAGATAATTCATGAACCTGGGAGAGTCGACACTTGAAATTTACGTCTTGCAAAACTTCAACTTGTGATCAATGTTTGAAAAATGTTTCATTACAATTGAATGAAAATTGAAGGAGGAGTATGTGACACAAAATTTTAAGTACGGGGTAACAAATAGGAAAAAATGTCTAAGTTCAAGGGGAGATAATTCATGAACCAGTGGAAGTTGGGACCTAAAAATTGCGTCTTGCAAAACTTAAACATGTGATGAATGTTTCTATTAACTTCAAAGCTTTTGAAGGAAAACTGAAGGAGGAGTTCGCGACACAAATTTACTACTATATATGTGTCCATAGACGGACGGACAGACAGACAGACACACGGACAGACAGACAGGCTGATTCCAGTATACCCCCGAAAACATTCGTTTTGCGGGGGTATAACAAAATTAAAATGTGACCTCTGGTTGACCTATGTTGGAACAAATCTCTTTTTTCAAATATTCATTTAACAGAGTTCCCAGATGGCCCCTTTTTGCATGACAGGTCACATTTTCTTTCTTTGTTTCAATTTAACCCTTGTCATGCTGTTCCTGGAATATTCCTGCTTTGGTAGGTGCTATAGACATACATCAGTCTGCACAAATGTGCAGTCTGATGTAAGTCTACACCACCAGTTTCTCACTTTCAAAACCAGGATTGTCAATAGATTTAGTTTTACAAACTAGAAAGCCATGAATGGCTTGAGTCGCTCCACAGGCTTGAAATTCTTGTAATAGAAAATTTGACTAGATTTTTAGATATTATGGGTTCTACAGATGTTGAAATGATTTTCAAAGTTTCCACAATTTAACATATAGAGAAATCACCTATGCCAATAAAAAGCCTTTTTTTTTATCCAATGACAATAATTTTTGGCTGCATGATAATGAGTCACCCAAGGATCATACTATTGAAGTTTAATTGATATCCATCCATTTTCAAAGTTTCCACTACATAACATATAGAGAAATGACCTCCGCCCATAATATACATATTTTCATCCGATCAAAATAATTTTTGGTAGACTGATAAAGGGTCACCCAAGGATCATTTATGTAAAATTTGGTTGATATCTATCAGTAAGATTCTGAGAAAATGATTTTCAAAGTTTCCACTATATAACATATAGAGAAATGACCTCCGCCAATAATATATATATTTTTCATCCAATCACAATAATTTTTTGTAGACTGATTAAGGGTCACCAAAGGATCATTCATGTAAAATTTGGTTGATATCTATCAATTAGATTCTGAGAAAATGATTTTCAAAGTTTCCACTATATAACATATAGAGAAATGACCTCCGCCCATAAAATCCATATTTTTCATTCGATCACAATAATTTTTGGTAGACTGATAAAGAGTCACCCAAGGATCATTCATGTAAAAATTAATTGGTATCCATTAATTAGAACCTGAGAAAAGTCACTTTTTACCATATTTGGAAATTAGCCACGCCCATTAAATCCATGTTTTTCATTGGATCAAAATTTCTTGAACAACTTTGAAAGAGGGTCACCCAAGGATCATTCCTGTGAAGTTTGGTTGAAATTCATTCAGTAGTTTCTGAGGAGAAGATTTTTAAAGAAAAAGTTTACGACCGGACGCACGGACGCACGTACGGACGGACGCACGACGGACACAACGCCATGACAATAGCCCCAGTGGCTTTCAGCCAGTGGAGCTAATAAAAATTGACCTACAGTTGGGACTTTCAGTGCCTTTTGCCCTTTCATTTTGATGAAAATTTTTAGCTTAAATTTATTCAGCATGACAAGGGTTAAGATACTATGATAAAGAGACAAAATCTTATTTCCTTCATGGTCCCATTCAACTCATACCAGATTTAGAGTAAATGGACTCATACCACTGCTATCCAATTTTAAAGCTAGGTGACTTGGGCTCTATCTGTAAGGTGAACCTCCGCGTGGGCTTGAACCTGCAACCATCCAATTATTGAACACCCTAACCACTTAGCCAACAAGCCATTGGACCCCCTGACTACCTTTCTGAATTCACACACACCTGTGTCAACTCTTTTATAGTAAAGGTGGCTAACTCTAATAGCTTGAATTTCATAATGAAATACCACAATCTAAATCCCTATATTTGGTCAGCCTGGAATTCTTCAGTAGTTTGCATATTAAGGTAACTATAACTATGTCAAGTCACATTTAAAATAATTAGGAAGCAAGAGTTCAAAAGCAATATGGGCTAGGTTACTGACTAAACTGATTGGTCACGTAAATATTTATTTAAGAATTAAGCTAGGTATAGTTCCGCAAGTAGGAGTGAGGTCCGAGAAACCGTTATCTACTATCATTTTCAATGTAAAATTGATCTTTGGTCACTCACTTGAAATTGCAGGTCTATAGTTGACCAAATTAACCTTTATCTAATACATTTACTCATATTCATGTGTTTATAATGTATTATATTTAAAGCAACATTGTGGGAAGAAGAAGAGTTGCATGTTGAGGTTTGGATTATTTCTTTTTAAACAAAAAAGAGAAAGTCTGTGATTATTGTTTATTTAAGCTTTCCTACTAATGCTCCTGCTCCCTGTAATGACAATCTGTTGAAATCGGACTTCAATATTTGATTTTGACCTGATATTTAAAGACTCACATCCACAAAATAAACAGGTCCTCACATTATTACCAAAGTTTCCTGGTAGGGCCTGATATCATCTGTACTATAATAGCTGCAGCCCTCTTGTAAGCATCAGTGGCAGATCCAGAGGGGGTTTGGGGGCTCAAATAAACTTCCCTGTGAGGTCTATTTATTTCATTGTCATTAATAAGGAAAGTTCAATCAAAATTGATTGGGAAATAGTGGGAAATTCACGAACCCCTTGCCTAGCTTTAACAAAGAAGGACTAGTGAAAGCTCTGAATGGTCCTAGCATAGAATGTATTTGATAGATATTTAATTACATTTGAAAATCAACTTCAAAAACAAATTTAAGACTGTTTAATAAGACTGTTTAAACAGTCTTGAAGTCTTTTCTGAAGTTGATTTTCACAGGATCCTGCTGACTTACATCAGATGGTTTTGAGAGTACTGGTTTCTTTTTTGTGAGTCCCAGACTCGCAAAACCTGCGTACCTTAAAACCTAGTCAGAATCTGTACGCTCCAACCCCCTTTCCAGAAATCCTGGATCTGCCTTGACACAGTGTATATTGTGGCAAGTCCTAAATCAGAGGTGCGTTTGTTAGAGTGAGATTCTTAAAATTCTTATTAAGATTTTTAAGATAAAGCGTTTGGCAGAGCGAGATTTTTAAGCGGCTCAATAAGAATCTCAAGATATCTCAATGAGGAAACGAAGATGGTTTTGCATTGGCTTAAAATGCTTAGTCATGACGATGTTGAATATTTTCACTCAAAATAATGAAAATCGTTCATTACGTCGTCTTAAAAATCTCATTTAGATGGATTTTTCATCTTGCTCTAACGAACGCACCTCAGGATAGATGACAAGACCTTGCCTTGCTCCCATGAAGATCATTTTAACCCTTGTCATGCTGAATGAAAAAATCTTGGCAAAATTGCAATAAATTCAAACCACTAAAAGCAATGGATGCCCGTATTGTGAGAAGGTATTCATTTTGAAAATATTTTTAAAACTTTTCTGGTACAAAAAAACGAACACAGGTGCTATAGATAAAGATTGGACTGCACTTATGTGCAGGCTGATGTTTGTCTGTAGCTCCTGCCAAGACAGGAATATTACAGGTTCAGCATGACAAGGGTTAAATGTTAAAGCAGAGAAAGCAGCACTTTTATAACATTTGACTTGGGCGAACTTGCAACAAATGTCGGAAATATACTGAGAGTTATGCGACAAGTTAATTCTATTGTTACATTCAAATACAGTATTAATGATTCTAATTGCATAATATCATTGTCAATTCTTAATAGCTATTGTAATTTAAACAACTTAACATAATTCTTTATTATCTATTTAAATTGTCAGTTGGCAACAAAAGGTCATAACTCAAACTTATTCAAGCTGTAGCTACTAGGTTTTGATCACTATCAACAAAATGTTTTAAATCACAGCGGACTAAAATTTGACTTAGCTTCTGTGGTTGTATGATCACAAATTATCACATTGATAAGAAATCTAAAAGATATCTTCAAATGGAACTATTTGAAGAGTTCAATTAATGACAAATTTTGTCTAAAACTAAATGGGTGGAATGGAATCCTTGCAAAATATATACCCAACTCCCATGCACACATTTCCCAGCATTGGCAAAGATATGGTTATCAAATGAAAAAACTTTTGGCCCTCCCTCCTATTAAACTTTTAAAACTATTTCAACAGTCTTCAATTTTTTCAAACCCTTATAGTTATTGCTTTTGAATATGTTAAACTTTAATCCAAGAAATTAAATTACTTCCTCAAGTTCAATAATTTACATGCTTCCAGACCATTGCCAGTACTAATTCTTGGGCTTAGGTAATAGTGAGATATTAATTGAAAATCAATAATAACAAAGAAGTAATTTTTCATCACAAACATAAGGTTTTTTCCTTTTCAAACTCCAAATTGATTATCTGTTGCAGTCAACAGAATTTGTAATGTTTAATTGTGTTTTATACCACTTTTAACAATCTTTCAGTCACATCATAGCAACTGGAGCACCTTACAATGGATTCCTGGTATATCTCACACCAGAACTACCATCTACCATTTAATTCTTTCCTAGCCTCAAGCTGCTATCCATCATATGTCTATGATAATCAACCCAATGATGGAAGACAAATAGTCCAAAAGGATGATTGCTGCCGTGGGGTGCAGTCATAAGAGTTAATGTGTTAGGACTCGTATTAGATCAAAACCTTTCTAATAGTCTGAATGTTTTCTAATGGTCTATGTTATAAATGATAATATTGATATAAGAAACTACAGCCACAAGGATCTGACATAAAACCAGTCTTATACCACTGAATTTGTCAATATTAGTTCAATAGATTTCATTAATACTCTATTTTTCGTACAATATGCAACAGTTTTTATCTGCTATAATTTTAGTACCGGTGTAACAGTGTAACGTGTCCCCCTGGGTAACGTGTCCCCGGGGACAGGTTACCCCGGGGTAACCTGTCCCCCCCTGGGGTAACGTGTCCCCCCCCATGGAAAACATTATTTCTTATCAAAATTTTAATTTTTCATTCATGCTATTTTGTATATCTCTAAATCAATTTAAAAAAGACATACAAAAAGTATATCTGTAATTTTTGAGTGGTTTTCAATTCCTCAAACCAAAATATGATTTGCTTACTATGATTTTCTTATCAAATCAATTTGCCTTTTTTTATCTTTTTTTTTCTTTTATCATTATAGTAATCAATATTGGTATTTTGTGCAAATATTTTAAACACATTTTAATTAAAAACTCTATTTCAATATTTCGGCGAATGCCTTTTTCAAGAAATATCACTCAGAAATGTTCCAACTACATATTTTACAATTCTACTGTGCAGCCATATTGAAATTGTTTTGAATGTCGCTGTTAGAAACATGACGTCATTTTTGCGTAAAAGACGTAACGTCATTTGCCGAAATGACGTTATTTGGCGTAATGTCACTCTTTGGTGCACATACATCATTAATTACTACTGATCATTAATTCTTCCTATGCTCAAGAATGTATAGGGGAACTATTCAAGACACCGAGGGTCAGTCGACTTTCAGTACAGTGAAAGAGATAAATTGCCGTACACGTAACGTAGTCTACGCCTTAATATGTAAAAAATGTCAATTAGCTGTATATGTAGGCGAGACCGAGAGGGAAATACACACCAGAGTAACAGAGCACATGCGCGATATACGTTTAGGAAAGGACAAACCAATTAACTCACACTTCGGTTCTAGAGACCACACAGAAGAAGATCTATCTTTTGCTGTTTTACGAAAATGTTATGGGGCCGAAAGGACAGAACGCCAATTACATGAGAGCTTATGGATTCAGAGACTGAAAACCGCAAAACCCAGTGGCTGTAATATCAAAAATCATATGAGAACCCTTCCAGTAGTAATTAATGATGTATGTGCACCAAAGAGTGACATTACGCTAAATAACGTCATTTCGGCAAATGACGTTACGTCTTTTACGCCAAAATGACGTCATGTTTCTAACAGCGACATTCAAAACAATTTCAATATGGCTGCACAGTAGAATTGTAAAATATGTAGTTGGAACATTTCTGAGTGATATTTCTTGAAAAAGGCATTCGCCGAAATATTGAAATAGAGTTTTTAATTAAAATGTGTTTATTTAATTCCCTTTGGAATAATTTATGGACTTAGTCAAATATTTTAAAGTTTAATGAAAAAAATATAAAAAAAAATAAAACTTTAGTGGGGGGGACATGTTACCCCGGGGTAACCTGTCCCCCTATTCAAAATGCTTTTATTCATTTGATTTCACCTTCCAGTTATTCATTTTTTCTTAGGAAATTTTATATGATATTCATTGGAAAAAATTTCATACATTTTTTTAAAAAAATTGATGCTTTTTTAAAAGAAAAATCTAAGCGCTTGCACGTTTTAATTTTTTGCAATAATACTTTTGCAATATCTAAATTTTTTTCCAAGTCCATATTTATATTGATAAAAAGCATTTATTAACATATCATGTTAATATTGCAGTTTTCATAAGAAAGCAACATGACAAATTCATTCAATACATCTTCTTTTGAAAGGGGGACAGGTTACCCAAGCCAGGGTAACATATCCCCGGGGAACAGGTTACCCCCGGGTAACCTTTCCCCCTATTCCAAATACTTTTTTCATTAAAGATATCACCTTCCAGTCATTCTTTTTCATTAAGAAAGATATTCTTAGAAAATTTCCTCAATGGCTATGTATGTTTATATTTCTTTTTTTTGCACCTTTTTTAAGAAAAATCTTAGCACTTGAATATTTTTTCATCATTGCATCATTTCAATTTTTTCAGAGTCCGTTATTAGATTGAATAATAGCTTTTAAAAACACAATAATCATGTCGATATTGCAGTTTTGATAAGAAAACAACATGTCAATTGACAAATTGTTTAAATCTTGTATTTTGGAAAGGGGGACAGGTTACCCAAGCTTGGGTAACCTGTCCCCCCCCAGACATACACATACACTCTCAATAAATTTTCTAATAAGTGAATAACTAATTTGTACAACAGTTTTGATATAAATGAGACTATCTTGCAGTTTTCAAATAAAGAAAAATGTATTTGCAAGTTTTTTTGAATAAATCCTCAGATTCACAGATCATTGTTAACAACCTTTTTAGAGGTGGGACAGGTTACCCAGGCCTGGGTAACTTGTCCCCGGGGGACATGTTACCCCGGGGTAACCTGTCCCCCTATTCCAAATGCTATTTTTCATTAAAGATATCACCTTCAATTCGTTCTTTTTTTTTGCAATTTTTGTTGGATAAATCCTCATTAACAATCTTTTTCTTTGTGTGTTTTCACTGGGTTTACAGGCCTGGGTTACATGTTTCAGTGACAAGTGACCACAGCTTGGTAGAGCTTACCCTAAAGGCCTTAACAATTTGAAATATTAATGATTGATTGAAAACGTATGGGTTTATTCCTACACAAATCATTGTTGACAACGTTTTTGGGTGGGACAGGTTACCCAGGCCTGGGTAACGTGTCCCCGGGGACAGGTTACCCCAGCTTGGGTAACCTGTCCCACCCCCCAAATACATACACATACACTCTCAATGAATTTTCTAATAAGTGAATAATTTTAGTATTAAGAACAGTTGTGATATTTATAATTAAGACAATAAAATAACTTTCAAAGAAAAGAAATTGTTTTTGTAAACTTTTGTCAAAATTCTGGTTAACATGTTAGCAATGTTTTCCCAGGCTGGGGTAACAATTTTTAAGAGACAAGTTACCACAGACTGGAAAATCTTACATGTACCAAAAACAATTTAGAATAAATAAGAAAAAGAAAATATTTTGGTAAATTTGATCACAGATCATTGTTGACAGCCTTTTTAGAGGTGGGACAGGTTACCCAGGCCTGGGTAACGTGTCCCCGGGGACAGGTTACCCCAGCTTGGGTAACCTGTCCCCCCCCCCCCAGACATACACATACACTCTCAATAAATTTTCTAATAAGTGAATAACTAATTTGTATAACAGTTTTGATATAAATGAGACTATCTCGCAGTTTTCAAATAAAGAAAAATGTATTTGCAAGATTTTTTGAATAAATCCCCATTAAGAACCTTTTTTTGTGTGTTTTCACTGGGTTAACAGGCCTGGATAACATGTTTCAGAGACAAGCGACCACAGCCTTGGAAATTTTACCCCCAAATAATTTGAAATATCATTAAATAATTGAAAACATATCAGTTTATTTTTGCATATTTCATTGCTGAGAGCATTTTTGGGGGTGGGACAGGTTACCCAGGCCTGGGTAACGTGTCCCCGGGGACAGGTTACCCCAGCTTGGGTAACGTGTCCCCCCCCCCCTTCACACAAAGAAAAAATTCATGCTTTGAATAATTTTTCTAAAGACAAGACCATTCATAGATATGTCCATATTCATGATGACATTTAACAATTATTTTTCTAAAAAAATAAAGAAAAAGTTTAATTATCATATTACTTATCATGGAAAATATAAAAATCCTTCAGGACTGAAATAGTTCGCAATACAGATCAAAATTACATATAGATCAAAGATAGAGACTTGTAACGGATAGAATAAAAATATCTTGGTTAAAGAAATGTGACTTAATATTGGTTTACAATATCTGTAGGGGGGGACAGGTTACCCCAGGGGGGGACAGGTTACCCCGGCTGATTTCTAGGGTAACCTGTCCCCGGGGACACGTTACCCCGGGGTAACCTGTCCCCGGGGACACTTTACCCAGGGGACAGGTTACCCTGGGACACCGGTAACTCCTCCAGACCCAACTGTTATATAGAAACTAGGTGTGAGGTCTTTCATGCATTTTTACTCATTCAAAGATGAATTCATTTTACAGTGAGCCAAACCATTATTCTTTTAATATTTGCTTGATAAAAGAGTCTGAATGTCAAATAGATATTGTTGCAAAACTGACTAATACCCCCCCCCCCCTCCCTTCCAAACCTCTGTCCACACCAAAATATGCACTATCATTATCCAATACTTTCCAAAACAAAATTATTAATGTTGACAAAAGGTTGTAGGAATAAACATGTCAAAAGAAATCATATTTTGTCTGCAGTTTCAGGCAATTTGATTAATGATCGGCGTTTTTAAATATTAAGTTTGAAAGATCTTTTAAGCTTCTGAAAGTGAAAAGCAATCAAACAAACAAGACAAGAGCACCGCCTACGGGTGCCTACGCTCGGCTGTCGAGTGCTGGATATGGTGGGAAAAAATCTAAGTCGAAAAAGGGGCATAATTTGCACAAAATGCATCTAGAGTTATCCCCCTTGATAGTATAGGTTGCTCTTTTGATGGTGAACATGTGTGCCAAGTTTCAAGTGAATGCCTTCAGTAGAACCAGAGATATAACAAAATGTCAAAGTTTTCGCACGACAACAATGACAACGACGATGACGACACGGAGGCTATAGCAATACCTCAGGTTTTCTCCGAAAACAGCCGAGCTAAAAATCACTTCAAATTCTGTTAGCTCATCTGCATTCCCAAACAAAGAGGCCATTTAATAAGAACTGTTTAAAATCACACGGATGGATTTAGGTTAGATCTGATAAAGTGATTTTTCAATTTTGGTCCAACCTGATTTTAGAAATGTGTATATCTGTCATATATGACCTTATTGACTGATTCTCAATCAAGGTTTCTTAATTATGGCTTGACTATAAATAAAATTGTTGTCTATTTAAAGTCGGCAATCTTTAACCCTTTCCTGTCCAATCCCTGGTTATTACGTCCCTAAGATTTTGTAATTGAGAAAACATTGTGAAAAAAGAAGAAATTGCTTCTGACAAGCAATTTCTTCTTTTTCCACACTATTTTCTACCCTACAGCATGGTTATTTTTCAAATTAAATCCACTTTAAATTTGTGTCTGCAAAACCTTTGAATTTGGACAAGTCGAAAATTTTGTAAAACAGAAAAGGGTAAAATCATAGTCTCCAATAGCTCTTTAATTCTTTTTCCAATATATGACTCTGTTTCAAAAAGTGTTGAGTCAATTTTTACAGTTGATAATTAGCAATTCAGTTTACCAGTTTAAAGGAAAAATCAAATATTTATGCTTGTATGAACCTTTATAATTCAAACATACCAAGTGATTTGAAGTAAATTCAGTAATTGTTGAAAAATCTACAGTTAAAAGGTCAAACCTTTTCAAACTATTTACAACCTCTTTTTGTGCATTTAATAACATTTTGAAGATTACTAACATGCCAGATATCAGGTTATTGAAGTATAAACTGCAATTGAAAAATATAGCACATCCGGTTAAATATTTAAGCCCATGAGCATAAGACAATCGCAGTTTAGATCCCTGTATTTTGTATAAATTGTTATCTGGCTATGAAATTTGATGGCATACAGTTTACAAATGGTATAAACAAAACGACAAATTTGAGTCATGGGGTAATTATGAATGTAAAAAAATCTAACAATTATTTCTAAATCTTCAACAAAATTGGCACAATTGAGTGTGGTTAAGAGGGTTGCTTGATGAGCTTTGTTGGCTCTCTGTAAACAAGAGGACCATGATGGTCCTAGATTGCTCACCCGAGTCTCTTTGACGCCTGGGACATCACATTAATTAAATAGGCAGATGTCAACAAGGAGATAATTTCTACATAAGATCAAAACCATGGAATGTTTTCAGCCAAGATCAGGAAGAATATGCCTTTTCGCTCTTCCATTCTATGTAAAAAGGGATGCACCCAGGTAAAGCCCAAATGTGACCCAACGGTCTTGAAATGAACAAACTTAGTAGAGGTCCACTAGATGATGCTACATATTGAATATGAAAGCTGTCTGCCTTCTTGTTTCAGAGAAGATTTTTAAAGATTTTCCTATTTTCAATCTTTTATATAGGGTAAAGGGAAAGTTTAGGAGGGATTTCATTTATTTGAACAACATTAGTAGAGTTTGACCCAAGGAACATCCCTGTCAAGTTTCTTCAAGAATGACCCACTGGTTTCGGAGGAGAAGATGTGACAACTGAGGCCAGACATTGTACGATCACAATAGCTCACCTTGAGCACTTTGCGCTCAGGTTAGCTAAAAAGCGGTTGTTATAGAAAGCTGTCACTTAATAGACTTTTGTTTACAAATAAGAAATACACTTTTTTGATTGGATATGCATATCATTGAGAAATTCTTAGTAATCCCGTGTTGTTAAATCTCAATAGAATCTTCTAATTGAGACGATTCTGGTGAGTTTTAACAAACGTATGATTCATTTTCAATAACTGTAAGACCAACAATACCTTCTTTTAAAGTTTTTGATTTACAGAAGGAGATTTTGAAAACAGTTGCTTGATAAAAATGGTCGCTTAATAGGTCACTTGAGCAGTATTGCCTGTATAGCAATAATGGGTTATGAAAGGCAAACAAGGGGTTTACAAGTTCTTACAACACTGGTCAGTAGGATCCTGAAAGATCTGTTGAATTTTGTACAGAAATAATGATGCAATTAAAACCTATCAATTTTTTTACTTTATCAGGGGTGTGGAATTCCCATGCCTGACTTGTCCAATACAGGCTTTTCCACCTGCGGGCAAGTATATTTTTCTAGGCCACTTTTCCATGGACAAGTAAATACCAGAGCAAATCTTGATACAGTACTAAAAGGATCTAGTAGAAAAGTCATCCTATTGCTTTTATCAAAGGGGAGCAAACATTGTGTTTAGTGAAGAAAAAAATGCTAGGTTACAGCATTTTCTTCATTAAAAACAATGTTTTTCTTAATATCAGATTCTATCAATTCATTTTTTTTGTGGGTAAGTTCATTTCGATCGTAGACAAGTAGGCAATCTGAATTTACTGGTCCATGGACAAGAGGAGAAAAGTTGTATTTTCACACCCCTGTTTATTGGATAGCATTAGAGTAAAAATGATCTCGACGAATGGCCTTGGCCTGACTACTTTTGAGTCAATTTTTCTTTTGAAAATCAGAAACATCATTCAACCTGGCTTAAAAGACATAAACTGGTGTTGTACATAAGTTTAGTGATTTATGAGTCCCTTTCTTCATATTGGGCTGATTCTGTGTAGTCATGTTATGCTATCTTAGCCATTGATCAAGTTAAGACAGCTGATTCTTTATGGTATAATGTAAGTTTGCCTAGTCCTTGTGACAATGTCTGTTCATCTATATCATTATGGTCATGTTTGGCAATCCTAGTCCAAGTTGACAATGCTAGTGTTGTTTAGTTTCTGTTGTCATGTTTGACAATCCTATACCTGCTGATGCATCTTTTTGAGTCCCTATGTCCTTTTGAGTAAGCAATATTTCTGTTGTCATTTCTGGCACCATAGTCCATATGGAGAATGATACATTAGCAGTCCCCTAAGTCTTTTTGGCTAAGCAATATCCCTGTTGTCATTTTTGGCATAAAATTGATTGATTGATTGAATGGAGTTTAACGCCGCTTTCAACATTATTTCAGTTATATCGCGGCGGCCGGAGCACCTAACAATGGATTCCTGGTATTTCTTTTCACCTGTACTACCATTACATCCTTTCCTAGCCTCCGACTGCTATCTCACATAGGTTTACGATTATCTACCCATTGGTGAGAGACAAACGTCGGAAAGGATATTTGCCGCCACCGGGGATCGAACCCACGACTTCCAGATTGGATTTTGGCATAAAAGGTCATATAGGAAATGCAAGTAAAATTTAATCATTGATATTTTTTTTGAGTAAGTAATATCCCTGTTGTCATTTTTGGCATCATAGTCTATATGGTGGATGTTGCATTAGTTTAGTAACCATGTCTTTTTGAGGTTAGCAATATCCCTGTTTTCATTTTACATCATAGTCCATATGGTTGATGTTGCATAAGTTTAGCCCCTAAGTCATTTTATGTTAGAAATATCCCCATTTTCAATTTTGGTATCATAGTCCATATGGTTGATGTTGCATTAGTTTAGTCCCTAAGTTTTTATGGTTAAGCCATATCCCTCTTGACATATGGTTGATATTGCATTAGTTTAGTCCCAAAGTCTTTTTGGGTTAGCAATATCCCTTTTGTCATTTTTGGTATCATAGTCCATATGGTTGTTGTTGTATAAGTTAAGTTCATAAGTCTTTATGGGTAAGCCATATCCCTCTTGACATATGGTTGATATTGCATTAGTTTGGTCCTTAAGTCCTTTTTGTTAGTAATATCCCTATTGTCATTTTTGGCATCATAGGTTGTATCAATGATGATGCATTTGTTTGGTTCTTAAGTCTTTTTGGGTTAGTAATATCCCTGTTGTCATTTTTGGCATCATATCCCATATGGGTAATGATGCAATAGCTGTCCCCCAAGTGTTTTAGGGTAGGCAATATCCCTCTTGCCATTTTTGGCATCATAGGTCATATGAATGATGATGCATTAGTTTGGTCCCTAAGTCTTTTTGGTTAGCAATATCCCTGTTGTCATTTTTGGCATCATAGTCCATATGGTTGAGTTGAGTCCCTCAGTCTTTTAAGTGTTGGTCATATCCAGGTCTGATGTTTTGTTATTAGTGTGATTAATATAGGGTTAGTTGAGTAATTGTGAAGATGTTAGGTTTGCCATGTCCTGGTATAGTCTTATGTTAGGAAAGCAATGTCACTAGGTCCATTTAGGTTAGCCAAGTCCTTCTGGTCTTTATGGTCAGCAGTAATTTTGGGTTAGTCAAGTTCTTGTGGTCTTATGTTAGGTAAGCAGTCATTTATGGTTAGCCAAGTCCTTGTGGTCTTATGTTGGGTATGCAGTTATTTGGGGTTAGCAACGTCCTTGTGGTCTTATGTTAGGTAAGGCGTACTTTTGGGTAAGCTCATTCCTTGTGGTCTTATGTTAGGTAAGCAGTAATTTTGAGTGAGCCAAGTCCTTGTTGTTTTATGTTGGATGAGCCATTTCCTTGGGTCGTTGAGTTAAGCCTGACCTTGTTTTGAGCAAGTTTATAGTCCTTGAATGGCCAAATTTGGTTTCTTAATGTAGAATACTCATTATTATACCAATTTTGGTTGACCTTTGGATAAGATTTATCTCTTTTTCTAAATAAATCATTCTTGGTCTGTTTACCTATGATATGTCACACATATATATAGACCCACAAGTTAAAGTGAGTGATCAAAGGTCAATTTTGTCTATACCTGTATAGACACAATTGACCTTTGATCACTCACTCTAAATTGCAGAACTATACATGTATAATCTCAACAAAACAGGGTGTCAATGATTAGGATCTTAGGGGTCCTTTCTTAAAGTTTGGGAGTTTGTTTGTTTGAATAAGGTTTTACGCCAATTTCAACAATCTTTCAGTTACATCGGGTAGTTTGAGCACCTTACAATGGATTCCTGGTATTTCTCAAATCAGTACTTACTATGATTACATCCTTTCCTAGCCTCCAGCTGATACCACATAGGTCTATGATGATCAACCCATTGATGGAGGAGAAATAGGTAGAAAGGATGAGTACCACCATCAGGAATCAAAACCATGGACCTTTTGGATGATAGTTAGACGCCCTACCATTGCGCTATGACAGTGGCTAGTTTTGGATTCCCTTTTAAGATAAAGTCTATGTACATTGTACTTTGAGCACTAAACTCGTTTTAAGATGAATTTAGAACTAATCCCTTGTTAAAATTGAAGTAGTGTTGGATAAATATTGATTAAATGGGGCTCAACTTCAGAAAAGAATTGAAGTTCTTATAAAAAGTCTTTAATTCTTTTCTGCAGCTGATCACCACAGGGTCTTTGCAGGACTCACATCAGATAGTTGATTATCCTGGCTACTTATTTGAGAGTCTCAGACAAAACACATATTACAGGAAAATCTTACAGAAAGAGTTAAACCACTGAGTAAACAAATGTTCAGTCTTCATAAAAGGTCTAGCTCGGACCATAAAATTGTCAAAACCTCTCTGTTTGTATCAGCTAGACCAATTTTAACACCATTTAAAGTGAAATTACGAAAAATATTACTGTTGTCGACTAGCTGCTGAACTGTGACCAAATATTTTTAGTGTATTTTTTCTTTAATCGTTTCAAACTCAACAATAACTTGACCAAAGTCTTTCCATTATTTATTGCATTTTTTAACTCGACTGTTTTCGGAGAAAACCCATGGTTTAGCTATAGCCTTGATGTTGTCGTTGGTGTAGTCATCGTTGTTGAGTGAAAACATTTTGTGATATTTCTGGTTTTACTTAACAGATTGACTTGAAACTTGGCACACATGTTCACTATCAAAAGAGCAACCTTTACTATCAAGGTAGGTAACTCTAGATGCATTTTGTGCAAAACATGCCCCTTTTTCCCCTATCCAGCACTCAAGAGTGCAGCCTAGACCCATAGGCAGTGCTCTTGTTTTAAATTATTATATTAATTATGTCATGTCGAGCCAGGAATATTCCTACTTTGGCAGGAGGTATGAACAAAGAACAGACACATTGCGCAATCTGATCCAAGTCTTTACCACCTTATTCCTTTTTAGAACAGAATTTTTTTTTTAAAATTGTTATCTCAAGATAACTTGTTTGTTTGTTTGAAAAGGGTTTAACACCAGTAATAGTATTACACCCTGGGATGAAATTGTTGAGATATTGGTTGCCACAACCAGAGATTAAACCTTGGACCCATAAATAAGAGTCAAGGATTTGACCTCTTACCCTATAATTTGACCAAATTTCAAACTTGTCTGATATAACTTCAAACTAGAATTATCTCAACATGGACTTTAAAGAACCCTATATTTTTCATCAAAGGGCCATAACTCTGTAAAAGAGAAGGTGGAATGCTACAAAGATAGTATATGTACACTCTGTATACTTGATATTGAGCATAGACTGTAAAGTTTGAACTGTTCCATTAACCCTTATTCTACTGAAATTAAATTTGGTTCGACTTTTTTCTTCTTTTATTTAAATGGGGGTTTACACCGCTTTCAACAATATTTCAATTAAATCACAGCAGCTGGAGTACCTAAATTTGGTTTGAAGCAAATTGCCAATTTATAAGACATTGCATTCAGTGTAAAGAAGGTAATATAGACTGAGTTCAGACTACATGTCTTTGCAGTCTGAACTAAGTCTATATTTTCTGATGAGGCTTTGTGTACAATAGCAGAGCTACAGATGAAGGGGTATTTTGGGTTTCAAATTAAAATTCTCAACAATCCTTGAACTAATCCTATCTTGTTGGTACTTATTTTAATCATCTAGTAAAGATGATTCAAATGAGTTCCCACACCATAGGAATTTTTTGAGAAACAAAGATTTTAGAAATGATTCATCCCCTCTTATCTATTCCTCTGGTACAGAAGGAATATGCTATGATATTGTTTGAATGGGGTTTATGTCGCTTTTAACATTATTTCAGTTATATAGCTTTGGCATGAGTACCTAACAATAGGTTACTGGTATTTCTCACACCAGTACTACCATCACATCCTTTCCTAGCCTCAAGCTGCTATCCCACATAGGTCTACGATTATCAACCCATTGATGGTAGACAAATAGTCGGAAAGGATGAGTGCTGCTGTCCCGGATCGAACCCTGAACCTCTAGATTGACAGTTGACACACTACCAACTGTGCTATGATGGCAGCTGGAATATGCTACAAGCAGCATGAGGGGCTTCAATTAATTGCTGAGAAAATGAGCAAAAACTATAAGAATGAGAGAAAGGGTAAAATCGGGATAAATCATTCCAATCCTACCCTAAGGTGGAATGAAAATATTTGACCTTATATTACACCAGTTTTAACTACTCCATAAACCTACATCTGAATGAAATATTTACTTTTTATTATCGTGTTGAAGCAATTTTGACTCTTTAAAGTTTCCTCTCTCATTTTTAAGCTCTACTGACCAAAGATAAGATGGGCTATAGCAATGGCATGATTACCATGCATCTGTCTGTCTGTGTGTAAGCTTTCCCTTGTTATCATGGGAGTCCAGTTTTCATCTGATTTACTTCAAACTTTCACTAAATGATTTTACCAACATTAAGGCTTGTTCCAGTTGTAAATGGTCAAGTCTGTTAAGTATCACGGGTAAAGGAGTCTAAAGGAAATTTGATTAAAATATCCTCCTGATTGCAATAAGAGATCTGCAAGCCGTTTTTAGACAAAGCTCAATTGTGACTTTGACCTTTGTGAACCTTCAGTGGATGTTATGAATATCCTTGTAATTGGCGATAAGAGCCAACAGTTTTCAACTTTCACAAAATAATAGTACCAACATGTGGATACATATATATATATATATGATAGTTTCTTTCTCAAATTTGTCTGTTCATTAATTAAGCATCACAGGAAAAGGGACCTTATTGAAATTTAAAATAACAAGTAATTATATCTTATACAGACCATATATATATATTTCTCCTCATTTATTTTTCTCCTCATATATCATTATTTACAATACCGTGTATCTTTGGATCCGTAATTCTTTCCCTGTATGTAGACCACAACTTACATTCATAAAATGGAGACAAGAAAAAGAAATTTATTGGCGAATGCAATCCAAATTGCAAAACTTGACAGCCATCTGAAATTCATGTCAAGCTGTTTGGACGACTCAAAAATCCCTAAAGGACTTAAAATAAATCTTCGTCCTAGTACACCAGGAAAACCATCAGCACATTTTTTGGAAAGATGGGATGCTATTTTGACACATGCATCGTTTAATCTCATAATTCTGTTGTTGGGCCACTTGAAATTACAACTACAAAATCTAAATTCTACACAAAACAAATTAAAGTCTGATCTCAAGAAAGAAATCGATTCTCGGTCATTCACCATCCTTGAAAATAAAATGCATCTGAATGTATCGAATACATTAAAATATCTTACTGGGAAGAAAACTAAACTAGAAAGCCATGAATGGCTTGAGTCGCTCCACAGGCTTGAAATTCTTGTAAAAGCAATTAAATGTTTTGAATAGATTTTTTGATATTTGGGGTTCTACTGATGTTGAAAATGATTTTCAAAGTTTCAACTATATAACAGATAGAGAAATGATCTCCACTATTAAAAGACATATTTTTCATCAAATCAAAATAATTTTTGGCTTCATGATAATGGGTCACCCAAAGATCATACCAAAAAAGTTTGATTGATATCGATCAGTTACATTCTGAGGAAATGTTTTTCATAGTTTCCACTATTTAACATATTGAGAATTGACACCCATCCATAAAATCTATATTTTTCATCCAATCAAAATAATTTTGGGTACACTGATAAAGGGTCACTCAAGGATCATTCCAGTGAAATTTAGTTGATATCCAAAAATGAGGTTCTGAGAAAATGATTTTCAAAGTGTCCACTATATAACATATAGAGAAATGACCTCTGCCTATAAAATGCATATTTTTCATCCAATCAAAATAATTTTTGGTACACTGATAAAGGGTCACTCAAGGATCATTCCAGTGAAATATGGTCGATATCCATCAGTCACATTCTGAGAAAATGATTTTCAAAGTTTCCACTATATAACATATAGAGAAATGACCTCCGCCCATAAAATGCATATTTTTCATCCAATCAAAATGAATTTTGGTACACTGATAAAGGGTCACTCAAGGATCATTCCAGTGAAATTTGGTTGATATCCATCGGTTACATTCTGAGAAAATGATTTTCAAAGTTTCCACTATATAACATATAGAGAAATGACCTCCGCCCATAAAATGCATATTTTCCATCCGATCACAGTGATTTTTTGTAGACTGATAAAGGGTCACCCAAGGATCATTCATGTAAAATATAATTGGTATCCATTGATTAGAATCTGAGAAAACTTACTTTTTACCATATTTGGAAATTAGCCACGCCCATTAAATCCATGTTTTTCATTGGATCAAAATTTCTTGAACAACTTTGAAAGAGGGTCACCCAAGGATCATTCCTGTGAAGTTTGGTTGAAATCCATCCAATAGTTTCTGAGGAGAAGATTTTTAAAGAAAAGTTTACGACCGGACGCACGGACGGACGGACGCACGACGGACACAACGCCATGACAATAGCCCCAGTGGCTTTCAGCCAGTGGAGCTAAAAACTACAATCTCTTCAATCAGTATCATACAAGCCTAAGATTAGATCATCTAACCATCCGCAAAAAACGCACAGAGCTCGATATTCAAACGAACATAACCTTTATGCTCCCCTAACACAAATACCAACAACACCGTTATAAATCTTTCTAGTTCAGAACTCAATAAACAAGAGATCTCTTTACTATCCAAAGGACTGAACTTCTGTCCTAAACCACCAAACTTTGACCGTGGTCGACTTATTAGTGACAACAAAGAGTTCAGCTGAAGGCTAAGACTTAAGTCCCATTTTACTGAGCCAGAACCTTTATATGACAATAGCTCCTCTATAGAAAACCATCCAGACGTTTCCTCTGACTCTATCTTATCCTCCATCTCTAGCCATCAAAACAGAGTTGTCAGAGGATCCCAATCTCCACCATCCATCCAACAAGATGACGACGAAATATACCCTCAATTTAAATGCAAGAGCACATGGGAACCACCGAAACAGTCAACTGCAGTAGAGACCTTAATACATAACGTCGAATCAGACATCGCATCGACCCATTCAACTCTTAAATCACATGAAAATTTAACAAAACTTGAAAAGAAAACACTTCGCTCAATAAAAAACAACGATGCTATTGTTATAAAGCCTGTGGACAAAGGATCAGCAGTGGTGGTTATGGATAAAGAACATTATATCTCTGAAGCAGAGCGCCAGCTTAAGGACACCAATTTTTACAAAGAACTTGAAAATGACCCAACACTTGAATATCAGAACAAAGTCACAAACACACTTAATAAGATGTTTGACTCCGGGATTATCAGCGAAGACAATCTTGAATACTTATCGGTGCAAAACCTGAAGGCTGGTAGATTTTATCTCCTGCCTAAAATTCACAAACCTGGTAATCCCGGTAGACCTATTGTATCTGCAAATAGCCATCCAACTGAACGCATTTCCAAGTTTCTTGATTTCCATCTTAGGCCACATGTTACCAAATTAAACTCATATGTGCAAGATACCACAGACTACCTTGGAAAAACAGACTCCCAACAACTTCCAGATAACACATTGTTAGTATCCATGGACGTCACATCCCTCTACACAAATATCCCCCACGAAGATGGGATATTAGCCTGTAAGGAAGTTTGGAACACAAGAGAATTTCAAGACCCTCCCACAGACACAGTGGTGGAGTTGTTGGCTCTCATTCTCAAGTGTAACAACTTTAACGGCAAGCATTACCTCCAAATACAAGGTACGGCTATGGGAACAAATATGGCTCCTTCATATGCCAACATTTTTATGGGTCGTCTTGAGAGTCAACTTCTCATCACGGTACCATACAAGCCACTCTCATGGCTGCGATTCATTGACGACATTGACATGAAGTGATGTCATGGCCCCGACAAACTTCAGGAATTTCTGTCCACTGCTAACACTTTTCATCCATCTATAAAATTTACTTCTGAGATATCAAATGACCAACATGTTTTCCTGGACACTGTATCGCACATAGAAGGCAATGAACAAATTCTAAACCAACAGATAAACACCAATATTTACTTCCAACAAGCTGCCACCCAAGACACTGTTGCAAAAACATCCCATACAGTTTGGCTCTCAGAATTCGCAGAATCTGCACACAAGAAAGCTCTTTAGAGGCACGCACCAGGGAGCTAACAGAACATCTACTTAATAGAGGTTATAGAAAAGATGCCGTCTCTGCTGCCATAGCCGAAGCCGCTGCCGTACCACGACAAAACCTACTACTATACAAAAGTAAGATATAAAAATCAAACAGGATACCATTTGTGGTGATGTATCATCCCAACTTGCCAAAAATGAGCTCAAATATTGACAAACATTGGTCAAAAATCGAGGCCTCGAGCAAACTCAACAAAATGTTCCCAGAGAAACCAGTTGTCGCTTACCGCAGGCCAAAATCCCTCAGAGACATCCTTGTAAAAGCAAAAATTGACCATTCGACACCTATTGCTTCGCCTGGACACTCTGGCCCTTGCCAGGCAGCAAGATGCCAAACATGTCGAATCATGAACGATATGCAGACCTTTAAGTCTAAACTTGGTGCAATTTCTACTGTAAAGGGTACTTACACCTGCAAAACTGCAAACGCTGTCTATCTCCTTACATGTTCAAAATGCCACAAACAATATGTGGGCGAAACAAAACTACAGATAAACAAACGCATGAATTTGCATAGATCTGATTGGAAAACATGCTGTTTCAATAGATCTCCTGTAGCTGAACATTTTCATGGAAACGGTCATTCATTCAACGACGTTGTCTTGTGTTGTATTGAGGCTAACACTGAATGGACAGACAAAGAACGAAAGTCACGGGAGACCTATTGGATTAGACGCTTGAATACTATCCAACCATTCGGAATCAACAAAAGTGACGCTTAATTAGGTCACAACGATAATTCGTGTTATATATCAGCAACACCTCACGATGGTGGACTAACGGAGATAGACAGGTTAAATTCATGTCAAATTTCAGTTTTAATAGGTCAAGTAGATAATTAGGGTCAAACAAGGTCATGCATATCAATCAGCTCAGGTATTTGCTATACTTTACTTTGGTTGACTAGCGGAAGCGCTCAGGTCAAATCTGCCTTACTTTATATAATTCAGGCCAATTTAGGTCACAATAACGATTAATTAGGTCACGAAGACCATTTTGGGTCAACTAATTGTTATTTTTAAGGTTTATTGGCTAGCGTAAGTATGTAGGTCAAATTAGCTATGATTCAGTTTATCTTAAACCCCTGAAGAAGAAACATTATGTTTCGAAAGCGCTTGGGTTATATTTAATAATCCGTAAATTATAACACTGTTTGAGCAAATATATTTCTCATATTTATATATATATATATATATATATATATATATATATATATATATATATATATGTCATTCTTTTCAAGGGAATCAGTTGAGCATTCCAGGCCCTCATATGCCTCTTGTTTCGGGTACAGATAGATAATAACTGTGACTGTACAGTCAAAACTGTCAATAGCGGCCGACCACGGGACATGACAAAATCGACCGCATACGGGAGTTGGCCGCTTAACGGAAAATACGCCCCCCCCCCCCCGACCGACGAACACCATTTGGTTAATATCATCGGATGGCACACCGAAAATTTAGTATTCGTGTCAAAAAGATAGGAGACCAAAATAATTTAAATATTTCTTGAATAGCGGTATTTACGATGTTTTGGTCATTCACGATCAATATGTTCTCACCTGGGGAATGTAAACAGCGTATGTATCCGAGTTGCATTTTTTCACACGGACCAGAAAAGAATTAAATAACTCTATGTAAGAAAGATGATGTTTAACATTTTGACGCCGATAATTTTCCTGATTACTTAAGATATATTATTATTCATTAGAAAAAGTCACAATTTCGAGTTCATTCCATGAAAGTATAAGTGCGCTTGAGATACGACGTTTTTAGTGTTCATAATTTTCATAGAAGCGAGAAGCGGGTTCCTGTGGATTTGGCGGCAATTTGTTTCACGTGCGCGGGTTGTAAACAAAGTCGGGTTTTCCGGTATGCTTGACGACGTTAGTTGGCGTCATTTGGAAAATCCCCAGACATGTTCGACAAGCGGCGATTATTCCACGGAATCAACCGATACTAAATAAATATACGGCAATTTTATCAATCTGTGTATCATTAAATTTTCAAAGAGGACACGATTTTTGATGCAAAGAAGAGGAAAAACAAAACGGTTTTTCTGACAAAAAAAAATACTTCCGGAGCCGACGAAGGAAATCCTTTCCGAGATCAATCCGTCAAAAAAGCCTTTCGATAGTTCGGACAAACAGCAATGTTTAATAGGCTTACTAAAAGGAATACATGTATTAATAATCTGCTACCGTTATAAATCAACTAATATAAGGGTCGCTCAGACAACACAAATTAGTAGACTTGTTGATTAGGTAAGCGTCACGGTAAATGCATACGATAATCCAAACGCGTTATCGATTTTTCGTTTATCAGCGAGTCACCTGTCATAATTTGATGACTCGCGTGACCGCTTAAGGGGATATACAATGAGTGCAATCCAGACAATTAAAGGTGACCGCCGGCCACATACGACAGATTGCCGCTATTCACAGTAACTTAAATGAGTAAATTTGCGTGGGCGGACCTGAGCTGGCTGCATACGGCAGTTTGACCGCTATTCTCAGGTGACCGCTCGCACAGTTTTGACTGTATTTGTTTAAGTCACTTAATCCAAATATTGAGATCTATAGGCTACAGGTGTTTAGGAAGTTATCTATATTGTTATCATTAAAATGATACAGATAATTTATATACCATATTTCTCTATTTCAAGCAGCCTCAATGAATCAAATTGCTGCGTTGTGCTCCCACTGGTGCTCTACAAAACAGAGACTAGCAGCTTTCATTTCTTAAAAATTCAATGCTCGTTGATTCCATCAATTTTTGTGAATTCTGTAGGCTGAAAAATTAGTTTTATTACTCAATGAAACCATTTTGAGTACACAGCTGTTTTGAAAGCTTACGCTCAAAGAAGTCTGTCTGAAAATCTGTCTCAATTTAGTAAAAACTCTACCTTTTTTTACTCAGAATATTTAATTAAAAAATATGAAGAGAATATTTGTTCAATTCATAAAAGGTGTATAACTAAAAACCTAATCACACTCATCTATGAATCTGCATTGGGCATTCAAACAGTGTAATTAGGTTTTTAGTTTCATACTTACATGAATTCAACAAATACCCTCTTTATTTCTGAAGCAAAAAAGAAAGATAAAAAAATATGCTTTCTTTTTCACTTTAAAATTACAGGACTCCCAAATTCTTGTCATCTGTTAACCCTTGTCATGCTGAACCCAGAATATTCCTGCCTTGGCAGGAGCTATAGACAAACATCAGCCTGCACATATGTGCAGTCTGATGTTAGTCTACACCACCTGTTTCTTACTTTCAAACCAGAAATGTCAATAGATTTAGTTTTTCAAATAAAAGTTGACCTACAGTTAGTACTTTCAGTGCTTTTTGCCCTTTGATTTTGATGAAAATTTATAGCTTAAATTTATTCAGCATGACAAGGGTTAAGCAGGGTTTCCTACGTCAATAGTGAAGGTATAGCCACAATTAGGGAGGGTACACAATGATCTTATTACATCTTGCCCATAATTTATCTGTATGGAGGCAAGGGCATGATAATACAATAATTCACAAAACAATAGCATTATTGTCCATTTGACTTCTATATGGACCAACCTTTTCATTAATTACATAAAATTGCGTTAGATTTGTATGTAGTAAAATCTTAATTTCAGCTTAATACCATTCCAAAAAATATTTTTTGAAAATAAAAATGATTTCAAAATAATGATTTTGTCTATCTAGTTAATGTTTATATTTTCGTATTGTCCGTTCTTAAACACGAGGGGTAATGGAGGCTGTTCAGTAGTAAGAAAATGTCAACATATATAGTAAAAACACGTGGTTTTATACTAAACTTTTGACAGATGAAATGTCCATTATTCCTTATTTGGACATGCTAATTAGCATATCGACGGTCATGTCATCTTAAACTTAAATAGCATGTGATTTTTACCATTATTACTCGCCTTTTCATCAAGTTTTCCTCGTGAAATTCCCAACAACTTCGTTTAATAATGCTTTTTGATTGGTCTTATCATGTAAATATAGGGTTCATCGCAGAATGAATAAAATCAATTATCAATTATCTGGTCAAACAGTTTCTGAAGAAAGAGAGAATATACATAGATTTGATATCTAACGGTAGCAAAAATCATAGACAAACTTAATTATATTGAAAAACTTGATTTAATAGTAATACAATACACTTAAAATCTTACTCTTTTGACTCGGCCCCTATGCAAATCAGTACTATTTTTGATTATACAATTTGCTGTTCTGTTTAATACATTCACAAGTAGGTATGAAATGCTGAAAGTTAACATGTAGACGGTCGGACAAAATCATTATTTTACATTCAAAAATTCTGAAAAGAAAAATTCGTCATGGTATTAGCTGGAAAAATTGATATGACAAGAAAAATATGCGTTTCATTAATTAATTTCTGAGATTTTCGGCGAAATGTTGGTCCATATAGAAGTCAAACAGACTATACATATTCCAAACAACTGCACCACCCGTGGGTACCTATGGGTGCCTATGCTCGGCTGATGAGTGCTAGATAGTGGATTAAGAATCAGTCAATAAAGTTGAAAAAAGGGGCATAATTTGCACAAAATGCATCTAGTTATCCCCCTTGATAGTATAGGTTCCTCTTTTGATAGTAAACATGTGTGCCAAATTTCCAGTGAACTCCTTTAACACTCTCCTGTTTTACAAAATTTTGGCCCTGTCCAAATTCAAAGGTTTTGTAGACGAAAATTCAAAGTGGATTTAATTTGAATAATAACCATTCAGTAGGGTAGAAAATAGTATGGAAAAAGAAGAAATTGCTTGTCAGAAGCAATTTCTTCTTTTTTCACAATGTTTTCTCAATCATAAAATCACAGGCACGTAAAAAGCAGGGATTAAACAGCAAAGGGTTAATAGAACCAGAGATGTCACAAAATGTCAAAGTTTTTTAATAACGACGACAACAGCAACATCAAGGCTATAGCAACACCTAAGGTTTTCTACAAAAACAGCCAAGCTAGATAAAATGAAATTTTAAGTAGCTAATAATTCCAAATTCATACTCTTTCTATCTTTTTTTAGCAAGAAGAGCATCTCTTGTTTGTGCAACAAACCAGACTTGCTATTTGGGTTACTACTATACAGGAATCATACATGACTTTCATGCATTGAGCATAAAATCCTGCCAATTTCCATTTTCACATTAGTTTTGTTCTAGTCCTGCTGATGTTAAACTTGTTTTTCAGCCATATATTTTTGATGACTTAGCAGTAAACAGTTGTAACTGCATAAATTTATGTTAATAGACATATTAACTGTTTCACCTTTGATTAAAAGTTGGTTTGTTTCCTAAAATTTAGATTTTCTGTGTGAACAACAAAGGAGATTTTTAACAGTTGAATCAAGGACACCAGTCAGATGTCCAAACTTGATCGATGACATTTAGTTTTAAATAGGGCTACTAGGAAGATAATTTTACACTGGAATGACAATAATGGTGGAAAACTGGGGTTAACTTACCAGTCCTGAGATGTGAGTACTTCACCCATCACATTGGACTGGTCTTTATAAACCCTAACCCTAACCTTTCTGGGCTGGGGTATGGAATTCCCATGCACAACTTGTCTGACACGAGCTTTTCCACATGGGGGCAAGTGCATTTTTCTAGGCTACTTGTCCTTGGACAAGTGAATACCAGAGCAAATCTTGGAACAGTAAATAAGATCTAGGAGAAAAGTCATTCTGATGTTTGTATGAAAGGGTAGAAACTATTGTCTTCAATAAAAATGCTGGGTTACAGCATTTTCTTCATTGAAAATAATGTTTTCTCAATATTTACCATTCTATTTTTTTGCAGACAAGTTCATTTTGATCTTGGACAAATGAGAAATCGTCTTAAACTTGTCCATGGACAAGTGGAAAAAATCGTATTTCCACTCCCATGATTCTGTGAAAATAGGCAATCATGCAGGTAACCAAACTTCAAAGTATTTTGACTAAAATATAGTGTAACAAGAGTACCATAGTCACAATATATGCTGCAATATGTTTGTAAAGTAGAATGTCACCAAACCAGACGATATGCGCAAGGTCAAGTGACCTGCGAAACGATCTGTGAAAATTTCATCCAAATCAATCCATAACTTTTACAAAATGTGAATATAGGAACGGACAGACTGACAAGGGGATGCTTAAATACAACAACTTTTGGCTTTGTATGCAAATTATCAATTCAAATTTACACTGGTCAAAATCAAAATAATTTGTAGCTGATATTTCAAAAAAAAAATTGTTTATGAATTTAGTATTACTTTATTTTTGCTACAGCATTCTTCTTGAAGTGTTTTTGATTGAAAATTAATGCAAATTAGGGCACCATCTAAAACAATATGTGTTTGTGAAACACAAATGCCCCTGAAACAGCAAATTTATCAGTTTTACCTTGACAGATGACCTTGACCTTATGATGAACTTGATACCAGCCAATGAGCAACATTGAGAGATCTATCATCACACCAAATAAGATCATTGTATTTTGAATAGGCTTGAAGTAATTGGTAATGCTAAGTGTTTTGGCAGATATTGCAGACAGACTGACAAACAGACTGACAATTATAAAACATTTTGCCTCCCCCTTCCCCATCTTTTGGATGCAAGGGGGGGAGGGTTTATAGAAATATTTAGGAGTATTTTATGATCCTGAACCTGTAAAGGATTGTCCAGATCTATCTAGTACATTAATTTTGATTAAACCTAATCAAATGTGAACAATGGCAGTCTGTATTCAAGTGCTCTCATTAATGTGATAAAGACTGCAGCATGCCAGGCACTGGCTAGTCTCAAACCTTTACCATTTCTACAATAGACAACCAAAATATCATAAATACAGCTTGAACAAAGCTGTATTTGCGAGGTTTTGGTCGCCCACTTGACGATTTGTGACAAAGGGTTTTGAGGGTCACAGATGTGTAATATAACTATCAAAGCCGAGCAAATTTTAGCAGCTAGGGCTCAACTTTAGGAAGGAATTGAAGACTGTTTTAAAGAGTCTTTAATTCTTACCTGAAGTTCAGACCCAGAGAGACATACCTGACATATGTTTGCTTACCTTTACAAAGAGATCAGTTAAATTTCTATATAAATTTCAAGTCTGATCGTAGCTAAAAAAGAGTTCACATTAAATGAAGGGACTCCTACCTTAATCAGGGCTTAAAAATTCATCTTTTCAATCGTCCTGCATGGATTCTCATCTTTGTTTATATGAGCAGGATGAGTCACATTTTTAGAAATTTCATTATTAAAATTATTTAATCACTAGATTTGCTTGTAATGCTGGACACGGACTCTAACCATACATGTATAATAAGAGTCTGTGCAGGACCAGTAAAAATTTTGTGAATGTTTAAGCCCTGTTAAGAAAGAACCCCTAATACTGTGACTGTAAAAGCCTTGGGAACATAATTTGTTAATGGCAGACATGAAAAAAAATACTGGGGACATGTCATTGCAGATTTTAAAAGTATCAAAGAAAAGACAAGATTTTCAAAATCAATTTATCCATTTTTCTCAGGATGACAGAAATTGATAAAGACTGCAGATCAATTAAAGGTTTGAAATCCAATATCAATGAGTTGCTTAAGTACACTTAATTGAATATTTTTGACAGTTTTTGAAGTATAAACTGCCATAGGCTATATCTGTCACCTATAAACCTTTCATTAGACGGAAAAGTTTTGGACCCATCCACTTTGGAAGTTCAATTTTCAGACAAATCAAAATGCTCCTGTTTTGATAAAATAAGGATTTTTAAGACAGATTAAACATTGCAAGAGAGAGAGAAAAATTTCAAGAAAAATTCTCTTTTTCTCACAAAAAATCTTTTAGGTCCACTTTACATAAGACAAACATAATGCAAAAATATTTTCAAGAATAGAGATAAATGTTACCTTGTGACTTTTACTATTAATCTGGTTAAAAAGGTAGAAAACAGTGTTTTTGATGAAGAAAATAATGGATTCCATTTTCTTCAATTAAAAATAATGTCTTCTCAAAATGAATCTAAGTTCTTTTTGATCCTGGATGTATATTCTTTTTTTCTTGTTCAAGGATAATTAGAGTGGTACTTAGTGTTGGGCAATTGATAATTGTTTTTTAGTTGAAAGGGTAAATGAACTAATGATCAATTGTACAATTGCTTCCCTAGATATTAATACAGCACTCCAAGTATCATCCTTTGAAGAATAGAATGTGAAAGTTCAGTTAAAACTCATGACTTATAGACTCTTTTTGCAGATTTTTCTAACAACTTCATGGCTCAGCATGAAACAGTTGAAACTGCCTGTAAACATATAGGCAGTTACAAATGTTTCATGTGGAGCCATCAAACTGATGGCAGTTCAGAAAACATGGCTTTCATTTATGTGTTAGGAACTGATTAATCGATTATGATAATTCTTAGTCGATTATCACAATCAGAAGCCCAAACCATTCATCAATCGATTAATCTGCCCAGGGTTGTGGAATCCCCATGCCCGACTTGTCCGACAAGGACTTTTCCTCCTGTGGGCAAGTACATTTGTCTTGGTCACTTGTCCATGGACAAGTAAATACTAGAGCAAATCTTGTTGCAATACTAAAAGAATCTAGGAGAAAAGTCATCCTATGGTTCCTGTCAAAGGGGAGAAAACATTGTCTTTAATGAAGAAAATGCTGGGTTACAGCATTTTCTTCGTTAAAAACAATGCTTTTCTCAATATTTATCAATTCATTTGTTTGTGGGCAAATTCATTTTGATCCTGGACAAGTAGGAAATTGACTTTTACTTGTCCATGGACAAGTGGAGAATAGGCGTATTTCCACACCCCTGCTGCCCATCACTAGTGGTACCCATATTATTTGTTGTTATGTGACCGTCTTTCCTCAGTGAAATCAAATGAGGAAAATTACGGAAATTGGTCCAAATTCAAATTGATGTTTGAAAATTACCAATCTATTGAAATCAAGAGTTTTATTGAGAGGAATGCAGACTTGGTTATCTATCTTAATGAATAATTTATTGGGTAAAATGATCTGTGAAGTGATGTTTAATTAAGCTAATGAAGTTTAAATTGAGTGGCATCAAATGTTCAATTACAATTTAGGGATTGTTCAATGTGTGCATCAGCATTCAGCTATCCAAATTATGTGCTTTAAAACCCATTTCCAAACTCCTAAGAGCTAATTGGACAATATGAGGGAAAGAGGAGAATATACTCGTGGATAGAGTTTTCCTAACTATACAATAAATTAAGCTAGAACTACCTTCTCAGAAAAAATGTAAACATCTAGGTGTTCATTACTCAATGAAAACAATTTTTGATTATGCAGCTTTTTGTAAGCTTACACGTAAAGTAGTCCAATAAACAATGATGTATTTGAGGGTAAATTTTTCCAATCTTGTCCCAAGAAATTAAAGATTTGAAGAGACTTACCCTCTAAAAACCCTATCACACTTTTTTCTACCACAAATCTCATTGAAACTGGCTTAAAGTGAGAACATTTTCAAAAGCAAATAAATTCAGTGAAAGATTTGGCAAAATTTCTCTCCAAATTTTTTTAATTTCTCACAGAATTTGGCTAAATGAGATATTTTGGCAAATGACAGTCTGAGCCACAATAATCCCAGAGTCCTTATTTATATCCTAAGATCTATATATACACAGTTTTATCAGAATCTTCACCATGTGCTTATCCTAAACTGTTTCTGACTCATAAAATCTCAAGGGATAAGAGAACATTCTTAACCAGTGTCTATTCTAGGGGGGTGATTGCTCATTTTAGCACATACGTTTGAAAATCCCCCCCCCTTTTTGAAGATAAGGGGGGAAAGAGTAAAGATTTTTAACTTTTTTAGAATGTTAGCGATTTTCAACAAAATCCCCCTCCCCCTACTTTTACAATCCTAGAATAGACCCTGCTTGACACCCACAAGAAAGGGGAGTAAGTAAACCATAGCGCATAAACTAAGAACATGTGTTCTTTTTTAAAGTAATCTCTGCATTTCTCACAATGTTTTCTACCCAGAAACACAAAAATATAAGATTCCACCACCTTTGACATTTTATCTGCATCAGATTATTTCTCTGCGATCCTGATTAGGCTGCTTTATGTCTGTATTTGAAGCATAACGCCAGTAGGCAAGGGCGTAACTTCCATTACGCAAATTATGCAATTGCGTAATACAAATTATTCCTCCTTAGAAAAAATATTATTGATAAATGATCAAAGCACCGTCACTACAGCTTAAATAAGCTGTAGTTACGGTGATTTGATAATTCACCAATGCTCAATCCATAAAATGTTGGAGGGGGCATTTATTTATTGTCACAGTTCACACATCTTTTCCTATATATTGATTGGTGGTTCCCCTCTGACTGCGTATTAATTTCAAAATCCTAGCTACGCCCATGGTTAGTCTCAATTTTGAACGTTACATATTTCATGGGTATGTCATGCCCTGGATTTGTTGTTTTGTTTTTTTTAAATTTAAATGATAATCTAATTATGGTGCGCGTAAAAAATAAATACCGCACTGATCCCTCGATTTGGCATATTTGATTTTATCGCTTGGTTTGATTACTTATTGGTCACGTACGGCAACGAAATCGCTGAAAAAGAGAACGTTTTTCGGGTTTGCGTGATGACTTTTTGCCCGTGCAACAAAATGAAATAGCTAAATGCATAAAGAAGTCACTATACACGACTGAAAGGTTAAATAAAGACTTACAATGGGTTATAAACCGAAAATGAAACAGCTTAACCATAAACAGCCTCGTTTTGATAATGCTCGTGCAAATGACAAATGACGTCATAATTACCTGTATCCACCTTTCCGTCTCGTGCAGCGCTAACTCCGTGAAAAAATCTAGTTCCTCATCTTCGCGAAGTCTGATGTGATTCCATTCGTCACCGATCTCATTCTCGTCCGTCATGTTTTCCAAAAATATTCACTCTTAATTTTATGTCCAGATTTTATTTACACATTAATCCACACACTGGTCAACACAAGGTGAAAATGTAAACACAGGTCCACTTCACGCGCTCAACAGAAGTTGACACGCCTCCTCGCTTGACAAACCAATCGAATCGAATCAGAATTTCTCTTTTAAAGAAGGTATTTAGGACAATAATTGAAAGGAAAGCATTATGTTACAATAGTAAAGTAGATCACATACGTAATCTTTAATACAATTTTACTTTACGGGTTATAGTTACGGCTTTAATCAGGACACTATTTGATACTGAAAACAATTAACGCAACAATCCGCAGCAGACCAAGGGCGTAGCTACAATTACGCATATTACGCAAGTGCATAATTGAAATAAATCCTCTTGAAAGATCCGGATGCCCGTTATGCGAGTCAGTATTCATAGCAAAATTTCATTCCTTGTTTTCTAATGGGAAATTTGACAAGATCGTATAGACTAAGATCAGACTGCACATATGTGCAGACCGATCTTTGTCTATGCCTCCTGCAAAAGCAGAAATATTCCGGGTTCAGCATGACTATGGATGACGCGTATTAATGAAAAAAACCTTTGGCCTACTAGAAAACAGCATTTTTTAAAAGACTTAAAATAGTTTTTCACCGCTCTTCGCCGTATCCCGAGTCTCTGAACGGAAGGAAAATTTACAATGTTCTAGGCAAAATGGTCTCTACGGGTCCAAAACTTTACCCACCCTTTCGTCAACCGTCGCAAATATTACAAATTACTTAAGCAATATTTTCGTATCAATCTCAAAACCCTTCGGAGCCCACGGCAGTTTCGCGGACACGATGGAATATGTACCGGGCATGTCACACAGAAGGGGACCATCTCGATAGTGCGTGCGTAACGGGGTCCTTGTCGGCACAATGCGTCAACTGCACATGCTTACCAGGATCATGACTTCGCACTTCGGGCTGATTTTTTTGGAATCAGCGTTTGTTTGTTTGAATGAGGTTTTACACCGCTTTCAACAATTTTTCATTATATCGCGGCGACTGGAGCACATAACAATGGACTCCTGGTATTTCTGAAATCAGTACTACCATTACATTCTATGATTTTCGGACCATTGGTAGGGGAAAAATAGTCAGAAAGAATAAGTGGCCCCGTCGGGCATCGAACCCTTTAGACTGACAGTCCGACGCGCTACCAACTGCGCTATGACGGCGGCCGCATGCATCCGGAATGGCAATAGTCTTCCTTCCCCCGAATCAAAACTATTTTAAATGCGGCCTCCGATTGACTTTAACTGGAACCAATAATCTTTTTTAAACTGCTTCCTTTTCGGAGATCCCGTTTGGTCCTGTCATATTAATAATAATAATAATAATAATTATAATAATAATAATAATACTTATAATTATAATAATATTAATAAAAATAATAATTTCTTTATTTAGAGAAGTTAACATCATACACAAATAAATGAATGAAAAAAAAATATTTGCAATTAAGCATAACGAGTCACTCGAGTATATTATATTTTGAAAAAAAGAGAGTTTGAAGTCTGAGTACTTTTTTGGTCACGGAAACCGTTTTTACAATGACGTACATATACATGACGGCAAACGGATGTATCCGGAATAGAGCTTAGCTGGAGGAAAGAAGGCATAATTTTAAGATAATAAGTTAGCAATACCCGGCATCTAAGTTATCTCGTGTACCTCTTCGACCAAACCGTTAAGTTATCTGACCGACCGAGTCGAGCTGGCCGAGGACTTCATTGTCTCTTGGACAACGCCCGACTTGCGCACATTCAGAGAAGGCTTTGTCAAAAAATGGCAAAAGAAATAACTAAAACCAATGTTCTGTAACTCTCTGTTCGCTTTGTGTGCTTGTGACCCGTGTCACACGAAAAGGAACCATCTCGGAGCAAATTTTGAATAATTAATAAAGAAGTAAATTATATCAGTAAACAAACGCTTAATTGTCACTGCTGCTTTTTAAGGATGATAAGTATTGATTACGACAGACGTTTACAAACATTCGATTTTGCATTCTAAAGGCAGACATTACCATTTCGGTAGGCAAGTCTCCTGGCTCGACACTTTTTAAATCATTACAGAGCTACAGATAAGGTTGGTATTTTTTTTTTTTTTTTTCAAAATGAAATACATTATAATATTGAACTACTTACACAAATCCTTTGTAGTGGGCACTCATTTGAATCGTCTCGTTCAGACGATTCAAATGAGGACCCACAACATAGGGTTGTATAGAGAAATGAAGACTTTTTAATGGTGTTATCCCCATTACATGTTGCTATGTATTCATAATTCTTCTTATATTGCATAATAATGTACAGAATACAATAGGAAGTATTCAGACCGTGAATCAGTGAATCACACTCTATAATATATTAATATGGAATAACATGTCGAATCCGCCATGATCGAAATCTTCTGTACTCGTAAAGCGACAACAAAACGCCACTGCGATTGTTTCTTCGTGTTTCATTATTCATTTCATTGTGCAGATTCTATATCTTTTATAAGCCATTTAAGCCATGCTATTCGCTACATTTATGAATTTAATGCTACTTTCTCACCAATATGTTTTTATGAAAATGCCGATGGGACCTTGATGTTCCATTTGTTTTAACAGCGACTCTCTACTACATTTAATTCATGTCATTTGCTAATCTGTATTTATTGTATGATCTGTTTTGTATTTGTGGTGACAGTCCTATCATTGGATTTTAGACCAATAAAATATTTGTATTTGTATTTGTATTTGTATATCTTTTATTGTTTCTATTATTTTGTGTCGGAGAATAATCTGTTTAAATGTGAACAATTAGGTTTCTCCTAATTTTGCCACGTTATTTGCTGTCCCATTCGACAATTAAATAAACGAAGTCACGGTAAAATTTCATCTACAGAAACGATCCTCATAGTGGTACCGTACAATCACTCCATCATTTTGAGGAAGTTTGGGAGACAATTGAATGATAACTGTGGATTGCTTATCTCTGTAAATAAGACAAGGTTGACGGACGTGCAAACAGTCGGACGCCGAGACGGACGGGCTGCAACATGTGAGCCATCGATACAGCTCAGTCCGAGTTTCAATTGATTTGGTTGTTTGTTTGAATGGTGTTCTTTCGGTTGTATCGCGGCGACTGGAGCACCTAACAATAGATTCCTGGTATTTCACACACCAGTTCCACCATTGCACCCTTTCCTAGCCTTCAGCTACTATCCCTCATAGGTCTATGATTTTCAACCCATCGGTGGAAGACAAACAGTCGGAAAGGATAAGTACCGCCGTCGGGGATCGAATCCTGGACCTCTAGAATGACAGTCCGACGTGCTACCAACTGCGCTATGACGGCGACACTTTCAATTGGAAGGGAGAGAATGTGATATACCATTTTATTCTAGCCAGAGACCGTAATTTCGATAGTAAATAATGCATAATGTATCCTAAACTAAGCTCTGTAAAAAGGTGCAGAAAACGTTTGCAAACATTTATAGATGGTACATGTTTTGCACGTGCAAATCGGGAGATCATTTCTACAAAGTTTGGCGAACTTTTTCATCTCGAACGCCTTTTCTAGCCTGTAGCTTATTTTCCATATAGGTCATTTACGATTGTCCACCCATAACCACCCATTGATGGGAGACGAACGTCAGAAATGATATGTTCAAACGTTTGTGATCTAATCTGAATAATGTTTCGATAGCACTGCATAAAACCTAACGAGACAGATCACGTATTATAGTATAATACCATAAATAGCCACGAGCACTTTTCTTCTGAAAAGAAACATCCCACTAAAAAATCATAGTGCTGTCACCACTGTAAATCGGACATCATTGAGAGGCTGGGATAGTGCAATAGTTCGGCAATCAAAAGGGCCCAAATTTGGACAATAAAAGTTGGTAAAATATTTGCCCAATTTGTGAGTTTTTTGTCTTAACACTCCATCTTTTCGAGGACATCGCCAGCTCATCCAACCTCGTGGGTCCGATTTTGAAAGTTTGCTGATTCGATAGCCCTCTGCTAGTCTAAATTATTTCTTAGCAGATTTTTTTTTACGTTGTTATAATGAGCACGCGCCAAGCTAAAAGCTTGTCTGTTAATATTATTCCTCTCTCTATAGAGTTTAAAAGCCTGTTTAGCAACAAAACATTTTTCATTAAACTATTTACAATTTTGATTACCAACATGTTTGTATTTCAAGCATTGGGTTTTTACCAAATACTATAATTGCATTTTCCCTAAAGAAACACGTGAAATCGCCAACTATGCTATTTATATCTCTGGTTTCTGACCAATCGATTAAATCTAGCAGCACTCTATGATTATTCATGAGTTGTTCTAAAAATAGATCGCTCTTACTGCTATCCTATATCAGTTTATCGTATGTTTTTGTCGGTTTATTTGTTGTTGAATAATTTTTCTTCATACTCAAATTTGAATTTATTGAAAATAGGATTGGAGCGTGATCAGAGTGCTCATTGAAATCAAATATTTCAAAATTACAAAATTATTTCTATTTGTTAACACAAAGTCAGCAGTACTCATTCCACCATGCGAAAAAAAGTAAACTTCCCACGCTCCCTGTACGAGTGCAGACGACCATTGACCAATGACAAACAACGTAATTGACACATTTCGAGCAGACGATGTCCATTTGCATCTACCACGTGGTCTGAATTTACGCGTTCATTTTGACCGAGTGATAATCATAAAAGAATTTGATTGGTTGTCAGCCCTACAACTGGTAAATGACCGTTCGAGAAAAATATCAGAGCAGTAATATTGTAAGTGCTACAAATTTATTATACGGTTAACCTATTGTACGTTTCAACTCCTTTACTCAACCGAAAATCTTGTTATAAACACTGAAAATACTAACTGGTAATTACGAAAAGCGAAAATTACATCAAATTTTGTATTAGCCTCTTCTCTATTTGTCGAAAAGTAAATAAGATAAAAACAAAGTTTGTAGATTGTGACTGAAAAGGCCGTTTCTTCGGTGTTGGAAAACACATAATTTGGTTTGAACACATTGCTCAGAAAATAAAGGTAAAAATGTTATGGGTCAAACAGACTGGATTTCTGGAAAACGGTATATATAAATGCGGACTGCTTCACAGTCCGATTTAAAAATAATGAATAAATAAACAAGGTGCCAAATTGTCACAAGATACGCCCGTCACACTGCTTAGTATTAACTGGGGGTTTGAATAGAACTGAGGTTATTTTGAATGAATATTTTTTGCACCCATGAAGTTTCATTATCCTAGCTATTATACTTTTACAGATATACTCCGGACAAGATTCAAGTCTGAAAAACGACAAAGGGCAATAACTCAAAAAATAGGCCAGGTAGAATTATGGTTATTGTACACTGCACTACCCCTTGGTTAGATCTATACACCCATGCAGTTTCATGATCCTAGCTATTATACTTGTAGAGATATACTCCGGACAAGATTCAAGTCTGAAAAACAACAAAGGGCAATAACTCAAAAAATAGGCCAGGTAGAGTTATGGTTCTTGTGCACTGCACCTCCCCTTGGTGAGATCTATACACCCATGAAGTTTCATGATTCTAGCTATAATACTTTTACAGATATACTCCCGACAAGATTCAATTCTGAAAAACAACAAAGGGCAATAACTCAAAAAATAGGCCAGGTAGAGTTATGGTTCTTGTGCACTGCACTCCCCCTTGGTGAGATCTATACACCCATGAAGTTTCATGATCCTAGCTTTTATACTTTAAGAGATATACTCCGGACAATATTCTAGTATGAAAAACAACAAAGGGCAATAACTCAAAAAATAGGCCAGGTAGAGTTATGGTTCTTGTGCACTGCACTCCCCCTTGGTGAGATCTATACACCCATGAAGTTTCATGATCCTAGCTATTATACTTTAAGAGATATACTCCGGACAAGATTCTAGTATGAAAAACAACAAAGGGCAATAACTCAAAAAATAGGCCAGGTAGAGTTATGGTTCTTGTGCACTGCACTCCCCCTTGGTGAGGTCTATACACCCATGAAGTTTCATGATCCTAGCTATAATACTTTAAGAGATATACTCCGGACAAGATTCAAGTCTGAAAAACAACAAAGGGCAATAACTCAAAAAATAGGCCAGGTAGAGTTTTGGTTCTTGTGCACTGCACTCCGCAATGATGAGAAGAATATAATTGCCAAGTTTGAAGTCAATCGGACTTCAAGTGACAGAGTTATGCTCCGGACAAAGAAGTGGACGCCGCCGGACGCCCGGACGCCTGGACAACCGGACGCCCGGACACCCGGACGCCCGGACGCCCGGACAACCGGACGCCGGACGCCACGGGTGATCCCATAATACGTCCCGTCTTCGACGGGCGTATAATAAAGAGAGAGAGAGGGGGGGGGGGGGGAGAAAAACAAACCGAGTGAGGGTTAGTAGGCCTATTCAGTTGTTAGAATATTTCAATATAAAACATAATATCCTTTCTTAAAGATCAACTCTGAACCGATAAAATATATCAATTTTGACATTATTACAGCCTCGGTAGAACTCTAAAACATCGCAATTACATTTTGAAGAAAGTGTCCAAAGTCACAATATTTATAATATTTCCATTTTTCAAACATACATGTATAAACACTTCACACCATAATTCACAGTATTGATGAGTACAAAGATACTTCAAACGACAGTAACTACAGTACGACACGGTGTTACAGTTTGACAGTCTCTCTAGTGTAATATTACCTATGAATTTATGATGAATGTCACATACCATTTCCTTGACACAAATTATACAGTTTGCCCCGATTTAATTTAACGGTCCCTTATCCTGATCGGAAAAATGTGTGTTATTGTGTTTCGGCTGAGAGAGCTGTACCGATGAACTACTTTCTGAAATAATGATTGGTAATCCAAAATTTTGGCCTCCCGCTAACGTTATTCTAAATGGCGACAAGATCCATCAGAGGGCTATCAGTGGTCTATTAGGCAATAAGAGAGAAGAAAAAAATGGTTATAGTTTTGTAGAACGACTGTTCTCTATTTACAAAACCTATTCTTTAAATGTTTAGTCGGCTCTCGTAGTTTGAATAGGAATAAATCTCGCATTTCCCGGAAAGCCTGTTTCGTCCATTGATCAGTGGCAGGTTCCTTTGGTTAAATTTTAACCAGTAGTTATGTTAAGTGAATCAGTGAACCAGACTACCAATCCCAAGGTCCGTGGTTCGAATCAAGAGCACGACAGGAACTTTCATGGTTACATGCTACCTCCCACCAAACCAGAGGTGAACTGGTGTATCAGTGCTTTATACTGGGCACGTTTTAAAACATTTGAGGTTTATTAATAGAAGATCTAGGGTGTACGAACCCGAATCTCCTTGCACGCGTTTCTTTTTCTCATGGTTATACAATATATGCCTATACATGCCTAAAGTACGGAGGGGACTAAACCCTTCAATCACACACGTACACACACCCACGCGCACACAGTATGAAACATAAAGATTGCAAGAAGACCAACTCGGAGTGTCCAGTGAGCAGCTGGAACGATTCAATGTCACGAACAGTTGCTGAATATTTGAATATTTGAAAGAATATTTTTTGACAAGAATTGGCAAAATTGTTAGTCCGTTTGCAACATTAACAAAGGAAGCAACTTTACCAACAGTTTACCTGGAAACGCTTGGGCGTCTGATTCGCTCCATAGGCCTGAAATCATTAAGTAAAATATAGCTACGTGTATACTTAGTTCCAAAATAGTATCTCGAAACTACAAAGATTTTACATCAATGGACCCAACTCTGTTAAATGATAACTGATCATAGGCAAATTGATATACACATGATTGTTCAGTGAGCAGTCTAAATGTGAAGATTGTATCAAATCTTGCCATTTTTGCTCACAAAGTTAGTAGACAAACTTTCCATTCAAATACCCGTGTAACTCTGTTAACCCAATGACACATTGCTCCATTTGCACAACTCTGCACGATACATAATCGAAGTAGCAAATGAATGTGGAGCCTCTAATGTGCAGATCAAAGGGGGGAGGGCCTGAGGATCCGTGGATCCCGCCCTCATTAAATATTTGCAAAATACGGTGATAAGGCACAACAAATTTGAAAATCAAAGTATCATATAGTCAGAGGGTAGGCATAAGCCAAATGGTTCATCCGCTGACTATTTCATACTACGAGTACATTTTTGGATGGAGTCCAACCTCTTATAATATACAGTCTGGGTACCTCTTATTCCATACTGCCGAATCTTTGATAATAACTTCTGTCCTACGTTCAGGATGACAATACAGCGCAAACTGTTTGCGAATTCTATTCCGCTTTGCACGTGCAATTACATGTAAAGCGGGGTATAACTTGCAAACAGTTTGTACGGTTTTGTCATCCTGAACGCAGGGCTTGTGTCTGACGCTGTGAAAAAAATAATTCTATACTGTTAGCATTTTAAAAGAGAAGCATTTTTTGAAAACGGAGACCCGCACTTGTCACGAATAATCGGGCATATCGTTGGCCCTGGCAGGCGTTGTTTCAGATTGGCTGCAAGAACCATGTGTCTTACTTAGATGATCGAAAGGCATATACTAGATTTGTTTTGGTGGATTTGTTTGAATGGGGTTTTACGCTGCTTTCAACAAGTTATCATTTATATCGCGGAGGCTGAAACACCTAGCAATGGATTTTTGGTATTTCTTACACTAGTACTACCATTGTATCATGTCCTAGCCTTCAGCTGCTATCCCACATAGGTCTACGATTATCCGGACCCATTGGCGGGAGACAAAATAGTCCGGGAAAGAATGAGTTCCGCCGCCGAGGATCGGTGTCAATCTAGAGGTCCCGGGTTCGATCATAAATCATTTACCGTTGAAAGACCTATCACCTGCACATTTGAACGTTTTGTTTAAAGATTGACCAGTTTCAATGATATTGGGAATGACACCTAGTCACGGTACTCATAGTTCTACAATTACATTGTATTTTTACTCCGGTTCTATTTTCTCTTGTAACTCATTTAGTCGGAAGGTCCTTATGTTGAACTTGCGCATTCTATCACTGCTCTAATCCGTCCCCATTTATGTTTGTAATAATGTCAAGATGGCACTGGTGAATTATTTCGTTTAGGTAGTCCAAGTTTCACATTTGGCGTTTTAAATATCAGCCTTCGGGTTGAGTGGACTGCACAATGAGCCGCTTTGGAAACTGAATCATTGGATACACTTGAGCGCCTGTAGATAAATTTTTATCAAAACTTCTCGTTGGGGATCTTTAATTGGTGAAACCTCAAAACCATATAGTTTTCTTGGAATAACATAGCATCAGTGTATTTTGTACGATACCTTGGGATTCGTGACATTTGATCCCGGTGACATCGACTCCCATTCACGGTAGTTCAGGTCTTGTAAGCATTTTTGCACATTACTGCTATGTGGTTGTTCTAGGTAAGGTTGAGTATTTGTTGAAAAGGGAAACCGTTGGGTTTCTTCAAAACTTATTCCAACGGCTTCGGATGAATAAGAACAATCGGCCGGGGAAGACCCGAGGACATATAAATAAATAAACCTTCTAGTCTAAAAAAATCCCAGCCTACATCAAACGACGAAGAGTTGTCGCCCTTGAATAATCAGCGTCTATAGAAACATGAATTTTTTAAGAAATTTCCACTAAATATCCGGCAGTATCACTGGATATGTAAAAAAAGATGCAAGAATTAAGTTGCCGAGTTTGTAAGAGACAAATGATGATAATGAAACGATGTACTCGATGTAGAAGTGTCTTGTACGCTTTACAGTCAAACCGGCCCCTCGTCAAACCGGCCCCCGGTCAAACCGGCCCCAAATCGGTCAAACCGGCCCCAATATTGATTTTCCATCGGTCAAACCGGCCCCTAAAACCGGCCCCAATATATTTAAAACAATAAAGGGTGATAATTATATAGAAACGCAATACTCCGTGATATTTATATATATATATATTTTTTTTTGAAAGTTGTGTTGAGTGTCGTCTAAGAAAAAAAGAGACACTACGAAAAAATTATTTATTTATTTAAATTGCCTATATCTCGATTTCTTTGGCATAAATTATCAACAAAATAATCAAGAAAATAATAAACAGAAGACCATTTTAAATCAGTCACTCGTAATATAATTTTAGGCTATTTTCGAACTTTTTTTTATTCTTTTTCAAATGTTGACTTTGTATAGTTATTATTTTATTACGCCATTTTGAGTACAAATCTTCTTTGAAGTGTTTATGTATAATTAGTCAAATAATAGAATTGATAAGATTGTAACATACGGTCGCCACGCGTAATTTTTAACCTTTGAATATATTATGCGAAAATTATCGATGTAATTAATAGCTTTATAACTTTGCAATACACTCAATACACTTACAAAAGAATACTTTATACACACATACTTCGGCTAAACAATTGAAAAAATGATAAAAATAGACTGTACCAAATTTAAAGGGTTGCATACCGGATGATAAAATGGTGCGATATGGTTTGAAAATATTATGGGAACTGAATGAGAACTAAGTATACAAAAAGTTCCCTTTTTTTATAATGTGTATACAAGTATACAATCATCTCACGTGAGACCCAGAGACTTCTTTTAATTTTTAAATAGTGCTCTTGTTGCACCCCTTTAAATAAAAAAAATCGATCCGTCAAAATAATTTTGACTTTCTTTAAGTCTGTACAATAAATATCACTGTATGGAAACTCTGTACGCGACGTTCCAACGGTATTTTGAACACGGCGGACTTTGGTTCGATTGCAACGTGTATGTATCAAGCTTTGAAAAAATGATTGTTAGTAATAGTTTAAAGTTATATGGCGCCGTTTGTGAATAATATTGCTTCGATTATCGTGGTTTCGTTATTTTTCAAAAAAAGGAGCATTTCGTTAAAGCAAAATTACACAGAAACGTTGTCATATGACGTTGAAACATGAGTATCAACGGATTATTTATTCAAAGATTGTAGCTTTAATGTAAGGGTTATCTAAAAGGATGGTATATTTAACTCTTTTTATACCAAAAGTGAGTTACACATTCTTTTTCAGTAATGCATATCCGCCATCTTTAAGCTACCATTGCAAAGTTGTGTACATAGTTGCCATACAGTGAATATGAGTCTTTGCACAATATTCAAATGGTACAGATAATTGTTGTTTTTTTTTGCATCGCACTAGTCAACAAATCGGTGACACGGTGCGACACGGCTTTAACTGCTTGTAAAGATATAGGAAGTAACAAAAGTTTCGTGCTGCCTGATCCTTCGAAACATTCAGGCACTGATCCGAAGCTTCACTATTTAAAATTTTTACCCCGATCTCATAACATCATTTTTATGCGGGGACTGCTTTCGAACGTCTCATCCGAAAGACAATTAATTTGTTAGTGTGCCAGCCTGGGTTTGAACCAACGACGTCGAAATTCATTGGTTTTAAAGTTAGGTGCTCTACCAACTGACCTAATCGGGGTATTTAGGTGTGTGTGTATTTCCGTTTATTTATCGTCGCTACCGTAGCCGTGCCCATATGAACGACGCCCCCAGAAGACGGTAAGTTGTTACGGGGGATAGTGCAAGAATACATGACGAAACTACTGCTGAGATCCGCCATGGTTCTTTTACGTGCTCGGTGTAAAGCACCGACTCACGAGGCCTCGGTTTAACGTCTCATCCGAAAGACAATTAGTTTGTTAGTGTGCCAGCCCGGGTTTGAACCCACACCGTCAAGCTTAAATTTTAGGTATTTCTAGTTGGTATTTAAAGCATTGATATAATCACTCAATTTGGAAATTGCAATTGCGACAAGAATGCTTAAATCATACTAGTGTTTCAATAGAGAAAACAAAATTAAAAAGGTTTGTATGCCGAAAACTAGTTAAATTAAAGGCACGTTTTCAATGATATACAGATTATTGATTACCATTGATCTTTAATTTTACAATTAATTAAATCAACAAACACCTTTACAGATTTTTGATTGGCATCGGCCTTTAATTGCGTTATTAATTAAACCATCAAACACTAAGAAAACTTGAGTTAAACCAAACAATGCATAGCGCGTGTAAAAAGACAAACGCGGTAATATCTTTTCTTTTACACATTTCTTGTGCATTACATTGACAATATAATCCTGTACAATAGAGCCGATTTTTTTATTCAAAATATAACGATATATTCATTTTTTACAACATACATTTAGCACACGAAATAATATAATTAAGCTTTAGTTTTTTATGTGGGGACTCTAAAACATGTATATCATGGACAAAGATTATTAAAAGTTCGTAGGTTCAAAATATTAAAGTAAAATAATTGTATCAAACAAAAAAATGAAAATAAATAGGGGTCAGTTTGATAATTTCTTGGGGCCGGTTTGACCGATTTGGGGCCGGTTTGACCGTTTTCTAAGTTGAGGGGCCGGTTCGACTATTTTTTGGGGCCGGTTTGACCGTTTTGGGGCCGGTTTAACCGGGGGCCGGTTTGACGAGGGGCCGGTTTGACTGGTTCCCTCTTGTACTGGTAAATTTCGCAACTGCACATATATTCGGATACCACGTATTTTTCGATATTGGCTGCTCGCCCTGCAGTTTTTGAGTCAAGTTTTACATGTACACGAAGACAAAATACCCTTCCAACAAAGTCAGCTTGATATTGTCTGATCTCTAGTTATATCTTCGAAACATAAAAATGTTGTACAGGGTTCCCAAAAACCCTCAAATGGGGGATTTTCACCCCCAATTTTAATCTTGTGCCCCCGATTTTTGCAAGTACATGTGTAGCCTTCTTTGTTTTATGTAAAGGGGGTACACATACACTGAAAAATGACTGTTTTCATCCCCAAATTTAAAAGTCAGTGGGAACCCTGTTGTAGCAAGGGAAATAGTTATCTGTCACTAGCAACAATTAAGTGCTACAAGACAAAGTTATCAAACATTCAAAAGGCTCAGTTTATATATCTATTATCATAATATCAATGACTCAAAATTATCATTAGAGACATCTTTTATTCAAACAACTGTATATTTATGTTTGTGTAGTTTTTGGTAAATTATTCAGTTCAATGCATTATCAAAGTAAAACCCTTGTGCTTCTGAATTTAATGTGTCTTCATCAGGGATTCAACAAGAATCAGACAAAAAGTTTAATTTGCAGGTCAAATAGGTTTATATCTGCCCTAGATGATCATATTCATTTATATATATTTTTTTTCTATTCTAGTTCACAAGAATGCCAGAGGGAAGACTGGTCAACTCATAAACAAGAATGTTGTAGAGAGATCAGTGATGTTAATCATCAAATAAAGTCATCAGCATTCAACATAAGTGATGGATCTATATTCAAAGAAGGTGACTGACGTTGCCCATTTTAAGCTGCGCTCAAGTTTTATCTTAGACGCAGAATGGGAAAAGGCCAAAGCATGAAAAGAATTTGTCCGCAATGTAGTAATTACTGATAATTTCCCCCTTTATGATATCTCCATATCAATACATATGTTGCACTTTTTTTTTAACATCAATTCGGAAACAATATCTTTCAACTAAGATTTATCCCTCTCAATAATTATTCTTGGAGAGCAAACCAGTACTTGTGCTGAATGTGTGGTTCAATCAAAGAACCAAGATAAAAAGCCCCTCTGGGGAATTGAACTCAGTACCTTTCAGTCAAGATGCAGACACTCTTCCTCTAGATCCCAGGCACCAGTTATCATTGTTTTCAATTTATGAACAGATTATAATAATTATACTTAACGAGACATTAACCATGAAGTAGTGCCAAAGGAGAATCAACCTTTGGCTAGCAAGAAAAAGGAAATAGTAATTCTAATCCATTCCTTAATCATCTATACAGTTAAACTTGTGTTAAGCAACCACAAAGGGTCACACCATAAGGCAGTCGCTAATTGAAATGGTCATGTAATACAATGCTTCATGACAAATAAGACAGGTTGATTTGATTGCATGTACAGATTGTGGCCAAAGTCTTACTGAATCCTATGATGTTAGAACCCATTAGAATCATCTCACTAAGACAATTAAAATGGACTCCAACAACATAAGATTCGATGATAAACAAATTGCGTTTAAAGATGTCCAATTTTTCAGATATTTTGCTTCCGGAGAAGGGCTATTCTTTGATGGTTGCTTAATAACATTAGACCCTTAATATATATGGTAGCTCCATCAATATCGACTGTACTCAGTATTTTATCTATATTTCAGAACAACCTCAAAATGCTAGTTCAGTGCCAATTCACACACCATTAGTCAACTTTTCACAAGCTTTATCAAACAGACAATCAAGTGAACAATCAGAAATAACAAGCAAGAAATATTTACACAACAACGAATTTTACACGGATATTCCAGATTTCAGTGACGAGGAAGAACAGTGTGAGGTGACAATGAAATTCAACAAAGTGAAAAACAAATTTAAGGTTCAAAAGACATGGAAAGGGGCAGAACTCTTTAAATACATAGCTTACTCTTTGCATATTCCATTAGAAAAAATTAAGTTAATACACAAAGGTAGAGTGCTGACTGTGGATACTGTAATGGAGACTATAAAAGATAAGGCGGTTTATCAAGTTGTTGGTGAGGTGGCTGAATGTGAGGATAACATAGACCAGAGAGATATTACTGTAATGATGAAACAGTGTGGGGTGGACAGAAACAAGGCAATACAGAAGTTACGAAACAAGGGAGATTTGTTGGATGCATTGTTAGATCAGTAAAATTGATATTTCATTGTAAAGAGAGACACTTTGAAACAATATACCAAGGTATTTGCATGCAGTGGTGTAAATATTCTGTCCACATGTTCCAAAAGTGGTTAAGCAGTATCAAAGAAATAAGAAAAATGAGCCTGTGCATGACATTTCCAACAATTACAAATATTAGCAAAGCAAAGACTCTGGTCAGTCTGTGCATCTGCACAGTCTGACCACAGTCTTCAAATGACATTTTATAGATAAATGAAGTCTCAAAGTACCAGTAGACAGTTAGTCAATCTACATTTTACACCATGTAACTGTCTGGGCTGCTTAATGTTTGTGCCTTGCGCACATATGAAATTGTTGGAAATGTCACACACAGACTCCAATAATATTGTGTTATATATGTAACCAATAAATAAGCAGCTATATTTTTTCTCAGTTCTCTAATTATCTGTTTCATCCATTTTCGGACAACAACAAATAGAGGGAGACTGGGAAAATGCATAATACTATCTCATTGTTTGTTTTCCGATAGTGAATATATCAAAAATTTTGAGTGAATGCCATAAAGCACATGTATGACAAACTTTCTTGCATGACAACAACAATTGGAGGGTGTCACATGAACTGTGGCAATGCCTTAGATTGTCCCTGTATACCCAGATTGTGTATATGGTGTTTGTACTGCCTTGATGGACAGGCTGGAATTTATAATAACAAGAGCAACGCCTACTGGTGCCTACGCTCGGCTGTTAGTGCTGGATGGTAAAAAAAAACTATGTATGAAAAGGGGCAGAATTTGCACAAAATGCTTCTCGTTATCCCCCGCGATAGAAAAGGTTGCTCTAATTTGTTGGTGAATTTGTGAGCTAAGTTTAAGGTGAATGTCTTCCGTAGAACCAGAGATATCACAAAGTGTCAAAGTTCTGGCACAACGATAACACCATCAAACAACAACCACTCCAAGGCTTTAGCAATACCTTGGGTTTCTCTGAAAACAGCAGAGCTAAAAATGCTGCTTAATAACACTTTTAACAGTTAGTGTCTGTACCAATCAAAAATTGAAGCAAATTTTGATGTTTTAATGTCATAAATGAGTGACTTTCACCAAATGACCTTGACCAATGACCTCAACATTGTTAGGCATGTGACAGTCTTGTCAAAAGCAATAAACATGTGAAATTTCAAGGCTCTACGATTTACCAATCCAAAGTTATGGCTAATATATGTTTAAACTACAAAAACTCGACCTTGAACTTAAACCAACAGAAAGTGCTTGTCCCAGGCAATCATCATATGAAATATAAATGCCATATCACTCATCATTCAAAAATTATTGCAAAATGTCAGTTTTTTAAATTTTTTTCACAAATATGACCTTGAAAAATCACCTTGACTGATGACCTAGAACTTGGAACCAAAAGAAAGTGCTTGTCCCAGGCAATCACCATGTAAATTATGAAGGCCCTTTCACTAACCATTCAAATGTAATTGTAAAATATCAAAGTTTAGGCATTTTTTTCACAATTTGACCTTGACTGATGACCTAGAACTTGGTATCAACAGAAAGTGCTTGTCTCAGGCATTCATCGTATGAAATTCCTATCACTTACCATTTATATGTTATGACGAAATGTCAAAGTTTTTGCACGACAACGACTACTTCGAAAATGACGACACCAAGGCTAAAGCAGTACCTTGGCTTTTCTCTGAAAACAGCTGAACTAACAAGAGGGCCATACTGGCCCTTAATCGCTCACCTGAGTGAATTGTCCAAAACACATTTCAAGCAGGTTTTAAAAAATTATTTGGCTAATTTTCAAGAAAAAAGACTTGACTTTTATCACAATAATAATTCTGACCAAATTTTAAGTTGATTGGACAAAAAAGTGGAAACCAGGGTGCATACACAACTTTTCTTAGATTTGACAGTGACCTTGTTTTTGACCACACCTGCCCAATTTTCAAACTGGCCTGAGATTTTATCTCAGACAATCAATCTAACCAAATTTCAGGTTGATCAGACAAAAAATGAGACATCCAGGTTGCAAACAAGGTTTTCCTAAGATTTGACCCCATGCCTAGTTTTTGACCCAATTTGACCCAGTTTTAAACTTGTCTGAGTTTTCATAAAAACAATCATTCTAGATAACAAAATTTCAGGTAAATTGGGGAAAAAATGTGTCCTCTAGAGTGCATATAAGGGTTTTCTAAGATTCGAAGCCATGACCTAATTTTTGACCCCACTTGACCCTATTCTGAACTCGCCCAAGATTTTCAAGACAATCATTCTGACCAAATTTCAGGTTGATCAGACAAAAAATGTGACATCTAGAGTGCATACAAGGGTTTTCTAAGATTTGACCCCGTGACCTAGTTTTTGACCCCACTTGACCCAATTTCGAACTCGTAAGAGATTTGATCAAGACAATCATTCTGACCAAATTTGAGGTTGATAAGACAAAAAATTTGTCCTCTATAGTGCATACAAGGTTTTTCTAAGATTTGACCCCTGTGACCTAGTGATTGACCCCAGTTGACCCAATTTCGAACTTGTCCGAGATCTTATCAAGACAATCATTCTGACCAAATTTCAAGTTGATCAGACCAAAAATGTGACCTCTAGAGTGCATACAAGGGTTTTTTAAGATTTGACCCTGTGACCTAGTTTTTGACCCTAGTTGACCAAATTTGGAACATGTCTGAGAATTTATCAAGACAATCATTCTGACCAAATTTCAAGTTGATCAGACAATGAATGTGACCTCTAGAGTGCATAAAAGGTTTTCTTAGATTCGACCCCGTGACCTAGTTTTTAACCCCACTAGACCCAATTTCGAACTCATCCGAGATTTTATCAAGACAATTATTCTGACCAAATTTCAAGTTGATCAGACGAAAAATGTGACCTCTATAGTGCATACAAGGTTTTTCTAAGATTTGACCCCTGTGACCTAGTGATTGACCCCAGTTGACCCAATTTCGAACTTGTCCGAGATCTTATTAATTAAGACAATCATTCTGACCAAATTTCAAGTTGATCAGACCAAAAATGTGACCTCTAGAGTGCATACAAGGGTTTTTTAAGATTTGACCCTGTGACCTAGTTTTTGACCCTAGTTGACCAAATTTGGAACATGTCTGAGAATTTATCAAGACAATCATTCTGACCAAATTTCAAGTTGATCAGACAATGAATGTGACCTCTAGAGTGCATAAAAGGTTTTTCTTAGATTTGACCGCGTGACCTAGTTTTTAACCCCACTTGACCCAATTTCGAACTCATCCGAGATTTTATCAAGACAATTATTCTGACCAAATTTCAAGTTGATCAGACAAAAAATGTGACCTCTAGAGTGCATACAACGGTTTTCTAAGATTTGACCCTGTGACCTAGTTTTTGAACCGTCTCAACCCAATTTCAAACTCGTCCGAGATTTGATCAAGATAATCATTCTGACCAAATTTCAAGTTGATCAGACCAAAAATGTGACCTCTAGAGTGCATACAAGGTTTTTCTTAGATTTGACCCCTTGACCTAGTTTTTGACCCCAGTTGACCCAATTTGGAACTTGTCCGAGATTTTATCAAGACAATCATTCTGACCAAATTTCAGGTTGATTGGGCAAAAAATGTGGCCTCTAGAGTGCATACAAGGTAAATGTTGACGACACACGACGGACGACACACGACTGACATCCACTCAACCACAAAAGCTCACCAGGAGCACTTCTTGCTCAGGTGAGCTAAAAATGTAGCGCAATTGCTTTTTGGACAGAGAGGTCCCTATTTTTAATCCCCTTTCAGTGAATTAGATTTGAACTTATGTCCGAGTTAGCTCAACTGTTTTAACAGAAATCCTGAGGTATTGCTATAGCCGTGGTGTCATCAATTTTGGAAACTTTGACATTTTATGATATCTCTGGTTCACTTGAGACCTGGCACTCATATTCACCATCAAAAGAGCAACCTATACTATACAGGGGGGGTAACTCTAGGTGCTTTTTTGCTAAATTATGCAATTTTTTCGACTATTTTAATCAACCATCTAGAAATCAACAGCCAAGCGTAGGCACCTGTAGGCAGTGCGTTTTTTCATCCAGTTTTTAACTTCTTGAGATTTTATAAAAATCAATCTGACCAGTTTCGAAGTTGATTGAGATGAAAACCTCATGGCAAGAGTGTCTACAAGGTTTTTAAACTCATAAGCTTGTAGTTTATCCTAGTTAAACCAAATTAAAACTTGGCAAGATCCAATAAAGAAAATCAGTCTGACCAATTTTCAGGTCGGTTAGGCCAAAAATGTGTCCACAAGGCAAGCCAAAAATTAACACTTTGCAATTTTTTCGAATGTCACGGCCCTAGGACAATATTAAATGGAACTTTGTTAGAAAGGGAGAAAGCAACTTCTTCTTTGTCCTTTTTATTCAATTAAAAATCAATAAGTCAAGAATCAACAAATATTTGGTAAAACAACTAAAACATGCATACATCATTGATAATTTTCATAAACAATAAATAGAGGATATTGAATGAGTGATCATGGAATACAGAATTTACTGAACGAGTCATCTATAAACAGATAAAAACGAGGCTGCGCCTAGCCTCGTTTTTATCTGTATATAGATGAGGAGTTTAATAAATTCTTTATTTCATGGGCACACATTTTATATTCTATTTATAATATGTCTGGAATTTCGGTGATTAAACGAGAAAATTACCATATTTACTGATTCATGTTATTCCACGAAACACATAACGCCGTTTGCCAAATGACAACAGCAGATCCATTGTGACGTCATTTTCCTAACAAAATATATAACGTTTTACTACGTTCTTTGCTCATTTGCATATTTATTCCACTAGTGTAATAAACACTTGTGTAATATAAAAAATATTCAACAGGGTTATTTCACTCCGGTGACGAAGGTCATATTATATCAGTAATAATTACTCAGGGATAGAGTGGAAGAAACAAATGAACATGGAGTTAACTGTCATCTGAAAAAGGACCATGTAGTTTATGTCACAATTCTTGACCCCGGTCTGTAGAGCTGGAATGAGTACAGGAATACCTCGGTATTCGGTAAGGTAAGGGTCCTACCTGGGCCCTGAATCATTACCGGTTACCCACCAATGTTTAAGCACTATTTACCTTTGGGAAATCAATTTCAGAAAAAAAATTGAAGACTGCCTTCAACAGTCTTCAATTCTTTTTTGAAATTGATTTACAGATGGTCCTACAGACTTGCATTACTTAGTTATGAGAGTTTAGGCTACTTACTCACAGGCTTGCAACATCTTAAACCCTTAAAACCATGTCGGAATTTGTATGTTCGAATCCTCTGTACAGAAATTCTGGATCCGAGTTGAAAAAACTAGACTGATACCCCTCTATAAGTACTTGTCATAAATAAAAAGCCGTTTTCATACAAGGGACATAACTCTGTCAAAATTCAATGTATCTTAAGGACGTCCGCACATCCGGTTTTGGACTTTCCGCCATTAAAAAAAACATTTGCATTTCTGTAATCGTTATAAGACTATGAATCGAAATTCAAACTATATTTTTGGATAGAGCTGTATGTAAGGTTCTCAAAACATGTAAAAATTTGTATAAATTCAAAAGTTTATTTTTTCCCCCAATTCTTCGGGGCATTTTTCCCAATTTTAGAGTATTCAGAGAAAACGACAAGCCAGTATTCAATGTTACCCCTTGCCTATTTTTCGGATAGAAAGCTAATAAAACCTATTAATATAGTAAAAAGAACCCCTACCTCATATCCCTTAACCAAAATACCAACAAATTTGTTATTTCCAATATTAAAAAATGTGTTTTGAAATTTAAATATTTTTTTGTGAATTACCTCCCTTTATTTTGACAAAAGAGTCAAAATATCTAAAAAAAGTAAGACTGTGACCCCAACTTTTTTCCATGTCAAAATATTCCTCATTATGTCACAAATTTATATTGAGAGTATAAGAAAAAGTTAAATAGTAGAACTATATTTATTTTACTGTGAAGCATGTATTAGAAGCCCTTCATTTTAATAGAAAAATACTTCTATCAAGGACCAAATAAAGATGTCATAATTTTCTTTTGCTTCATTAAAATTCCATATTTCTTTAATAAATTAGTGGAATGGAATGTTGTTTTTAAATAAGACACAAATCACTTGCTTTCAGAATATTCATTTGTCCAAAAGTGATAACTTCAAATCAAGGTTGTCATTTTCAAAGAAATTCAAAAGCAAGATCTAAAGTGCACTAAATGTTTTTGGTACCTATTTTCAAACGGCTTTGACAAAAAAATAAGCATGGTGACCCCATTTTTTCTTTTCGAAAATTGAAATAAAACATTTAGATCTTTCTAAAAAATCAGGTTTAAAGAAAAGTTTAATAGTAGGAAAAAGCCGAACGAACTTCCTTAACTAAAATATCACACGTACATCTCCGCCTGATACTGATCACTTCTGTGAAGTTTCAAAGAAATCCCCCAAGTAGTAGCTGAGAAATTGAGAAAACAAGGAAATGCTACAGAAAGAACGACTGACAAGCTGACTCAAATATACCTCTCAAACTAAGTTTAGGGGAGGTGTATAATAAATATATGGACATTAATAATTTTGGACTCAAGTACTCACAAGTATCGATATCTCAGGTACCTGGGTACAAAAAATCTTTTATCATGCAATGAAGCCTGTATTGACCTGATATCACCTGTCCGATAACATAACATGTTATCAGGCAGTCTATTTTAAGAACAATTTAAATACTCTTTCACCTGAATTTCTTTGATGTTAAAAGGTTTTATTATGAATAAGCGCAAAAAGGGTTGCATGATAAATAGAATAACATGTAAGTGTCTGAAAATATCAATGTTATCAGGTCTCGGCTTTGAGAAATTATCATGACTCGGATATTCCTCGTCCTGATTAATTCTCCCAACCTCGACCAGATTACATTGTTATTTTTAGACACTACCATGTTATTCTCTATTTAGTTCCAGCTCCACGACCACACTACACAAGCTAAGTCACCTGACTAAAATCATTACTAAACAGATTTTTCAAACGTAAAATGATCAATCTTCCTTCCTTTACATTTATTTGGAAATACCTCCTCTGTCTGACCTCTATTTGATCAAATCCCTTTATCAGCCGTGGATCCAGGGTTTCTATAAAGGGGGTTCAATGTTGACCTAGAAATTAAGTAATTACCCCCAAGGATATATGGCAGGGATCAATTTCGGCGAGATATTGAGAGATTCTCTCCTTTCCTGCCAGAAATCTCATTGAAAGTGCCTTAACACTTTCCTGTTTTACAAAATTTTGGACCTGTCTAAATTCAAAGGTTTTGCAGACGTAAATCTTAAGTGGATTAAATTTGAAAAATAACCATTCTGTAGGGTGGAAAAAAGTGTGGAAAAAGAAGAAATTGCTTGTCAGAAGCAATTTCTTCTTTTTTCACAATTTTTTCTCAATCATAAAATCACAGGCACGTAAAAAGCAGGGATTGAACAGCAATGGCTTAATGTGTGAAAACTCTCAGAGCATAATATATTTAGTAAGGGATTTTGTTGGCTCAATGCAAAACAGTTGTTACTGCCTATTATTGTATAGGTAGTTACAACTGTTTTGCCCTGAGCAATCGAATTGTTAAAATTTCTCAACAAAAATACTTAATTTCTCAATCAATTCAGCTAAATGAGATATTTTTGCACATGCTATTCTGAGCCAAAGTTATCCCTGCATGGGACTAATTGCTCAAATTCCATATATCATATATCTTTAATTAATAAAATTATAAGTTTGTTGGATTAGAACTCTACAAGAAGGAGGTCATCTTTTTTTTGCAAAACATTTAGATTGCATTTATCCACTACAATGAAGAAATTTAGATTCAGAGAAAGTTTGTTCAAACCTGCGACTTTGAACATCGAGTATCATGTACATCTGTGTTTTCTAATTACACATTCTAAAGGAACCTTGTTTAAAACCATACAATTAGCCTGTAAAATTGTATTTAGACAGACGGCATTCACGCCATTGCATAGCACTTCTAGACTTCAGCAGATTTTTATTTTCTATAATGCTTTTTGGTGGTTTATCGAGAAATAACGGTAGACTATCACTTGATAATCTCACCGCAAAAGCAATGAAATTATCAAAATGTTATACCCTGCTTTTGTGCATTTCACCTTATCTGACGTCATCTATGCTGGGCAAAATAAGTGACGTCACAATGAACGTTGCATAGCAATCACATGCAAAATGACCCGCTTTACGAAATTATGTCCTAGAAATTTCACATTTTGTCTCATTTTTGCATTAAAGAAATAGAATAATCGTTTGTTTTCTAGTAAGATCAATTAATATTTCATTTCGTGAACAATAAAAGCTATATTTTCACTCGTGGCTCTGCCACTCGTGAAAATATAGCTTTTGTTTTTCACTCAATGAAATATAAATCGATCTTACACTCAAACAAACGATTATCCTCTATTTTTTTGTTTATAGACATATTTATCAATTTGATAACCTTTGACCACTCATTGAATATCCTCTTCATATATCACAAACCATTCCTAGGAACTAGAAATGCTATAATTGAACCCAATCAGATATTAGGCAGAGAACATTATTATGGACAATTCAAAGCTCTAAGTTGAATTAAAGGGTGTGTTGAAGTGGTTTAAGGTAGTGGACCCATAGTAGGTCCGCAACATTTTGGAATGCATGATATTTTACAGTGTTAACAGAGGTTTCCTAATGAAATCATTAGGAACCTCGGTTAACACTATTAAAGTTCATGACTTCCGAAATGTTGTGTAACTATTTTGGGTCCACTACCTTAAACAAGAAGAGACACAGGACCCAAGAATACCCTACCCTAGAGAATAACCAGATACATGGCTTCTCATTGATCAGGACCCCTCAAACTAAAGATCTTCAATTTCTCTCAGATCACTGAAAAAACAAAAGTTATATCTCTTCTATATCCAAAGTTACTATCCTGTCAAGATTGTAGTTTCACTTCCTCTTCTTTGGTTTAGCTCCTGCAGTCGGCCCAAATGTTAATGGAGCCTCCAGCGTGATGGTACATAACTCTACATTTTTAGTATTATGTGCGCTAAATCTGATAAGACGAGTTTGGTCCAAAATCCTGTAAAAATACAAGGTATACCATTAAATTGAATTTTTGCACTTGAAACAATATCATAGCATTAACCCTTTGCTGTTTAATCCCTTCTTTTTACCTGCCTGTAATTTTATGATTGAGAAAACATTGTGAAAAAAGAAGAAATTGCTTCTGACACGCAATTTCTTCTTTTTCCACACTATTTTCTACCCTACTGAATGGTTATTTTTCAAATTAAATCCACTTTAAATTTCCGTCTGCAAAACCTTTGAATTTGGACTTCTTCTTCTTCTTTTTCTACAATAATTTCTCAATTACAAAATCATAGGGACGTAAAAACCAGGGAATGGACAGGAAAGGGTTAAGATATGGTGTTTACAAAAATTTAATTTACCCAAATTTATGAGTCAGTTCAAAACAATTAAAACTAGAACTGTCGCAGAGCAGACTTATACCACCCACAAGCATTTTGTCAAAATGTAATTGCTATAAGTGCAGGATGTGTTTGTAACAAATATTGAGGTCATATGCAGCATTTTCATGAAGTAGGACACTTGGTTCTTGAGTTAACTAAAATTGAACAAAAATTGACTGTGACCTTGACCTTTATGACCCAAAAATAATAGGGCACTTCCTTGGGTCATAGGCAACATTTGCATAAAGTTTCATGATTGTAGGTTGCTTGGTTCTCGGAGTCCGGAAATGAAAAAATTGACTGTGACCTTGACCTTTGCCCTATGTGACCCAAAAACAATAGGGCACTTCCTTGGGTCATAAACAACATTTGTATAAAGTTTCATGATTGTAGGTCACTTCATTCTTGAGTTAGAGTCCAGAAACAAAAAGGTCTACAGACAGACATGATGGAAGGACAGACAGACAGACATGGTGAAACCAATATACCCCCCTCTACTTCATAGGTGTGTGTGGGGGGAGGGATATTATTATCACAAATTAAGGAGTCAGTGCACAAAAATTTAATTTATCACAAATTTAGAGGTCGGGGAGGAAAATTTCAATTTATCACAAATTTAGGGTTAAGTGAACTTCAACTATAAGTGCCTATAAATATCTCATCACTTAAAACAGTTTTGCTCTGATTGATGAAATTTCACTTGAGAGTACCCTCCTGGTTTGATGCAATCAACATAAATCTAGTGAAATACGAGCCCTGACCTTCTTAAGCCTATATTTGTGTCTTTGATGAGTTCCTGAGCCTTTATTACGTAGTTATTCAGGATGAGTCCAAGAACCATAATGTGGGACAGTAGCTTGTTCTGTTGCTTCGCGGAATAGGACCTAAAATGGAAATGAAATGTGTTTGGAAAAACCTTATACCCCTAACGTGGCCAATTTAGTAGATTTGTTTGTATGGGGTTTAATGCCACCTTCAACATTATTGCATTTGTATCACAATAGCTGGTGCACCAACCCATGGTTTCCTGTGGTTTCATACACCAGGGGCCCGTTTTACTAACGTTCTTACAAAACTAGAAAGCCATGAATGGCTTGAGATGCTCCACAGGCTTGAAATTCTTGTAAAAGCAAATAAAAGTTATGACTAGATTTTAAGATATTTTAGGTTCTACTGATGTTGAAAATAATTTTCAGTGCTTCAACTTTAAAGCATATAGAGAAATGACCTCCGTCAATAAGAGGCATATTTTTTATTCGATCACAATAATTTTTGGTTGCATGATAATGGGTCACCCAAGGATCATACCAAAAATATTTGATTGATATCTATCTGTTACATTCTGAGAAAATGATTTTCAAAGTTTCCACTACATAACATATTGAGAAATGACCTGTGCCCATAAAAAAAAATATTTTTCATCCAATCACAATAATTTTTTGGTAGACTGATAAAGGGTCACTCAAAGATTATTCCAGTGAAATTTGGTTGATATCCATCAATTACATTCTGAGAAATTGATTTTGAAAGTTTCTACAATATAACATATTGAGAAATGACCTCTGCCAATAAAAAACATAATTTTCCATTTGATCACAATAATTTTTTGTAGACTGACAAAGGGTCACTCAAAGATTATTCCAGTGATATTTGGTTGATATTCATCAATTACATTAGAAAATTATTTTCAACATTTCCACAATATAACATATTGAGAAATGACCTCGGCCCAAAAAAACATATTTTTTATACAATCACAATAGTTTTTGGTAGACTGATAAAGGGTCACTCAAGGATCCTTCCAGTGAAATTTGGTTGATATCCCACAATTAGATTCTGAGAAAATGATTCCACTATATAACCTTTAGAGAAATGACCTCTGCCCATAAAATAAATAATTTCTATTCAATCACAATAAGTTTTGGTAGACTGATAAAAAGGTCTGTCAGGGATCATTCCAATGAAAATTGGTTGATATCCAGCCGTTACATTCTGAGAAAATAATTTTGAATGTTTTCATTATATAACATATAGAGAAATGACCGCCACCCATAAGATACATATTTTCCATCTGATCCCAGTAATTTTTTGCAGACTGATAAAGGGTCACCAAGGGATCATTCATGTAAAATTTAATTGGTATCCATCCATTAGAATCAAACAAAACTCACTTTTTACCATATTTGGAAAATAGCCAAGCCCGTTAAATCCATGTTTTTCATTGGATCAAAATTTCTTGAACAAATTTGAAAGAGGGTCACCCTAGGATCATTCCTGTGAAGTTTGGTTGAAATTCATTCAGTAGTTTCTGAGGAGAAGATTTTTAAAGAAAAAGTTTAAGACCGGACGCACTGACGCACAGACGGACACCACGCCATGACAATAGCCCCAGTGGCTTTCAGCCATTGGAGCTAAAAAGTGATCGTAAGTCAAAAGCACAATTCATACCTGGTGTTTTCATTCATTGTTAGATTCTACCTTGTAATATCTCAATGAAATCGTCTTTAGAAGACAATTCCAATAAGTTTGTGCATGGCAGAATTCCACATTTAGTTACTACTGTAGAGGCAAGTTTCATTTTTGACTTACCCAAAAAATGATGTTAAGATGTTAAGTAAAACATGCCCCAGGCCCAGTACATCACTTCATCAGAGCCATCAGCTGCTCATCTCCCTAAGGCATTCTACTTATCATATGTTTGCCATCCCATTGGTTGGAGGCAATGACTCATGTCACAAGGATTTGTAGGAATTTGGATGAAAATTGGCCGAGCCAGGGTTTGATCATTTGGATGAAAATTGGCCAAGCCAGGGTTTGAACATTTGGATGAAAATTGGTCAAGCCAGGGTTTGAACATTTGGATGAAAATTGGTCAAGCCAGGGTTTGAACATTTGGATGAAAATTGGTCAAGCCAGGGTTTGAACATTTGGATGAAAATTGGCGAAGCAAGGGTTTGAACATTTGGATGAAAATTGGCCAAGCCAGGGTTTGAACATTTGGATGAAAATTGGTCAAGCCAGGGTTTGAACATTTGGATGAAAATTGTCCAAGCCAGGGTTTGAACATTTGGATGAATATTAGCCAAGCCAGAGTTTTGAACATTTGGATGAAAATTGGCCAAGCCAGGGTCTTAACTCATGACCAAAGGATTGACAGTCCAACATGTTACCAACTGAGATAGCCAGGCTCTGCTGTCTTTTTTCTTTTCTTTTTATTCTTCAAATTTGAACTTAATAATTGACCATGACCTCATCATAATTTGATTACTATAATGGTCTAAAGATAGACACACCAACCAACTGACAAGACTTGTCAGTGCAAGACTGTAGTAAGTAGGGGTGAAACAATACGGTAAAAAGCATATTGCAATGTATTGCAATATAGCCAGACCGTATTGCAATATGTATTGCAATATTATTTAAAGTAATCAAAACTATGAAAATAAAGAAATATCAACAACAAAATAACCAAAACAAGGTGTCTTTATTTCTTTTTAAATTGATGAAATAAACTTGTAAGAAGGGTTTCTATTAGCACTAAAAGGCATAAAATGATAAGGGTATCAGTGACCGGGAAGTCAATATCTCTGAGAGACGCGACGCTATTTCAGTGGGTCAATCTCCAAGGCAGACTGATGCTGTCATAATGAAAGGACCCTCTCATAACCTTATAGGACAGGCTATCTTTTATAATTTAGAAATAATAAGATGTTTGAATTTTCTTAAATAAATGTGAAGCAGTTAGGTCTTTTTAACGTATTTATTCCCGATTTTGTTAATCATATGGATCTTTGCAACATCCATTACTGGCTTGTTGTCTGAACTTAAGACTAAGTTCATACACGGACATTTTTAAATGAATTGTACTATTTGATCCGCAATCCTCATTGTTCATAGGCTGTAAAAACTTCCTACATTTTAATGTGGTAACAAATTATTATAACTAGTTTCGTCCATCATTTGTAATTTATTTTTGTCTACATTTTGTTGCGCCATTCTGGCTCGACGGTCTTTATTCTTCGGATCAAATACAAATAATCTCTCGATTCGCCCAATGCCGAAGGTTAGATACAACGCGAGATAATGTCGGGGTAACAATTTACCTGTACACCGGCAACACCACTTGTTGAAAAAAAAGTTCTACTTTCACTTTCTGAGATTGTAACGTTGGAATCCGTTAAAAATGAATACATTTAGAAATAGGTTTTGAGGAAAATGGGCTTTTATTTCAAACAGAAAATAATTAGTAAGTGTACTGCAGAAAAACGGTACAGTAAAAGTTGAACCGGTTTTGTATTTTCTGTATGAACAGACTGCGGTATATCGGTAAATCGGTTAACCGTTTCACCCCTAGTAGTAAGTGTATATACATTGTATATACACTTACGACAGTCTTGCACCGAACCCTCCAAGTGCAAAGCAATATCCCCCCCTATTCTTTGAAGGGGGCATAATAAGAGCATAATAACAATGACTAATGTTGATTGGATGTTGAGGTTATGGCAAAATATTAAGTTCCATAGAAAAGTTTTTGCAGACAAATGGACTCTGATAAAACAATTTACCCTCGATCTATGGATGAGGGGGCATAGCTTTTATAAGTTACAGTGTATTATCTAGATTTCACTTGATAACAATGCTAAGCAGTATATATATCAACAAGAGGGAAAGAATGGCCCTAAACCCCTCACCTGAATATTATTGGTGCAGTTTAACCCATCCAAGTAGCTTTCTGACAAAGTTTCATTTACATTTACCTAATTATTAAAGAGGAGAGTTATTCCAAGAATTTAAAGTGAAAATAGACCCTGTCCACCCATTCTCAACTGAGGCAAATAAAAATAAGCCCTGCCCTGCCATGCCCATATTTATTGGCATATCAAAATTATGCAAACAATTTATAAAAGGGTCACCCAAAGTACATTCTGGTAAAGTTTTATTGAAATTGGCCAACAGGTTCAGGAGAAGATTTTGGGCTCAAAATAAGCCATGCCCTGCCACGCCCATATTTATGGGCCAATCAAAATTTGGCAATTTTCTTTTTCAAATGGGTAACCCAAGAAACATTCTGGCAAAGTTTCAGTTAAATTAGCCAAGTGGTTCAGATCGAGATGTCGTTCAAAGATTTAGGGCTCAAAATAAGCCACGCCCTGCCCCGCCCATATTTATGGGCCAATCAAAATTTTGCGAACAATTTTTGAAGAGGGTCACCCAAGCAACATTCTGATACAGTTTCATTGAAATTGTCCCAATGGTTTAGGAGGAGATGTCGTTCAAAGATTTCAAAGTGAAAAGATGCCACGTCCTGCCACACCTATATTTATGGGCCAATCAGAATTTAGCCAACTATTCTTAAAGAGTGTCACCCATGGAACATTCTGGCAAAGTTTCATTGAAATTCGCCCAGTGGTTCAGGAGAAGAAGTTTTGAAGATTGTTGATGACGGACGACGCATGACAGACTCAGGGTCACCCTTAAAGCTCCCCTTGAGCATGTTGTGCTCAGGTGAGCTAAAAAGACCAATTCCTTTCAACAGATTAATCTGCCTTCATTCAAGTCACACTTGAATTACATCTAAGCTGGTAGTTTTATTCCAATGATGTAATCTATTGCTTTGTAATACTAATGTTAAATTACATGCTGAATAGATTTTGTTAACATACATTCCAATTTATAAAGACATTTACAAATACTTGAGAGGTAGGACAAGCAGACCTACATATGGAGGAGGTATTTTGAACTATAGATTCAACTATCTTTATTGTACTTCTACAAAACCTTTACAGTTGGTACTCAATTGAATTGGCTCATTGAGACAATTTAAACAAGTACCACAACATAGGATTTCATTGAAAAATTAATATTTAGAATTGTTTTATCCCCTCCTATCTATACCTCTGGCAAAGTACTCAAGTACCGGGGTATCCAAAAGGGTTGTGTTCCTACATGAGTCCTGAAGCATTTCCTGTTACCAAACTATTGTGTAAATTCAATGTACCTTTGGGGATCAAATTCAGAAAAGAATTGAAGTCTGTTTAAAACAGTTTTCAATTCTTTTCTGAAAATGATATCCTGATGATTTTATGGACTTGTATCAGATAGTTTTGAGACTCCTGGCTACTGATTTTCAAGTCACAGACCTGCAACACCTCTGTCCTTTAAAATCATGTCAGAATGTATATGTTCAAACCCCTTTAACAGAAATTCTTGATTCGCCATTGAATTCAGTATATAATCAAAATTAACGGACAGTAACCATCGGGTACTCTAGTACCTAAGTGTAACAATATCTCAGGTACCAGGGTACAAAATTTCAACATGTCCCAGTTCTATTTACATTAATGTTGCATTGAGCCCTAAATAAGAGCGCTGCATACAAAGGCCAATGCTGGGCTGCAGAAGATGGAAGATGAAAAATTCTCTGCTTGCTAGGATAAATTACCATAGTGACTGTGGAAACACATGCCAAATTTCTAGTCAATTTCTTTAGAAGTTACAAAGTTCTGATCAAGGTTTAAGTTTATCAAGCCTAAACACATTCCTAGAACAAGGCCTATGCAAATGGTGCCAAGGTGAAGATAATAATACTGCGTAGTCTTGTTCCAAATTAACAAAGCTCTAAAGCTCGCAATGAGCAAGTTATGAATTTACCTCTTGCATTTCACTTTTTGTGAGAAAGAAGCATCAATTGGAGGAGGCTCTGTAAACTGTTCTTGTAATCTCTTTTTGACTGACCTTGGCCATTCTACTGGAAATATCTCTGAAAATGATATAGAGGATAATCGTTTGTTTCAGTGTAAGATTTATTCATATTCATTGAGTGAACAAAAAAAGCTGTATTTTCACAAATGACAGACACGAGTGAAAATATAGCTTTTGTTGTTCACAAAATATTAATCGATCTTACTCGAAAAACAAACGATTATTCTATTTCTTTATTTCAAAAATGAGACAAAATGTGAAATTTCTGAGACATATTTTCGTAAAGCGCGTCATTTGCATGTGATTTCTATGAAACGTTCATCGTGACGTCACTTATTTCGCCCCACATAGATGATGTCAGATAGAAAGAAATGCATAAAAGCAGGGTATAAGTTTTTCATAATTTCACTACTTTTGTGGTGAGATTATCAAGTGATAATCTACTGTTATTTCTCGATAAACCACCGAAATGCATTAAAGAAAACAAAATAATTCAAATATTAGTTTTCTCTGTAAATATTCTAGCAATTTAATTTTGCCTCCATGAAAATTACTGTTAACGATGAAATGTTTATACATAGAAAGACAGACAGAGGATATCAAATAGGGTAATAGCAAATTTGTAAATTTACTAATTTGATGTACTGACCAGGGCTCATATATGACACTAAAACAAGAGCACCACAGTGGCCCTATATCACTCACCTGAGTGAACTGTCTAAAATTAATTAAAAGGGAGCTTTCAAAAGATGCAATCCAATGAAATAAAGAATTCTGATTGGTTTAAATCGCATCACATGGGGAAATCCATTGCACTTTATTTCTGTATAAAATGCAATAGGTCTTTTGGGAAACCCCCTACCTTTGATCTGCAAGTCCTGTGTTGTATGAACTTGAATTAACCTAGATCCCATTCATCAACGCAACATTGTTACTTAATGTATTATAAATTAAGATATTTTCGAAAGAATTTACAATTACAAGGATGCAGTTCTGATTCTGAGCCGACGTAAACTTAGACCAACCACGCCGTTTTTGTTTTAAAATTCAGACTTACTTGGGAGAAACAAGTTTTTTGTCATAGTACCTCTACATATTTCAAAGTTGTCGTTTATTTGTGTATCATTTGTTTTACTTTATGACATTTCACTTTGATAGCGAGATAAAAAAAATACATGATCTAAAAAAAAGATTGTGTAATCTATACTCGCAGAAAGTAGACTTGAAGCTTTAATGTTTGGCTGATTATTTTAATAGTTTCTTTGATCTAGAGAATTGCAATTATAAGGGACAAGTGTCTTTTTTCGTGCAATTATTGGGGTATAAAGTGCAATTGCCTTAGCACATGGCTTAATCATAACGCCCTACTGGTGTTATTTGCCATATGCTAAGGCAATTGCACTTTATACTCCAATAAACGCAGTGAAAAAGACACTCATCCCTATACTGAGAATAATAAATATAGTAAAAATCAAGAGGACTAACTACAGATGCAACGGTGCTAGATGATGCAAAATATCATAAGTCCAAAAGTAGGCATAACTCTTACAACAAGAGGCTCGTTATGGTCCTAGATCCCTTACCTGAGTCTATTTGATCCCTGGGACATCACATTTATTTAATAGGCAGATATCAACAAGGAGACAAATTCTACATAAGATCAATATTATGAAATTTTAACAGCCAAAAGATAGACAGATATGCCTTTTCGCTCTTTGATTCTATGTAAAAAGGGTTGCACCTGTGTAGAGCCCAAATGTGACCCCAGGGTCTTGATATGAACAAACTTGGAAGAGGTCCATTAGATGATAGTACAAACTAAATATGAAAGCTACTGGTTTCAGAAAGAAGATTTTTGAAGGTTTTCCTATTTTCACCCATCATACTCAGAAGAGCTAAAAGGGATGCGCCCGAGTGGAGCCCAAATATGAACCCAGGGTCTTGATATGAACAAACTTGGTAGAATTCCATTAGATGATGCTACATACAAAATATGAAAGCTGTGTGCCCTCTGGTTTGGGAAAAGAAGATTTTAAAAGATTTTTGATCTTTGATTCTATGTAAAAAGGGTTGTGCCTGGATGGAGCCCAAATATGATCCCAGGGTCTTGATATGAACAAAGAAAGTAGAGGTCCACTACATGATGCTACGTACCAAATATGAAAGCTGTCTGCCTTCTGGTTTCAGAGAAGAAGATTTTTGGAGATTTTATTTTTTTTACCCTTGTGCTCAGAAAAGCTAAAAGGGATGCGCCCGGGCAAAGCCCAAATATGACCCCAGGGTCTTGATATGAACAAACTTGGTAGAGGCCCACTAGGTGATGCTACATACCAAATATGAAAGCTGTCTGCCATCTGGTTTCAGAGATGAAGATTTTTGAAGATTTTCATATTTTCAACCTTTTTGTTAAGGGTAAAGGGAAAGTTAAGGGAGGATTTCATTTATTTGAACAACTTTGGTAGAGCTTGACCAAAGGAAGATCCCTGCAAAGTTTCATCAAGATTGGCCCAATGGTTTAGGAGGAGAAGATGTTTAAAGAAATTGTGGACGACGTAGCTCTTATGTTGGTGTATGTTATGTTATGGATAGCTCTTATGTTGGTGACCACACATGCCATGTTTCATGAAGAAATCTCCATCACCATAGAGATATGACCAAGTTTAAGTTTGTCATGGCAACAGCAAGGCAAACACCATCACCAATGACGCCAAGGTGATCATAATACCTCAAGTTTTCTCCCAAATCAGGCCTTATATATCTAACAAGAAGAGCATGTTGGCCCTTTATCCCTCAACTGACTAAGTTTTAAAGACTTTCTTCAATTTCTCTATGACATATTTATGGGATTCAACAACATAGGACTATAACAACCAATGTAAGATGGAAAGTTAATTCAAGATTTTGTTCTTTATTGCTATGTGAAATCCAGGATTCCACAAAATGTTTAATTATCAAGTCAGTCTAATAACCTTAAGACTTATGGTAAATGGTCTGAGGTCTATGTGTCCTGTAAAATTTCATAGGTTTAAATCCTTATGGTTTTCAGAGATTTTTAAAAGATTTTTGTGCTCTATTTCTTATCGCAATCCAGAATCAAACAAGAAAGTGTTTATTTTCAAGATATAGCAATAATTTCATGTATTTGGTAGACAAGGACTGCTCATAGATTCATATCAAATATAACAAGAGCTGTCGGAGGACAGCCAAGCTCGACTATTCCTAGTGCTGGATATATATACAACTGTTGGATGCATTACCTTAACCAAGTATTTCTAATTTGAAAAGTTATAATTCTACTAAAATCAATATCACGGTAAAAAATCTTTGTCTAGAGGCTGATATTATGGTCACAGAAGTATGTGCAAAATTTAAAAGCAATAGCTTTAGTAGAAACAGAGATTTTAAACACTTGCACATAAAAACTTAACCAAAGCATTATGCTGACACCAATGTCTTGGTGAACAGAATAACGCACCTATTCTACAAATAGTAGAGCTAAAAACTCTAAGTCTTATGCTTTGGGCTGCAAAGATTTTTCTAATAAAAAATTTCAAAGTGTTTCCTAAGTAACCAAATTTATTCATGGATACTTATTTTGTGAAGTATTGTGAAAGTGCAGGTGCTTAGAATCATGTATGTGAAGTTTGCTCAAATCCTGATGGATAGTTTTGGAGGAAAATATTTTCCTCCAAAACTATCTATTAGGATTTGAGCTAAAACAAATGATTCATACCTTCTGAAGAAGATGGACAGACAGACGGACAAACAGGCACAGGACATTGATCAATCACAATAGCTTTCATGAGTACTTCATGGTCAGTAGAACTAACTAGAAAGCCATGAATGGCTTGAGTCGCTCCACAGGCATGAAATTCTTGTAATAGCAAATTAAAGTTTTGACTAGATTTTTAGATATTTTGGATTCAACTGATGTTGAAAATGATGTTCAAAATTTCCACTATATAACATAGAGAAATGACTTCTGCCCATAAAAGACATATTTTTCATCAAATCACAATAATATTTGGCTGCATGATAATGGGTCACCCAGGGGTCATACCAATAATGTTTGATTGGTATCCATCAGTTGTATATCCACCCATAAAATACATATTCTTTTTTTGATAACAAAATTTTTTGGTACACTGAAAAAGGGTCACTCAAGGATCATTCCAGTGAAATTTGGTTGATATTCATTGATTACATTCTGAGAAAATGATTTTCAAAGATTCCACTATATAAATAAAGAGAAATGACCTCCGCCAATAAAATACATATTTTTCATCCAATCAAAATTTTTTTGGTACACTGATAAAATCAAGGATCATTCCAGTGAAATTTGATTGATATCCATCAGTTACATTCCTAGAAAAATGATTTTCAAAGTTTCCACATATAAAGTATAGAGAAATGACCTTCAACCATAAATTCCATATTTTTCATCAAATCACAATAATTTTTTGTAGACTGATAAAGGGTCACACAAGGATCATTCATGTAAAATTTAATTGGTATCAATCAATTTGAATTTGAGAAAACTCACTTTTTAACATATTTGGAAATTAGCCATGCCCATTAAATCCTTGTTTTTCATTGGATCACAATTTCTTGAACAAATTTGAAAGAGGGTCACCCAAGGATCATTCCTGTGAAGTTTGGTTGAAATTCATCCAGTAGTATCTGAGGAGAAGACTTTTAAAGAAAAAGTTTACGACTGGACACATGGACAGACAGACGGATGCACGATGGATACAACGCCATGACAATAGTCCCAGTGGCCTTCGGCCAGTGGAGCTTAAAATCTTTCAGAAGCTCTGTAAACTCACCTTTTTGATTTGTTACATGGGAGGCAGACATTTTCATGAAGGTCATCATGTAAGATTGGTACAGTAAATATTTACATCTTTCCAAACGGCGATCACTTGAGGAAGGTAAATTCTCTAGATGGTTCAAGACTGTCACAGGATATCTGCAATCAAACAAGAGATGTTTGACAAACATTTATGCGTCCCATAAGAGCAGGTCAGTGACATATTTTCCATACAATCACAATGATTTTGTGTAGTCTACTAATGGGTCCCAAAAGGCACTTTCAAGTGAAATTTGGTTGATGTCCATCATTTAGGTTCAGAGATTATAATTTTCAAAGTCTTCACTATATCACATATGGAGAAATGACCTCCGCCCATAAAAGACTGCTGAATTCTGTTGGGGATCTTTTTCTTGACCTCATGATTATTAGTCCAATGTGCTAAAACTGTGCAGCTACAAATAGGTGGCTCAGTGTGAAACAGTTGTAGCTGCCTATATTTCAATAACTCTGATCTACCAAAGGCATTCAAATAAGGAACAACTGTTCAACTAAAACAAGAGCACCGCCTGCAGATGCCTATGATCAGTCGAAAAAGGGGCACAATTTGCACAACATGCATCCAGAGTTATCCCCCTTGATAGTATAAGTTGCTCTTTTGATGGTAAACATGTGTACCAAGTTTCAAGTACATGCTGTCAGTAGAGCCAGAACAACACCAAGGCAATAGCAATACCTTGGGTTTTCTCTGAAAACAGGTAAGGGACATAGAATATATCATTTTCAAAAATAATTAATGGTGTAAAGTGTTTGTGAGTCTGACTATTTCTAGAATAATATGGTACCTTACTAGTGTCAGATAAGTTAAAATACCCACTTCTGTGATTTCCTCCATTCATCCAGTTTCTTCATATCACAGTCAAACAGTTCCTGGGCAGGGCCTGTCAGATCGGCCATCTCTTCTTCTGTTATAACTAAAATGAAGCAAAAGATATTATAAAGTTTTGATAGATTCAACCCTGTTTATTTTTGATTTCCTACTTTTGGGTCCATCAACATTATCACCTGACAGAATGCAACAACATATTATGACCAAACTAAGTCTGACTAGACTTTGTCAATTAGATCTAATATAGAAATTATACATAATAAACTTTATAAAGTAGCCAAAATATGCCCAATAATGTTTTTTCTTAGCAGTTTGTAGCTGTAGAAACCATTATCCCAATGTTTAGCAGCAAATGTTGTGTCCTCTAGAGGTAGAGGGTCTGTCTCTTGATTCAAAAGTCCTGAAGTTGATCCCCAGGAGCGGCTATCAATCTTGGTTCTTTCATTGCCCACACATAAGGTGCAAGTACTGGTTAATTTTCCAGGAAGCAGAATAGAGAGGGATTAATCTAAGTTGTAAGAACTTGTTTCCCAATAAATATAAATAAATTGGTATAAATCTATGCAGTTACTTGACACTGGTGTAATTACTACACAAATAAACTAAGAGCGTAATAGAAACACTTTTTTGCTTTGACCAAGGCACCATAATGTATGTGAAAATGTCATTAAACTAACAGTATTATTCGATACTCGAAAAGATTGACAAATATCAAGAATACTGTTCATTTTATACAAATATTTTGGTCATATCATGAATAGATACTGAAATTCCATTCACAAGATTATAATAAACTCGTTGTCTAAAATTGATAAAAACTTGGCAAAGCCTCATTACATTAAATATAGATAACAAATACATACTTCATTTTGCTCTAAAATACAGTAGACCAATGACATCATTTATTTTGCATCACTTGTACGACCAGAAGGAGGGTACTGTGCAATACTGATTTATTTCTAAAACGGTTTGTTTGTTTGTGGTTTAAGGCCACTTCCAGCAATTTTTCAGTTATATCTTGGCTGCTGGAGCACCTAACAATGGATTCCTGATATTTCTTACAGCAGTTTTACCATTACCTTTTCTAGCCTCCAGCTACTATCCTACAAAGGTCTACAAAACCTATTGATGGGAACCAAATTGTAGGCAAGGACGAGTGTTAGGGTCAGATATTGAACCCATTGGCTTGTGATTGGGAGGCTAATGAGCTACATACTCTGCTTTGATGGTGGTTATTGCTCAAATGAGGCAACTCAAATTTGACGTCAGTCTATATTGTACAATGAAATTGAGGCTGCAGCCCTAACTTTCTGGCCCTAAGTTCAGAGGTAAACAGTTAAATTTGATTTGGAAAAGATTTTTTGTTTCTTCATTTGCTACATTGCTTTGAAAGAGAAAAAAGAGTTCATGTAACACTAAAGAATACAAAAATATGAAGTTGTTTCTTGTCATATCGTATCTTTCCAAGTCGAAAGTTCTACCTCCACTTTGTTTTTTTTCTGTAAGGAACATAGTGGAAATACAATACTTGACTTGCCAAGATGGTCATACGAATACTGTATGTTGATCAGAACATGCATATGCTGAAACTATGGGTTGTCAATCTATAATTACAGTCAAATCTATGTGAGCGGCCAACTATGCACAGCAGCCAATCTGCCGACAGGGGCCACTCGATTTCCCCCCGTGGAAATTCCTTCTTTAATTGCACTGTGAATAGTGTGATCTCCTGAAATGCGGCTGGCGGTCACCTTAATTGGTCTAATTCCAACTGTATATCACACCTATACAACGGTCATCTGACAAAACATGCAACTTAATTAGTCGTGTTTGAAAAAATCAATAATCACCACTTTAGTAAACAGCCGAAGTCGCTTTATCGTAATGTACAAGTTATAAACAACTAATTATAGATTTAAGGTAACTGCAGACACATAGATGGTCAATTTAGGTCCAAATTTCAAATTGTCTGCAAATCATGCCTAATGCAATAAAAACTGAACTTTGAAGTATCCGCTTTCATATTTCGGTCATAAAATGTAATTTCATAACGTAGAGTTGACATTGTCACGTCAACAAGGGACCGGCCCCTTTTTAGGGACCAAAATCAGTAATTGTCCATTATTTTTGGAAATAATAAACCGATTTTTATCCCGAAAACTCCAATTGCTTTGTATAAAGACTCCTGGCGTTATGTTTTTATTGATATGAAGATATTAGTGTAAGAAATGCAATAAAGTGTAACGTGTTAATGCCTTCTGCGTTGCTGTTTTTGAGTACGGTTACTGAAGATATTGCCTTTATTCTCGAAAATTTGTCCGGTGACCTATGCTGAAATTTAGATATGTTGCTGCCAAATCATTCCGCTGAAGATTTTTGAAATGAAAACCTTGTGTCTTCGGGCAAGATTTTTTGTAAAATTCGATTCCGCGAAGATATCGCAAATCAAAGGATATTTCAGCGTCGCGTCAAATGTTCACTAAAGCTGTTTATCTAAATGGATACAAAATTTAGTGAATGTTTGTATTTCATGAAATCACATTCAGATTTGAACTTTTTAAATCCTACATTTTACAATAAACCTTAATTTTAAATATTTTAGAATGCGTTATTATACGGAGATTGGCGCTCAATAAGCAAAGAATAGATGTTTTTGGTGTGCCGTCGAATTCGGCGAAAAATGTTGCAATGACTTCGGAAAATCGAATTAAATAGAAAATCTAACCAGATGACATATCATTTTTATTTAATTAATGCAAAGCATATTCTTTTCGCTACAAAATAACAAAAAAATCAGCATGTACAGGGCATAATTTTGAGAAATTTCTATTATTTACATGTGAAAATGAAAAAAAGGAACGTCAGATTAAAAAAAATCGCGAAATAGATAGCGTTTCGAGCCTATTCTTCTATTTAATTGTGCAAGGAAATTAAACGAATAGCTCAGGTGTTCTTGGACTTTCATAATGAAACTTTTTTCCTAAAAATCGGCCGATTAATTAAGAAAATATTTGCAAATAATGATTTTGGCGGGTCTAAAAGGGGTTGCCCCCTTAATGACGTCACAATGTCAAATGAACGAGCTTCAGACCCTTTCCATTGTGTGTTATCTAATTCCCGCACTCCAAATATAAAATCCAGTAATTATTGTGAGATTTTAAGAAAGTCGAAAATTCGACCATTTTATCTGTCCGCAGTTACCTTAATCCTGTGTTGTTGATTAAATGATGTGTAATTGGCCATTATTATTTATTTGATCTACTTAAATGATGATAATTAATTAAAGGATATGGAATTTCTCAGTTGTCGGGTCTCTTTAAATAAAATGATCTTGAGCATTACAGGTTGTTTACACTTTAGCAAACTTATTTCTCAAGGTCTTTAAAATGGACGAAATCAATTCTTGCCATAATGTCGCTCTCTAAACATAAGTTCCTCTCTCTAGAGGATCATGTGAAAGCGATATGCATGCTTGAATCTGGACGTTCTTCCAGGATTATTGCTAATGAGTTCAGTGTAGGTCGTACGCAGGTCCAAACTGTGGCTAAACGCAAACAAGAAATTCTCGATAAATATGAATCTGGTAATCAGTCTGCAAAAAATGTAAAAAAGAATGTATCATTTGAGAACATTGATGACTTATGTTATGCGCTCTGGTAATGAGCTAAAAAAAAAGTTGTACGACAAAATGGACGCCCTATGGATAATGTGAACAGCAGCCAATCTGTGTACAGCAGCCAATTTCGCCCTCTCCCTTGACTGGCTGCTGTACACAGATTCAACTGTATGTTAATTTCAAATAAACTTAAACCAGCTTCTTATCAGTCACTTAAACAAAGCACAAAAGGTATTGCTTAATAATGTTTAACATGAAAGCATTTGTTAAGTTCTGATAGCCTGTTCACTTTGTAGATAGCAAAACCCAAATACATAAAAAAATTCTCCGAGAAAAGCAATTTAAATTGCATGAGAACATAAGTACCCCCAATATCAATATTAACATTGGTGGGTTGGGTAAATTTAATGAATTTGCCTCATTTACGCAAATGGACGTCTCAAATAATGTTTTCTTTACTTTTTCCAGTCAGCTACCTTTAAGGCATCAATAGGATAGTGATTTTTCAACAACTTCACAGTATTTCATTTACAATGTACTGAAATTTTAAAAAGTCCATGCATTTTGCGAGTTTTGTGACTTTTCAAAGTAGGGGTTTAGTCTTTTTTTCATTCTGTTGGTCCTTTTCAAATGATTATTTTACCAAAATCCTTGAGATTGATTTTTCTTTGCATGAAGTAATGCTTTCTTCCATTCTTTTCTTGAAAATGTCTCAAAAAAGGAGAAACATGTAGTGACCGATTAGAAGTTGGTTTCAATTTAAGTTACTATTACGCACTGCCCAATTCGACACATAAAATAAACATGTAATTAACTAGAATTCCTATTTGTAGGAACATATATTTGTTTCAATTCCATCAATATATTCATAGTTATTTGCATTTGGCTCCCTTTATTCGGATCATCTTCATCATAACTATTTTTTTTCTTCTTTTTGTCTGTTTGGATCACAGGGATCGACACTAGCACAAGTCCTCAGGCCCGAAACGTGTGGATTTTAGGGAGGACTGGTAGAAGCTACCATGCTGCAGGTCCTCCAGGCCTGTAGTTAATGACCATATGATTTCCAAAGCTGTTCAGTTTTAAAAGAAATTTGATTTTTCAATATATTTTTTTTCATTATAGCCCTATGGAAAACTTTGTGGAAAAAGAAGAAATTGCTTGCCACAAGCAATTTCTTCTTTCCCTCACTGTTTTCTTTAAAATATACAACTTAAATTACTAAAGAATAAAAAGTTTTCATAGAGGACCTATTTTTTTCAAGAAGGACCTGTACGATTTATGGCTAATAGGTACTTCAGGCTGGTGGCAAAGAGTGGTATGTGTCAAACCCTGGATCATGATACTTTATTAGAGACACATTGCAACATGGTGTGAAATAAAGATGTCATTTAACAAGATTAAGAAAAATACTGAATTTCTTAGGATTTGTACCCTGCAGAACTAGTCTATATTTTCACTTGGCTGTCGCCTCGTCAAATAGAGACTGGTTCTGCAAGGTACTAATGCAATAGAATTCAGTAAAGTACTAGATCATGTTTGATTACCTCTTAGTATTTCATGACTGCTCATTCAATATTGTCTTAAAACTTACTTTTTGATATGTCAAAGATATCCTCAGTTTTGGTAGCAGCTTTATTACAAGGTGGGAGATAATACAAAATTGTGTCATCGGAGTTCATTAAATCATCTGTAACAAAAAATATGAAAATAGATTGGATCAACTGATTATATTTCTGTTTACATCTAAAACCAGATTTTCTCAAAAAGTTGAAAATGAGAGTTATGCCCATAATACTCAGTCAATGTCACGTTACAAACATAAAAGAAAAGATTGCTTGCAGGTACAGATAGTGGAGTGGGGGAGGCATTTGGAATATCACTCAGCCAATTTCCAAAAACTGCAACTGACCTTGGATGTATATAAGGCAGTTGGGTATGTAACAAAAATGTGCATTTAATTAGGCGGAAACAGTGTGAGAAAAAACTAGCTCAGAAACAACCAGAGCTATCTTTATATTTTTAACAGTAAATAACAGATGAAAAATCTTAAATTTTTAGAATGAAGAATCATTCTCAAAAATTAAGATTTTTCAGCCTTATTTAAGAATTTAAGAATCTAAAGATATTCATACAAAGATAAGATGGTTTCACATCAGTGACTATAATGAGTAGCATTGACAACGTTTTGAGGGCTAACGCCATTTTAACTGACGTCATTGAGTCCAATATACCCCATCTACTTCGTAGGTGGATGGTATGAATATCCCAAATGATAGCATTTAATTTGAAGCAAAGTTTAAATTCCGCCAGAGGAAGGAATATTCTTACAACATTTTTCACAAGTAAGAAAAATATTGTTTCTTCAGAAAGCTGTAGTAACATCTTTATGACCAAGTGTCAATTTGTTACTTTGAATTGCAGATAACTCAAATCTTAAAGACATATTTTTTTTGCCCTGCCCTCCCCTCTTCTGGATTGTCATGGATATACATACCTAGTTTTTGTTGTGTTGCTATAGCAGCCGCCTGACCTTCAACTATTGTTGATTTTAGAATAGTTTTCAATGATGTATCATCAACCTTTGTCTTTTTTCTTGCTTCTGCGGCTAACTTGGATCGCTTACTACCAAATGCACTTGTTAACAGCTCTTGCTGCAAGGATTAATCGATGGCTCAAAGTGAAACAGTTGTAACTGCCTATAAACATATAGGCAGTTACAACTGTTTCTTGCTGGACCATGTCAATGAGAATGTTTGTGACATTTCAAATAATTTAATGTGTGTCTGATGGACAGACTCTTTGAGCCTAGGTACCCAGTCCCAGTGCCATATAAGTATTTTCCATTTCTGAATAAAGACATTAGGGTCATAGATATCTATTAAGGTAGTGGACCCTTAATAGTTATGTAATGTTTCAGAAGTAATGATCTTTAACAGTGTTAACCAAGGTTTCCTAATGATTTTCATTAGGAAACTTCTGTTATATTGTGAAAGATCATGTGATCCAAAATGTTGTGCATCTATTACGGGTCCACTACCTTAAGCAAGTATTGAAGAATCTGTTAAGACTATGCTGATACACAAGTGAGATTTGCTTGTATAGAGTTTAAGGCCCCATTTTAACATTATTACAGTTATGGTTATAGGTGGTGCATTTACCCATAGTTTCCTTTCATTTCTGATACTCGTACAACCAAAACATTTCATCTTAATCAGCAGCTGCTCTTTCGACTTAGGCCTACTACTTATCTTATGCATATTGATGAAGAGCAAATTGACTAATATCAAATATCAGGTGAAAAACAAATTGACTAATGTCAAATATCAGATGGAACTTGGCTGAGGCAGGCTTTCAGCTCACAACCTAAGGATCAGAAAGCCCAATGTTCCAACATGCCATACTGGTGGTATTGTCACGCACAGGATCATCTAGCATCTGGCATGAAGTTTTCTTACAGTAGATATTCACGGAGTGCACGATTTAAAACTTAATAAGCAAAGTCTGAAATTATGGTTAAATCAAAATATTGACTGATATTATTTTTTTATCTTATAAGTATACAAATATCCGAGCGATAACATCCCGTATGATATTTTTTATGATATCACATAGTTATTTTTAGAACAAATATATAATGCGGTTATTTTTAGAAACTTGCATTTCTGTTGGAAACATCTACAAAAACAAGGCAAATAGAGGTTATAAGATAAATATAGTACGTATTGAGTGTATTGTATGATAAAAATATCTAACTCGGTTGTGGGAATTCTCCCAACTGCATTAGATATTTTTTCTCATACAAAACACTAAATACGTATTATGTATTTATAATATGACCTATGTCGCCGGAGTGAAATAACCCCGTTGAATATTTTTTATATTACACGGGTGTTATTACACTAGTGGAATAACTATGCAAATGAGCTCAGAGCGAATAGCAATGCTATTTTGTAACTGCAGCCTCGTTTTTATCTGTTTATAGATGACTCGTTTAATAAATTCAGTATTCAATGAACACTGATTCAATATTTTCTATATATATAATTGTCAATAAAATTGCCAGTAAACACTCACCTGTTCCATATAGGACATATTTTCAGAGGTTTTATTTGTATCATCTGCTTGATCCTCATCAAACTCTGCAAAATCACAAACAAACTTCATTTTTCTGCCCTATGTATTGAAAAAAAAATAGAACAAAATGGGACTTTTTCCCCCACCAACACTTTGACCCAATGTAAGCGCCACCTAAGCAAATCATGTTACTATTATCTGTTACTATAGTCCTGATACAACTTTTTGGTAAAAGTTCTTTTGTGACTGTGGCCTTTGACCAACATGAAACAAAAACAATAGGGCAATTCTTTGGGTCATGTGTGTCTATTTTAAAAAGTTTCAAGATTCTAAGTCACTTTGTTCAAATGATAAGAATCCCCAAACTTTTTTCCAACAAGAGTGCCATCGTCACAAAATACGCCGCCACTTTGCTGCTGTTTCACAGAATAATTGTAGACACTACTTATTTTGACAGAACCAAATTGAAAATGACCAAGTTTCATTGAAATCAAGACAAAAAGTTAGGAGTTGCCTTCACAAGGCTGCAATTTCAATAAGCCCAAGGCACTAAGTTTGAAGGGGGCATAATTCAGGGAAATAAATGAGCCATAAAACCCTTGATCCATGTACATCTACAGATTATGGTGATGACATTGACCAAGTTTCATTTAAATAAAGACAAAAAGTAAGGAGGAGTTGTGTTCAAAAGGCTGCAATTTCAATAAGCCCTAGATACTAAGTTTTAAGGGGCATAATTTAGGGTAAAATTAATGAACCATAATATCCTTACTTCATGCTCATCTACCAATTTCGGTTATAACATCCACCAAGTTTCATTTAGATCCAGCCAGAAACTTAGGAAGAGTTGCATTCACAAGGCTGCAATTTCAATAAGCCCCAGAGACTAAGTTTTTAAGGGGGCATAACTGAGGCAATAAGCCCCAGAGACTATGTTTTTAAGGGGCATAACTCAGGCAAAAATCAACGAACCATAAAATCCTTCCTTCATGCACATCTACCAATTGAGGTGATAACATTGACCAAGTTTCAAGAAGATCCAGCCAGAAACTTAGGGGGAGTTGCGTTGACAAGAAAAGTGGACCCAGACACTAAGTTATCAAGGGGCTTAACTCAGGCAAAAATCAACGAACCAAAAATCCTTCCTTCAAGCACATCTACCAATTGAGGTGATAATATTGACCAAGTTTCAAGAAGATCCAGCCAGAAACTTAGGAGGAGTTGCGTTGACAAGAAAATTGGACCAAGAGACTAAGTTATCAAGGGGCATAACTCAGGCAAAAATCAACGAACCGTAAAATCCTTCCTTCAAGCACATCTACCAATTGAGGTGATAACATTGACCAAGTTTCAAGAAGATCCAGCCAGAAACTTAGGAGGAGTTGCGTTGACAAGAAAATTGGACCCAGAGACTAAGTTATCAAGGGGCATAACTCAGGCAAAAATCAACGAACCGTAAAATCCTTCCTTCATGCACATCTACCAATTGAGGTGATAACATTGACCAAGTTTCAAGGAGATCCAGCCAGAAATTTAGGAGGAGTTGCGTTGACAAGAAAAGTGGACGGACGTACGAACGGACGGATGGACGGACAGACGGAGAAGATGACGCCAATATACGCCTCCGCGGCGTATAAAACTTGTATAAAGTTTCAGGATTCTTAGTCACCACTTACTTGACTTTTTGGAACCCAAAAAAAATAGGGTCCTATCTTTCATGGGCAACATTTGAGTAGAGTTTCATGATTATAAGTCAATAGGCTCTTGAGTAGGAGTCTGATAAACAAGGGACAAACTTCAAGTATTAGAAATTAACAAAGGGCAATAACTCAACAAATAAGCAAGGGAGAGTTACAGTTCTTATGCAATGCACTTCTCCTTGATGTGATCCATCCACCTATGAAGTTCCATGACCATAGCTGTTATACTTTGAGATATGCTCTGGACAAACTTCAAGTATGAAAATTAACAAAGGGCAATAACTCAAACAATAAGCAAGGTAAAGTTACGGTTCTTATGAACTGCACTTCTCCTTGATATGATCCATCCACCCATGAAGTTTCATCACCATAGCTATTATATTTTCTGAGATATGCTCCGGACAAAAACGGTCTACGGACTGACCGACAGACAGACCGACACAAGTGCAAAACAATATACCCCTTCTTCTTCGAAGTGGGGCATAATTACCTTTCTTAGGGTAAATATGAACTCTGATTTCATGTACAACTGTTTTCATAGTTCTAGGGCACTAAGATCTTGATTTAGAGTCCGGAAAGGAAAATGAATATGGACAGTGACAGATGAAAGTACAGGTAAGGCAAAAAGTGAAACCAATAAACCCCTCTCAACTTCATAGGTGGGGGATATTATAAATCAAAAACTTTTACCTGGTAAATGAGGTGTGATAGTAAACAAATCCACCTCAAAAACCTCCATCTTGCCAGTTTTTGGACAGAATGCACCCACATATGTGCTGTTTCTGAAATAATAATTGCTTGATTTTTTCAAATTACATGTTCTTGCAGTACTTTCAAGATAGACTAGATTTGACCCCTCCAAAAATTCTGAAAATATCTTAATTTGACCCGAAGAAATTTCTCCCAATGGATCATTTTGACACCCTGGAGAGGAATTACCAAGGGTCAAAATTAATATGATTTTATACTTAAAATTTTTAAAAATTACTTTGTAAAGTTCTACAAAATAAATTCATTACTAGTTTCATATCATTACAAGAAACAGTTAAAGGGTCTCTTAAATATGCAAAATCTTACTAATTATTTGCTTTTCTGTCGTTTTTGACCACTTTAAATTCAGATTTTAACCCCTTTCTAAGTGGGGAGACAATGACTCCACAAAATCAAACTAACACAAGCCCTGGGTTTCTATACTCTTTGCAACGATCACTTTCCTATCTTGAAGGAAATGCAGGATTTTTATCCCAAACAAGATGTGTTTGTGAAACACGAATGCCCCCGTAACAGCGATCTCTCGATAAGGCAAAGGTAAAGTTTGGTTAAGTTTTCGGACAGATGGACGGACAGACAGACAGACAGATGGATGGACAGACAGACATGAGTAAAACAATATGCCCCCGATCTCTTGATACGGGGGCATAAAAATTCTGAAAATATTCTTATGTGACCCCAAAATTTGTCTATAAGGGGTCATTTTGGCCCTAAATGTATTTGGTATGGAATTTTTCATAATGCTTGGGCAAATCATAAATGTATAAGAATTGAGTTTCTCCTTCACAAATTTGTAAGAAAATCATATCTGACCCGTCACGCGAAAAGGGACTATCTTTGAACTCTGTAAGATAAATATTTGAAAAAGAGTTTGTGTCCAGCATTGGTCAACCAGAGGTCGCATTTCAAAAATTCTTTCACTGGAAGGTGGATTGAACATTCTATATACAGAAAATAAGCACATTGTGAAAAGTTTCGACCCTAGTCAGTCTACGCAGTCCGCACAGTCTGGCTAGGGTCGACACTTTACGCACTACCCATTGGTCACATATCTAATATAAATCTCCAAAAAATATGCTAATGAGATTATTAAAGAAGTGGATCAGCATAACCAAGAAATATTCATTTATTATCCTCTCTTTTTATTGTTTTGAATCCTAGAAATACTAAGTCAAGGGGTCAATGACTCATGAATATGGAAACTACTTGAGCACTGAAACCTCTATCACAAAATTGGGCTTACATTCACTGATTGTGAGAAAGAAGAAATTCATATGATAAAAGTAACTTAGTACAGCAGTGTTAACCTTATATAAATTAACTACTATTAATACTTTTCTGTTTTACAAAATTTTGGACCTGTCCAAATTCAAAGGTTTTGCAGATGAAAATTATAAGTGGATTTAATTTGAAAAATAACCATTCACTAGGGTATAAAATTTTGTAGAAAAGGAAGAAATTGTTTGTCACAAACAATTTCCTTTTACTACAATATTCTCTCAATTAAAAAATCTTAGGGACGTAAAAACCAGCGATTGGAAAGGAAAGGGTTAACTTTATACATTACAAAGCTACTCATGAAACAAAGTTACTTCAGGATCATTTCCTTTGCATTAGTTGTATCTCATAAAGACACGAAACCTGAACATAGTTGCAATATTTTCAACACTTTTAAGAACATTGAGTAGCGTTGACAAAGACACAATGCAATAATATCTAAAGCTGACTGCAAGAAGATGTATTTAGACCTTACATATAAAATAGTGCAAAGTGAAGATTTTGGTCAGACTGTGCAGCTGCACAGGTTAGCCAGAAGCTCTGTTTTTCCCACATTTGAAATTGTTGGAAATGTCATGCATAGGCTCATAGTTCCATGTTTACCTTTCAGAGCCATCATTGTTGTTCTCATCAAAATTCTTGCCAACATAGGTCATACTGCTAGTTTCTGCTGCCTGAAAATGTAAAATAAACAATAACATGGTAACCCTAATCATAGTGAATAAAAATCATATGGCTAAATTGCTTTTAGATCAAAGTGATCAATGCACTGGATGCGCTAACTGCAATTGATTGATTGAATGGAGTTCAGCATGAAAAGGGTTAAAGAAAATTGACTATCATAACCCTTACTCTGCTGATCTTGTATCTAACAAATTGCAAATTTGGGGACATAATAACCAATCTTTCTCAAGCTTTTCCTCAATTATTAAGTTAAAGCTGGGTGTTTGGCTACAATCAGACTACAGGTCTTAGCAGGTTGATCTTAGTGTATACCGTATGCTTAGGCCTTTTATACAGCAGAAATTTATTGTAACAGCATAGCTAGTAATAGCAGGGATTATTTTTGGATGAGATCTATGCAAATTTTCTCATTTTTTCTGCCAGAAATCTCATTCAAATTGGCTAAATAAGAGAAAAATCTCACAGCAAAATGTAATTTCAACAAATGATTTGGATCAAATTGCCATTGAAAACTCAGATTTTCCGACTGAATGAGATTTTTCGCACATGAAATTCTGAGCAAAATACCCCTATAATAGTATTAGTAAAATAAAACAATTACATGTGAGCTTGGATTCTAACTTTTGACACTATTATTGGGGAACTAAGGATATAATACATGACTCTTAAAACAGAGTTTTGACCCTCAAAAATCTAAACATCCTACTTTGACCCTTTTATTTTAAGTACTGTAAATTGATACCAAATACAAATTATGAAAGTGTTAGATTTAATTGTCTCAATCAAATCTTATGAATCTCCTTTTCAAATCTTATGAATCTCCTTTAACACTTTCCTGTTTTACAAAATTTTGGACCTGTCCAAATTCGAAGGTTTTGCAGACGAAAATTTAAAGTGGATTTAATTTGAAAAATAAATATTTAGTAGGGTAGAAAATAGTGTGGAAAAAGAAGAAATTGCTTGTCAGAAGCAATTTCTTCTTTTTTCACAATGTTTTCTCAATCATAAAATCACAGGCACGTAAAAAGCAGGGATTAGACAGCAAAGGGTTAAAACAGGGTTTTGACGCTCAAAAATCTAAACAGCCCACTTTGACCCTTAAATTTTTTGTCAGGAGGTCAGTTTGACCCTTTAAGTTTAAGTACTATAAATTGATACCCTTTACAATTTATGAAAGATTTAAGATGTTCGATTTAATTGTCTCAATCAAATCTTATGAATCTCTTTTAAGATATGAAGGAGAAAATTGAAGAAGTCAATCAATAAAACCAACTATTTTTTTTTTCTTATTCTTCACTTATCTTACTGTTTTGACCCCTTAAACAGCAGTTTCAGTTTTGACCCCCAGACTTTTACAGTGAATAGGTCAATGACCTTATTACCATAATTTGTCTCTTTTTGGTAGAGGGTCCCTGTTCTTCATACATCTGTAGCCTAGATAGCTCAACTCTCTCCCTCTTGAGCTGCCCATGTGTAAATGTACCTGTAAATAAATAACAAGAGGACCATGATGGCCTTATACTGCTCACCTCAGTTTACTTGATAACCCAGGCATTAAAAAAGAAAAGAGATTTTCAAGCAAAAATTTAAACGATCATAGTTAAAATCTGCTCATTACCTCAAGTATCTAACAGAACAAGAGGACCCTGAGGGCCCTAAATCGCTCACCTGATATTTCAAGTAAATCATATTAAAGCCTCTTTAAATTTGGCCTACGGAGCCCGTACGGCGCCCGTATCTCGTCGTAAGCAAAAAATCGTGCGGTGACATACGGTGCCTGTGCGATCATCGCACGGTCTTACGGGCACCGCAGACACCTGCAATCTCATTTAAATAAATGTTATACACATCTTTAAAAATCACAAGCCCGTAGCCTTGTGCGGACACCGCACGGTCGCCACACGGAGATCGCACGGAAGCCTTGCGATGATCGCGCGGAAATCATACGCTTTCTTAACTATCAAACATCCAAAATAAAACCAGTAGAATCGTGCGTTGACCGCACAGCATCCTCTCTTTATCCGTACGGAACCCATACGATCTCCGCACAGGAATCTCACGGTTACCTTGCGATATCGCATGGGACCTGTACGGTCTCATCAAGGTATGTCCCCCCTCAAATATTTTCAAAATCGCATGGTCACCGTGCGGCATTGTGAACACATACGCCGTAGACCATAGCTGTCTGCGATGTCCAAAAAATCGTAAGAAAAGTCACAGGCTGTGATATCGTATGGCGACTGGGGCAAATGTAAACTAGGCTTAAGACTTCTTTTCCTATGATATGACATGAACCTTCCCATTTTCAACAGAGTTCATTCTTGTGACCTGGCAAACATTTTGATCAAGTTTCATGAAGACTCCACCATATTTGTGGTGGAATATTTCTGCCAAGTTTGGTTGATTTTGACTAAAAGGAGATGTCGTTTAAATAATTGTTTACAAAATTGTCATTAAGGCCCTTTTTTCTCTAATATAGCACGGATCCTTCCGATTTTCAAAAGACTTCATCCTCGTGACCTAACAAAGATTCTGACCAAGTTTCATGAAGATTGGACCATATTTGTGGCTTCTAGAGTGTAAACAAGAAATTTGTCATTAAGGCTCCTTTTCCCGTGATATGGCACTGATCCTTTCCATTTGAGCAATTTTTACAAGGGACCTCCCAAGGAATATTTCTGCCAAGTTTGGTTGATTTTGACCCATAAGTTAAGGAGGAGATGTGGTTTTAAGAAAATTTGACGTCGTGACGGACAGATGGACACCGGACAGTGATCGATCACAATAGCTCCCATGAGCACTTCGTGCTCAGGAAAGCTAAAAAGGCTGTTTGCACTAAGCAAGAGTTCATGAAATGAAAAATAATTTATGTAAAATGTAAATTTATTTAAAACAATTTTACATTTTTTCCCTGCAAAATGTACATTATAGTAAATAGAAGCTGCAATAAATTAACCCTATTTATAACATGACCTATGCCGCAGGAGTAAAATAACCCCGTTGAATACTTTTGATACATGGGTGTTATTTCACTACTGGCATAACTATGCAAATGAGCTAAGAACGGATAGAAATGCTATATTTTCATTGTGAAAATGACGTCATAAAATTATGCATTCTTGACATAATTTTTTCTAACGGTGTTATGTGTTTCGCAGAATAATTTGAATCAATAGATATAATATTTTTCTCGTTTTATCACAAAAAAATCAGGTCATATTATAAATAGGATATCAAATTTGTGCTCATTTAGATACCTAATTTATCAAACTTGTCATCTCAAACAGATAAAAACTTGGGCCAGCCTTGTTTTTGTCTGCTTTTTGATAACTCACTAAACAAATTCGTATTCAATGACCATTCATTCAATATCCTCTAACTATGATATGCTGACATCAAGAATATCCCAACATCAGACTAAAAAACAGAGGAATGTGTTATTGCAAGTTATTCCAGTGTTTGAAGGAAAGCAGATTTCACAAGTTTGGGGCTAACAAATAAGTAGCCAGGAGTGTCAAAACTATCTGATGTTAGTCAAACAAGCTATATGACATAATTTAAATGACCGCTAAACCTAAGAGCAAAACAACCTGTTCTTTCATATTCAAAAGTTTGATCGTTCAGTCATTTTGGGCACAGAGTTGATCCTGGACAAGTAGGAAATTGACTTTTACTTTTGACAAGTGGAAGATTCTGTAGTAACAATCATTTTTTTTAATCACATTTGAAATCAACAAAAAGAACATGATACAGAAGGCAAGTAATGTTGAAGCTGTAATGACATCAATTTCAGTGGATTTCTTCAATTATTTCTTAAACAGGATTGAGACTTCCCAACAAGAACTTACACTACGAGGGTGGATAAAAAATATGTGGACTTTAACTATAACTTTGGAATTTACAGACAGAAATAAATAAAATTTAGTACATGTCAGAAATCATTTAATGTTGACATAATACTAAATTAAAAAGAGTTTGCTATGACTTTGATGTACACAAATCCAACATTTGATATTCCTGGATAGGTGCAACCGGCGCAACCCATCTTGTAATGTAACTTCCTAGTGTTACCACCCAGAATAGTGCCCTCAATTTGGACCAAACCATTCCAAACTTTGCCCATTTACTTGTTGATGTAATCTGTTAGGAATTTAGGATGTTTAAAATTTAAGCATAATCCATTCGGTATTTTTAAATTCAACCTTAGTAAGCTAAGGGCAGGCTTCAATTTTTGATATTTGTTATCAATACCGTAACATCATATCAAAGACGTTACCATGCCCTGGTACCAACTGACTACATGTTTTAGAATGGTTACTTCAGATGACCAACTAGTTGGATTTCATTAAAATTTACATGACAAAAAGGAATTTGCCCAAATTTAAAAACAGTGTAGTTTTCTTTTCAAAGTCTGTGAAATGAAAATATCTGTAACATAAGTCTACGTAATTTTTGATTCATCCTCTCAAATAAATAACTCTGCCTTGAAAGGGGAAAATAGGTGATGATGACAAAGATCAGACTGCACATATGAGCAGGCTGATCTTTGTCTATACCACCTTTTAATACAAGAATATTCCGGGTTCAGCATGACAAGGGTTAATAGACTAATTGCCTCAGTCCACCCAGCTGTAGCTAGGTAGCAGTGGTTAGGATCCATTGCCTCTCTCTCTAGGATAGGTTGAAAACTGGTATCGGTTAGAGGTTGCCAGTCTGCATTTTGTACATATGGTAGGGATTTTTTTCATTTCTTCACAGAGGCCTATAAAGGTTGATATTTACCTCATCATTTTTTAGAAAAATGAGGGGTACCATGATTTTCATTTTTAGATATTTTAGAACCCCAAATCCAAATTCTCTTCAGAATGAGTGTATATATAATCCCAATTATTCATTATCTTTCTATTACCAATTTTTTATTGAATTTTTGCTATGACAATGTAAGAAATGTGCCTCAGAGAAGAATTTCTTTTGAACCCTTGAACACCTTATATGGATCTGCCACTGAATTCTAAGTAAACAGCTATTCTGGGAAAAAGGAAGAACTTCTTATTGTTATTTAGTATGGTCTGAGACATAAAATAAGTATATTTCTGTTGCAGTGCTCCAGATAATTTCAAAGGCCATCAGTACAGTACTGATTGAAATAATTTTCAATCAGTACCTAATATTGGGGATCAGTACAACTTTCGGTAAAGAGCAAATGGAAGGAATGTGAATTTTCATTTCTTTCTTTATTATAACCTATAAAACAAGTTTTTGTACCTGAACTGCTTTAACAACAATACAGCAATCCTTTTATTAAATATAGTTTTCTTTTTTTTCTTAATCATTGAACATTCTTAAAAAAATACCTTTTTTTATATTTAAATTCAGTAATAATAATAATTGAGACAGTTAAGAACAGAAAAAATACCACCCCCCCATCCCTGGATCAGTTAAATGTTACATTAAAATGTTTTATCGTATTGAATTTTCTTAAATTGTTGTTTTAAATAGCTTCCTTTTATTGCCGCAAAATGATCATCTTAATATTTCATAAAATATGCGTATCTACTTTAACCAGCGTAAGCATCAGAAAGAAGAGTCTACTTTCACTTTACCTTCTCACGGTCGGAAGAACGATTATAACATAGCACTCAAACTGATGAATTAGGAGGAATAATTAATTTTGAACCGCAGATTCCTGATCAATAGTCATTTTTACTCAGATTGTTGATATCTTTTGTCCAAGCAGACATTCAAACAGTCGCGAACGAATTTGCTTGCCTCGAACCTTTTCGGTATAGGGTACCTTCGTTTTACCGCCTGAACTTTTTTTCAGTGATGGAGTATGTTGATTCGTCCATGAACGATTTGATAAATGATCTGGGTTTTAGTGAGCTTTTTTGAGTAATCCATTGAAAAAAAGATTCCCATGACGTATTATTTTTATCTGCCGATTAGCGTAATTTTGCGGTAATTTTTGCGGTCAGCAGATCAGCTGGTCTCGTAAGCGCCTCGATGCTTGGTACCGCATTTTTTAAAATAATTTTCCCATGGTCCGCATTCCACTGTCACGGGAATAGTCGAAAACGATCGTTAACTTCCGAGTACGTATTTACGTTACTAACAATCGGGAAACTTCGGCGATGCTACTTTCCAGTTTACAAAAAAGTCCAAGCGGGTAACGTAGATGCTCGTCAATGTCAGGAATAGCGAAAATGATGATCTTATATTCTACAAGAGTAACTTCCCTTTGATTTACGGGTTCGTACCCAATAATATCCGTACACGCCCAAAACATTCCGTATCTTTTACGGAGTTTTGCTAAAAATGATCCGTAATCAGTAATTTTACATCCGTAAAATACGGAAAAACGGAGCTTACCTAGAGTGCTGTGTTGTGATGAGTGGTTTACACAATTAAGGTCAAAGGTAATGGTAAACCGCGGGGTCATGACCCTGAAGTGTAGACTGGTCCCTCTGTCGACTATTATAAAAGCCGCTAGGTAGTCACAAAAACAAGGTCACACTGTATTGACTTTTCAGTATTTGATGACGTGCATGCACCTAGCACTTCTGATTGGCTAATGAATTGTCTGTAAACAACAAGCCAGGAGGGCGCGCTATTTTGTCTTCCTTGTAAGTTTGTTTTTAAGGTTAGTTCCGAAGGGAATATACATTCATAGATAATTTACATTGGCATTGCTCTTACCTTTTTTCATCAGTATGTAATCTTTTCACACTGTACAGTGTTCCCACTGCTACTTCAATCTGGGGGTAAAAATGGCTATTTTACAGCATGCTGAACCCCCTCTATATGAGAAAGAGAATGCTGTTTGCAAAATTAGGGGGTACATGCTTCAATTTGGGGGTAAATCACCCCCATTTGAGGGTTTTTGGGAACACTAAGTCCCATATATTCTACTTTTGTTACGGAGCGGAGTCTTGTTTTCGACATTAGACTGGAAAATTTCTGTATGGATAGGCCTCTAGACTATGGACAAAAAATCGGTGTTTACCTGTAGGATCATACATGAGTCCACAGTTGTACCAGTCTACCTGAAGTGTGACAGGAAATTTAAAGAGGGGCACCAGTCTATCCTGGTACTGGGGAGTCAATTGGAAGCTTGCCTACTCGCAACATGACATGCAAAAGAAAATGGAATCACTCCCAACTACATAAGACTGCCCTGTGAAGGACAGTACCAGCACCAAAACAAAATGGATCACAGAGGCAGCTGCCTACATAGATCTCGACACCAAGTAAGGAAGAAAGACGGGTATAACCCTGCTCCATTCTGGAAGCCGTGAAAGAGTAGCACACTCTGAAAATACTTTATTAATGTATCTGGTATGGTGACGTATTCTCAAATTATCACCAATACAGTCAACTGGCCAATAGCGGATCACTAGTGAGAACTTTGTTGATTATTTTTCAAAGAAACGTGACAGAATCCCAATTTTGGTTTTAGGAGGTAATAAAATTTGTACACTTTGAAGTGCAACATACATCTTTAGTCAATCAATCAAAACAGTTGCATCGTCCGCGAAATAGTAGTGTACGTAAATTAGCCATTTCCGGATCAATTTGGCCAATAGCGGATCACGTGATGAGATGACTCTGGGGGCTGTCTCAAAATGATTTTGAACTGTCATCACTGTCAAACCAACATGTTTTCTTCCGTTAGAAGTGATTTTTACAATAATTTTGTCATTCCAATATTGATTGAGTAGGACAAACAAAATAATTGACCTGACATTTATTTATTAAGCTTCTTACAACACAAATTAACTAATAATCAACATATTGATGATTTAACTGTCTAAAAAATGTATAAAACCAAAGGTTTTTATATATTTCATCGATCCAAACTTGAATTACGTTTTTAGACTGGTTTTTAGACTGCATTAATTTGAATTTGTAATATTCTATTTATTGCCTTCTGTGTAAGATACATTGTAACAAAATAATAATGTAATCCTATCATTTTTCATTTTCCAATTCCTGATTTTTCAAATCCGAAAATTATCATTTGCTTCAGTATCTACCCATTTACACATGACACAATTTTGGGCTGGTTGAAATTTAAAAAAATAAGTGCTGTACCAGAATTTTAAAGTATCACTTTTTTCAGTTATGGAAAATTGAAAATATGGACCTTTTCAGTTGAAACCATTTGGAGAGAAATAGAAATCACTTGTACACTTGCAACTAGAAAGACAGTTCTAATCACCTACCTGTTACCAGACAAAATTTTCACTTCGTAACTACAGCTTGATCAAAGCTGTCGTTACAAGATTTAAGAATAACAACAACGACATGTATTTTTTAAAAACTCTTCTTATTCTAGGTATAAATTAGCATGGGAAACAAAAAGCAATTTGTTATAACCAAATCGTCATGTACACTTTGTTTTCCTGACCAATGCCAAGCATGGTTCAGAAATCCATATATGTTTACACTTATCCTTGCGGCAAATCATTTATTTTGTTTTGCGATATAGTGAATCTAAACACATTAGAGCAGTTCTATTGCACATTTTCTGGTATTGTTGACAACAGTGCCTTTATCTTATTTTCATGATGTAACTGTTTCAAATTTTGATAGAGGCTGCAGACAACTGGTGGGAAGTGATGGGGCCTTAAACATACTTAATGAAATAAAATCTTTAAAGAAATTGAGTGTGGTAAGCAACCGAGGCTTCTTTTACAGTCCTGTTTTCTTTTTTTTAAAAAAAAGTATCTAAGTATCTTTAAAACATTAGAGTTGTAGATCGATTGAAAATGATTAAATAATACCCCAAAAGCAATTATTTCTAACCACCATAATTTGGGCCAATTTTTCAAAATTTTCAACACTTTTTTCCCTCTGGTTTGATACATTTATATAGGTAGAAAATCTTATATCAATGGCCAGATACTTCTGTAATCTCCTAACTACCACCTTTTTCATTCAAGACGTAGATCTAGTTAGGTATTTTGGGGGAATAAAATACCAAAGTTATAGCCCTTTAACATTTAGACTCAACGAACAATTTAAAACACTTTTTTTTACAAAAAAAAGAAAAAGTTTTTGTGAAAGATGAATACCCCAGAAAAGGCCATTTTCATGACCTCGTCACATGAGGCTGACCTTGGTATCTGAAGATGCGCACTATTGAGATTTAACATTATAACAACTATGAACATGGTATCTTGAATAACCTTGCAGTAATTGGCAATGTTGGGGATTTTTTGTTAAGTGTTGCAGACAGACAGACGGAAAATGGTCAAGCGATATTATCCCGATCTTTCAATGTACTGGTATAAAAAAAAAAACAACAAAAAAAAACCAGCCAGATTTGCAAAATTTCTAGGAAACTTCATCCGCTACTGCTGTCAAACAACGACATTGCTTAACAGATAAATGATCTAAATATAGGTCAGTTCTCAATTTAATACAATGTTTTCAGAATTAATCAAAACCAGATAAGAATTGGGATCGATAAATTTCTTATCATTTTTTCTTTAAGAACTTCAATAAATTAAATCAAAATGCATAAGTAGCTAGGTTCGGCGCGGTTTTCTTTATAAAATATTTGGTTTGCTTATTTTGAGACGCCCCCTATGATGCCCACAGCTGATCCGCTAATGGCGAGTAAGGGTTGGCGATTGTTTCTTTTTATTGTACACAAAAAGGTGGATAAAACCACGCGAAAGCATAGAGAACCAACAAAATATGCCCCCTTTTCGTGATTTCATCCACTATTTGAAGTTGTACTCGTTTACTCGCCTTCAATTTTGCAGACGATTTTTTTTCTTTGAAATTCCTATGACGTAATATTTCAGTCAAACAGACGCTTGACTAGCGTTTCGTCGGTCTGAAGCACTACAACAACAATGTGAACTGTCAAAATTTTGTTATGCTACGAAGAAATGGACAGTGTCTTGGGATAGAATATTAGTTTCTTCTTCGGCATTTGCAAGTGAAAGGAATTGAAGATGGAAATCAAAGTGATCCGCTATTGGTCATGATCCGCTATTGGCTAGTTGACTGTACTAGTTCAAGTCATACCTAACTGAACTCTTCGTTTGCCACTTCCATGTTCAGAACAATCAAACGCTATTTGAGCCACATCCATCGTGTCGTGATCAACATTCATGAGCTCTCCCAGGGTAAATCGCAGTATTTTGGATTCCCTCGAAATAGACTGGATAATTTAGGGTGTAGACTGGAAATATAATCAGAAGACTAGAATTCATAAATGCTTTCATTTAAAAAAATGAATTGAAAAACGTAAGAAAAAAATGAAAAAAAAGAGAATATATTATATTTATAATATAAAACATAAATTCTTTCCATATATTCAGAATTACCACAATTTAAACAAACCGTATCAGATAAGCTACTCATGTTTACGTTGGTGGTCGCCCTACATCAGACAAAAAGTGAGAGACAAACTAATGGAAAATCTCCAGAAAGGGAACAGTACAGAAGACCCCTGCAACAACTCAAAGAATCATTATTTACCCCAATGGAGAAAAATATTCCAAGTAAAGAAATTAAATCAAGAAACACCATACACTGGATTAGACACAAGGAAAGGAAAGCCGCATAAAAAGAAAGCAACGACTCTATAACCAAAAAAAAAAAAAGGACTAGCAAATGGAACAACTATAGAGCTTTTCAAAAAAAACCCTGCAAAACCAACTCCTTAGGGCTGAATTGGAACATGTCAACAGAAATATTATAGAAGGTCCAGACTGAACTAACAATCATAGACCTTTCTCGGGAAATTATCAAAAAAAATAAATAAATAAATAAATAAATAAATAAATAAATAAATAAATAAATAAATAAAATAAAAAGAAAAAAACAAGAACAGGTGGAATTGCCCCGCTTAAAGAAGGGACTAATCTGTATTTACTAAAACCACGTGATTTCAAGGAGATCGTACACGTGAAAGTATCGGACGTGATCCACGCCCGGTCAGGTCTGTTCTGTCACGACAAACTTGCCGCAAGGATTCCCGACTGCGTTGTGATATGGTCTGTCCATGTTCGGCCCGGGGAAAACAGATATGATTTTGCTTCAGCGCTGTTAATCCTTAATTTTTTAAAAGTTTTTCTGTAGGAAAAATTATCTAGCATCAGGAACTGAATATTAAGCGATCACACCCAATGTGAAGAAATCACATCTTATGAGCGACCACATCAAATTAGCATCCACCTCTATTCAGCGACTATAATGAAAATGACGCTAACAATTTACCTAACTATACATACTAAACGTGTTTGCTTTAAAATATTGTAATGCCCCTCCTTCTGGACCCTACATAACAACGACTAGGGAGGGGTCATTGCCTGGACTCAGAAATCATATTGATAGAGTGCGGCTTGGGTCAAACAAAGGTTCCAAAAGGAAAGGAATCACGTTGGACCTCTGGTGAAACTTAAGCCTTTTGAAAGTTTGGTTTAAACCTATTTATTTCACATCAATTTGGAAACAAGTTCTTACAACTTAGATTAATCCCTCCCGATTCTGCATGGTGTCCTTTTGAAAGAAAAACAACTTTCAAATTCGCAAAGTAAAGTATACTAAGTCACCATTTCAACAAATGACAATTGTTTAGCCTAGTCCTAGGAATTGAAAATGCGTAAGATAAAGTAATAAGGCAGATCTATTGGCGATTAAAACCTGGTCAATACAGTTTGAAGCTTGGGTTGCGCGGTTTGTCGTCCAAGGTTGATTTCAACGACTCAGAGGGAACCAGTTGTAACTGCCTATAGGTTTATAGGTAGTTACAACTGTTTCCAACTGAGCCATCGATATGGTATATGGAATAAAGAGAGATAGCCTATAACGTAAGTGTCACACAAGTTAGCACTTCTACAAAAACACTAGTTTTTGAAAAACGTTTTCATCCACGTGAGTACTGAGTTAAATAAATGTTAAAGATAAGGATTTGGACCAAACACACGTCAGTCAACTTAAACAGAAGACCCGGTCAGACTTATATTGAGCTATCGTCATGTCAGCGATTAAGTTATTGGCACAGCTTCAGGTAAATATTTTTTTCATTCAAATATTATCGATGATTTTATCATTTTTATGTATTTCAGTATTGTTATTATTATCATCATTTATATAAATTCTGTGAGATAATAATAATTTGTGATTTACTTATACATTTTCGTACGCCTTTTTGGTAAAATGAAAACCCTTTTCTTGAAGCCACCATAATAATACAGTTTATAGCGCTAGAAGTACTAATTATGGGGTCCAGGTTTCGTGAATATAAACATTTGTTGGGTGCCGTGGTAACACTGGTGAATTAAATACAACGAATCCGAAGTTGATTGTTCTTTTTACCGCGATATGACCTAAAATCGTTTAAAGTGGTACAGACCTCATAAAAACCACACCAAACAAACGTATAACAAAGCTGGGTGGACTAAGGATCTGCCGGTTTGTAAAGTATCCTGCCAAAATACACTACCCGCCCCTACCCTCCGCTTGTGGGACTTGAACCCTCAACTATCCGAATATGAGTAGAGCGAGCCAGATAAACATGTCAGAATCCAATATTATTTATTTAATTAATTATTAGTTTATTGAGTTCCCAGCTGGTCCCTTTTTGCAATGTTGGTCACAAATAGATTTAAGATACTCAAACATCTTTCTTCATTAAGGAAATTTTTGCCAAATGTTTTTGTCTCCATCAGTCTACACCAGCCTGGCCAGGGTCGATAAATTTGGCACTTCACAAGCGGTCTTGTTTTACGTGATGGGCCCGATATTTGAAATTTTGGGAAATATCCAACGATCGACTTTTTTTTTTTTTTTTGCATGAAACAGGCTTCCATTCATAATCGGTTGTGACAACATATGAACATAAGCGATGTATCGCTATTTTCCTACTCCTTTTAGATAATGTTCGTGTGGCTAACTTATGCGTTTATCCTGTCTAACGCTCAGGGCTGTATGCCCCCGCATTCAGCCTCTCCTTCTACTAACGTCTATGCGATCCCTATATTTTTTATTTTTGCAGATACTGTTTGTATGGTTAACTAATGCATTTATCCTGTCTGACGGTCAAGGCTGTATGACCCCGCCACCAGCCTCTAACTTTACAAACGAACGATACAATGGATTGTGGTACGAGATAGGTAAACAAAATGTTAAAGTTAACATTATCGCCAAATTAACAAGATGAATGATTTTGGAATGAATTAGGAAAGAAATTTAAAGAGTGTATGGAGCGAGTTTTTAGTGAAATTTAAGGGAAGTAATGCAATATCGACAATTTCGTCCAAATGTGACAAAATTATCGATATTTGTTACCTCCCTTTGATAAGATACGCATACATGTTCTGATGTCCGCGCACATGTCTCTCTTTCTTCACGAACCAATCAAACGTTTATAAAATTCAACCAAGTCGGTAAAATCTTGGATTTTTTTTCAGTAGTTTTCATTTCTAATGTTGCTGTTGATTATTACTTTTTTTATCGATTCCGAGGGTTTCCGAATGGTTTGAGTGAGTGATTGCACACATGTTCTTTCTTTCTTCACGAACCAATCAAACGTTTATAAAATTCAACCAAGTCGGTAAAATCTTGGATTTTTTTTCAGTAGTTTTCATTTCTAATGTTGCTGTTGATTATTACTTTTTTTATCGATTCCGAGGGTTTCCGAATGGTTTGAGTGAGTGATTGCACACATGTTCTTTCTTTCTTCACGAACCTATCAAACGTTTATAAAATTCAACCAAGTCGGTAAAATCTTGGATTTTTTTTCAGTAGTTTTCATTTCTAATGTTGCTGTTGATTATTATTTTTTTTATCGATTCCGAGGGTTTCCGAATGGTTTGAGTGAGTGATTGCACACATGTTCTTTCTTTCTTCACGAACCTATCAAACGTTTATAAAATTCAACCAAGTCGGTAAAATCTTGGGGTTTTTTTCAGTAGTTTTCATTTCTAATGTTGCTGTTGATTATTACTTTTTTTTATCGATTCCGAGGGTTTCCGAATGGTTTGAGTGAGTGATTGCACACATGTTCTTTCTTTCTTCACGAACCAATCAAACGTTTATAAAATTCAACCAAGTCGGTAAAATATTGGATTTTTTTCAGTAGTTTTCATTTCTAATGTTGCTGTTCATTATTACTTTTTTATATCGATTCCGAGGGTTTCCGAATGGTTTGAGTGAGTGATTGCACACATGTTCTTTCTTTCTTCACGAACCAATCAAACGTTTATAAAATTCAACCAAGTCGGTAAAATCTTGGATTTTTTTCAGTAGTTTTCATTTCTAATGTTGCTGTTGATTATTACTTTTTTTATCGATTCCGAGGGTTTCCGAATGGTTTGAGTGAGTCTTTGGAATGAATGAACGGAGCGCTTAGTGAGCGATTCAGAAAGGCTTTGATCGCAATGCGAGTAAATTTCAAGATGATAAGAATTGTATGTTAAAGTTTCATATCCATAGCTTATCTATACGGGAGTATGAGTACAGTTAATCACACCATGAAACTTAGACTCAGATAGATCAAAGCCATTCAATATCACTCGCTCACCGCTGCATTATTCATTCCAAACACTCACTCTATTCCGAAATTGATAAAAAAAATGCTTCTAAATTGTTCAAAGTAATTGAAACATTTCAATTAAATAGGTCAAATTATTGCATGTTTTCATCAGCTGGTGTTGATTTTTTTAGCGTGAAGACACAAAACGGTAAGAAAAAATACGTAGATCTTAATAAGGGAGGTAAAACTATATAGCTGATTTCGTAAAATTGGATGAAATTATAGGCCTAGAACCGCCAAAACTGCATATCAACGTATAAAGGCAAAGGTTGATTAATGGTTTCGTGAAGAGCAAAATTATTTTTTGTTGTTTACCCAAGGTAAGATAAAGCGACCTTGTATTGAAACAAACAAATATCTTGCATATGATCTGGTAGTCAGTCAGGTAGAAGGTTAAATGCTTGACCAGAAAATATACAGAATACATACCTGATTTGAGTAATCCACTAAATCGAAACTAGAACCAGTGACATTACATATCACTTCAAGTAATCACTAAAGCGAACATGCAATCTCTCATCATGGCTTGAGGTTTAAGTTCCAAACCAAATAACAACTATCTTGTCTTTAAGATCCATAAAAATGAAAGTTAAAAATGCTACTGAACAATTACATAAATGAAAAAACCTTGTAAATCCAAAATACATGTGTAAGAAAATTGTGATGTCAAAATCATTCAGGTAAAATGCAGACTCCTGGCGGTGCAGCGTTCGAGAAAGACTGTGTGTGTACAGTGATAGATATCACCCCAGTTCAGGGAGCTAAAAATGGAGACTCAACTGCAGTGAATAGCTGTAGAAAACTGGCACCAGACGGCGGATTTCTGAACGCTACAGGTATGAACCCTTACAACTTGCACAGCCAATACGTATTTTATCTTATAACTATACAAATATCCGTGTGATAACGTCCCATATGATATTTTTTATGGTATCACATACTTATTTTTAGAACAAAGATTTAATGCGGTTATTTTTAGAAACTTCAAGAAACATCTACGAAAACAAGGCAAATTGAGGTTATAAGATAAATATAATACGTACTTAATGTTTTGTATGAAAATAATATCTAACTCGGCTGTGAGAATTGATAATTGTCTCGGCAGTGCCTCGACAATAATCAATTCTCCCGACCTCGTAAGATATTTTTTCTCATAAAAAACACTAAGTATGTACTATATATAGAAATCATAAGTAACGACCTATCCAATTCATGTCAGTGGCGGATCCAGGATTTCTATAAAGCGGTCCGGACATACTTAGAGGGGGTTTGCTCTCCTAGTCTTATTCAATTTTAACCCTTATTCTGCTGAATATAATTTTCATAAAACAAATTTACTATTTTTTTACATATCAAAGAGACTGTCCCAGGGTTTTCACCACAAAAAGTGTAGACAGTATTTGCTAAGATCAGACTACACAATTGTGTAGACTGATCTAAGTCTATGCTGTCTTCCAAAGCTTTGTATCCAGGAATATTTCATGAACAGAAGGAGAAGGGTTAATTAAAATTATACATGATAATTAATGAATTGAGCTTCAGAAGAGAGGTTCGTTTTAACCCCCGAACCCCACCTCTGGATCCGCTACTGCAACTAATTCCCCCATATCGTCAATATGCCACCGAAAGGTTCAAAAGAACTATGCTCTTGGATGGCCAATATACGAACACCTTAAATTATGGATTGTAATATCATTTTTAAAATTAAAATACTATTAACTAATAAGGATCTAGTTGTTTAACACAAGATTGTTCTATCACGCTTGTTTGCATTTCCGTTCATTTATCGTCGCTTCCGTAGTAAATGCCCAAACAAGCGTCGCCCCCAGAATATGGATATATTTTACGGGGAATAGTGCAAGGAAAGACGACAAAACTACTGCTGAGATCCGCCATGGTTCTTTAACGTGATCGGTGTATAGCATCGTCACACGGGACCTCGGTTTAACGCCTCATCCGAAAGACAATTTGCTTGACAGCTCGGCAATCGAACCCACGACATCGAACTCTAATTGATTTGAAGTCACGTGTTCTACCGTCTGAGCTTATTGGGATGACCATCTCTATCTTACTTTTCTTTACCCCCCCCCCCCCCCCCCCAGCTTGTTTAATCGTTAGTCCGTTTGTTGAAACGTTAAAAGTGAAACTCAGTGGGTTTCTTTAGACGTTGCTTCTTTTTGTTTAATGTTACCCTGTTTGTCTGCCTGTATAAAAATACACAACTATAAACCAATACATTTATCGCTTTCTACTCTAATGGCGTTAACGGTCTGTCTTGTCGGAGGTCAGAGGACTTGACCAACGATCTATTAACTTTATGATGTATACTTTTTTCTCAGGAAAATTGACGGATGAAGTTGTTCCGGGACATTGGAAAGAAGGATTCTTCTTTTTCACACCAAAGGTAAATACTTTTAGAACAGTCCTGTATAGGGAAAGCTCAATCTTAAACGAACTTATATTTGGGGTGTCTTTTTATATAGGGGGTTGTCTTAATGGTTGTACGTCGAAAGAATGAATTAGCCAGCTAGTTTTTGCCATTGCTTTTTGACACGTGGTCAAATGGTGGAGAGTCGGCTTCTTGGTCAGGAGGCTCCGTATTTGATTATCATTGATAACGATCGGCCCTGGTTCTCTCATAGGACCATAACTTAAGCCTAGTTTACATTTACCACGGTCGCCGTACGATATCGCAGCATGCGAATTTTCTTACAATTTTTTGGACATCGCACACAGCTACGTTTTGCGGCGTTTGTGTTCACAATGCCGCACGGTGACCGTGCGATTTCGAAAATATTTGAGGGAGAACATACCTAAATGAGACCGTACGGGTCCCGTGCGATATCGCAAGGTAAACACGAGATCGCAGGTGTCTGCGGTGCCCGTAAGACCGTGCGATGGTCGCACGGGCACCGTATGTCACCGCACGGGCACTGCACGATTTTATGCTTACGGCGAGATACGGGCGCCGTACGGGCTCCGTAGGCCAAATGTAAACGAGGCTTTAACCATTATGTAGGCCTATAAATCTTGTTTCTAAATCGATCTATAATCACAAGAGTTGTAATCCATGATAGTAGTGAAGTGCTTAAAAGGAGAGGCTCCTTTATACACTTGTGGCTCTTTTTCGTAAGGATGGCTGTTGATTTGGTAAGGCAGATTGGGTTCATACGTTTTTATAATATGTTACTCGTAAAGCGGAAAAGGACCATCTGGGATTTCAGTATAATGCATATTCAAAAGAAAAGAATGCTTCCACCGGAGATCAACCAAAGACCGAATAATAATAATAAAAAAAAAATAGTAGGGTAGAAAGGACATTTTAGATTTAGGAAATAAGCCCAGTGCGAAAGATCCGTCCCTAGTCCGCCTGTGCAAGCCACGTTGTCTGACTAGGATCAACACTTTACACAGTACCAATATGGTCCGATTCTCCCGACGGTTTATATGATGAGCTGTATTATAGAAGTTAAATATGTAATGATCTGATACAGTTTGGTTGATTTCTACCAAGGGTAGGAGGTCGGTGTGGTGAAAGATGGAGAAAAAAAAACCACAAAAAACACGATTTAATAGAGGAGTATCTACCACATTTAATGGCGAATAGTTGGTGCGATAATTGTTGTTGATTGACCTACAGCTCATTGGAACGACAATATGTGTTATCAATATAACTCATTTTTAGGTAGCCATGAATGAAATTCAACAGTTGCTTGTTTATTATTTTAAAGGCTGATTTGGAGTTGAGCCACAAAGTTGTTTTGTCATATTTTTAAGGCTGATTACACCATCATCTACCTAGACGATAACCTAGCTATCGAGTATGACTGTACTAGCGTTCTGTTCCTCACCAACTACTGTATACACCTGTTGTCAAGGACACCAACAATATCGACAGCAGACGAACAAATGTTGATAGACTTCGCCAATAAATTACAACTCAATAACCAGAATATTCCATATAAAAAGACTTTACAATCTGGGTGCTGGTAATCGCGATCTTTGGTGTTTTTGTTATTCTTCGATAATTTATTATATTTATACGTGTAAATAAATGTAAAGAAGTTGGAAACCTTTTATCTCAATCTTTCTGTCATATATGATTTTTCATTTCGTCCTAGGATAAGAGATATAGGCTTTTTATCTTATAACTATACAAATATCCGTGTGATAACATCCCGTTTGATATCTTTTATGATATCACAAAGTTATCTTTAGAACAATGATATAATGCGGGTATTTTTAGCAACTTGCATTTCAGTTAGAAACATCGACGAAAATAAGACAAATACAGGTTATAAGATAAATATAATACGTTCTTAGTGTATTGTATGATAAAACATCTAACTCGGTTGTGAGAATTGATAGGCCTAATTGTCTCGACAGAACCTCGACACTTATCAATTCTCCCAACCTTGTTAGATATTTTTTTCATACAAAATACTAAGTAGGGTTATATATATATATATATATCAAACCATTAGGAATCAAACAAACTTGACAAAAGAGTATCCCTAGATCGTCAGGTACTCGTAGACGCTGATCTTGTTCAACTTGTTTTATCAATTTGATTGAATAAATGGCATAATTATATCCTCTCATAGGCCTTATTAGAATTTCGAAAATTATACTCACTAAGACGGCGACCCCCAAAGAAAATATAGTATAAAGGCGATATGTGGACTTTAACAAAAGATAAATGCCCTCTAATCGCTACCTTTGTGTGATATGAGTGTTAGTGAATAATCAAAACGTCGTAACAGCTTGAATAAGCTATAGTTAAGATATTTTGATCGTTTATCAGCTTTTTTAAGAGGATCAATTTGTATTAGCCTCAAGCGGACCGTCAAGTCATAATATAGCTTTTGTTGTTCATGAAGTATAATTAAAATCGATCTTCCACGAAAAACAAACGGGTTTCTATTTCTTTAATGTAAAAAATGAGACGAAATGTAAACTTTTAGGATGATATTTTCATAAAGAGCGTCTTTTTGCACGTGCTTGCTATGCAACGTTTATGATGACGTTAATTTTTGAACTCCGCTTAGATAACGTCATATAGGTGAAATGAACGAAAGCGGGATATTAAGTCTCGATAACTTTACTGGTTAGGCAGTGAGTTTATCGTGTGAATAATCTCGATAATCCATTGAAAAGCATTAATGAACGAGAATTATGATAATTAATATTGTTTTATCTTTCTTTTTGATATTACGTAAAGCTAAGGGCAAACTTTCACTTTTAGCAATAATAAATGCTAGGTTACCTGACCTCTTATAACCAATTTTCATACAATCAATACTGCCTTCTATTGCCCCGGAAAAAGAAAGATTTGGAAAACATTGATGAAAATGCTTCTTCGAAGCAATTTCTTCAATATCAAAATGTTTTTTGTGATTTTTCTTAATAAAATAGGTAGGTATATAAAATGTCATTAACCAAAACTTAACTTAAACGAAAGTCTAAATGGCTACTTGGTTTTCGGTGAAAAAAGTAGTATGCCATTTGTTATGTGAAAATGACAGTGGTCAAATTGTGTTAGGAAATTTATTCAAGAAAAAAAAACTTAAAAAAAAGAATTAAGATCCGAAAAGTATTTATCTTGTGTGTGTTTTTTTTGTGTATTTGGTTTAATGCCACTTTTAACATTTGCCTTTACAGCACGGCGGCTGGTGTATATACTCATAGTAACCTGTGGTTTCCCACCAAAGTTCTACCACAATATTTCATCCGCCCCACCAGCTTCTCATCCCACTTTGGCATACTTTTTGACTTACGCCTGTCGGCGGGAGGGAAATGACTCGGATCACATTGACTTTTGGATGAATGTTTATAAGAACTCACAATCCCCAGATTAAAAGCCCAAAGAGCTAGCCGGGTCGGCCCGCAGAGTATTTAGGAATGGAACGAGTTTTAACATGATTCCATACCTATAATTTTAAAACATGTGGTGTAATTCTGGCGTTTATGGTAATTGGATATACAAAGAAATCAACATATAATTTTCTTCGCCAATTGTGTATCGTCCTTAAAAAAAGACCATAAAAGTTTGTCATTTTGGGGGTAGATTTATCCTTTTTTTTCATTTTAACAAATATGCGAACATATAACGAAATCCAGGAGGATGCTCAGAAGGGCGTTCCATGGTACTTAGCCGCATCATTTACCAACTGCACTCGAATTTCACGCCTGTACCAATCCTTTGTGACGATATATACGACGTTTTTATCATTTAACCGTTCTAATGAACGTATTTCCTAGTTCGGTCACGACATATAAAGTCAAATGTGTTTCAAATGTGATCCGAAACATTTAATAGAAAAGTTTTTCCATGGCGGGTCTAATATTTGTTAGCTCCACTGGCCGAAGGCCACTGGGGCTATTGTCATGACGCTGTGTCCGTCGTGCATATGTTCTTACGTGCGTCCGGTCGTAAACTTTTTCTTTAAAAAATTTCTCCTCAGAAACTACTGGATGGATTTCAACCAAACTTCACAGGAATGATCCTGTGTGACCCTCTTTCAGAGTTGTTCAAGAAATTTTGTTTGAAAAACATGGATTTAATGGGCGTGGCTAATTTCCAAATATGGTAAAAAGCGACTTTTTTGCTCAGAAAAAAATGGATGGTTACTAATTAAATTTTACAAGAATGATCCGTGGGTGATCCTTGATCAGTCTGCAAAAAATATTGTGATCAGATGAAAAATATGCATTTTATAGGCGGAGGTCATTTCTCTATATGTTATATTGTAGAAACTATGAAAATCATTTTCTCAGAATCTTAGTGATGGATATTAGCCAAATTTCACTGGAACGATCCTATCAACCAAGTTTTTCCTATGGTAACCCATTATAAGGCTGAACATAATTACCGTGATTGGATGAAAAATGTGTATTTAACAGGCAGAGGTCAATTTTCTATATGTTATTCATCAATCATGAATTTTTCTTTGCAGAACTGTTTCAGTTTGTGACACTTAAAAACACTTATTTACTTGTTTGAATCATGTTCCCTTGACTCTGACGAAATTTCAGTTTTCTTGAACATCCTTTTCACTGTTACAGCCACATATTTTGATTATTAAAGACTCAAAAGATCACGAGAGCATTTTTCAGCTCGATAAATAATAATCTCGCATCTTTATTTGACAACAGTGTTATTTTCTAGCTTTCTAGGTTCAGGAAAGCGATTAAGGACCATCGAGGTCCTCTAGTTTTATGTTCCTTGAGTTTGACAAAATAGCATTTTTCGACTTTATTATTACGCCAATGTCCATCATGGTTATTATCACTACAATATCCATCAATTAGTTAATCAATTAGTTGGTTAGTCAATCATTTGCTTTATTTTGCTTTGACCACATTACTGCTTTTAAATTTGTTTGCTCTAAGAACCCAAGATATCGAAAGTATTAGTCAAAACTTTGATTTACTATTACAAGAAATTCAAGCCTGTGGAGCGACTCAAACCATTCATGGCTTTCTAGTTTTCATTTACCATAGATGTATCATTTGAAATTAAGATAATGAATAATAGAGTATTCATGGAAATTATTCGTCGGGGTGACAGTTTCAAGAAGAGACTGTTTTGAATGACAAATTGCTACTATCATTAGAAATCTGTCGATTGGCCAATCAAATCAATAATTAAGATAGAAAAGTTGATCTACGACTCCCATGTGTAACAGTTTCGTTGAGAGGTTGATAAAGAATCATCTCAGTAAACTGTAGTTACGACACGAAACCATGTAGTCTATCACTCATACAGTTATATGTTGAAGATTAAAATATCAACAAAAGTCAATTCAGATTGCTTCTTTAATTTATTTACCTTTCATCATGAACCACTTCTTAAAAGACAAAAAAAGGCATATACAGTGCTTTGAACTGCACCACACTAAAATAACACACTCTTTAGATTAGGAATATACAGTGTTAGTTATGGTAAAGAAGCCTGGACGGATGCCGGAATCAACACGTGATCTATTGTATGGATGACGCCATTTGAGGCGTTAATATCAACCTCCCCTGTAGAATGGGTGCTGCCATCTATCAGAAAACTTCCGGTCCCTTGGTACCTGTCTGTGAAAGAAAGAACATGGGAAAGCTTATTTATTTGTAAGAAGAAAGATTACAAGCGGGAATGACAAAGTATTTCAAATGTGTTATAAAGTAACTAACTGGGGGATCTGGTAGGTGACAACCAGTCGGTTACACCAATGAAAAAAGTCTAAAAAGTAAAGACCGTCATTCTAACCAACGTTCATCAAGACTGGGTCGTAAATATGGCTTCTAGAGTGTAAACAAAAGTTGTCAACAAGGCCCCATTCCTCGTGATGTGGCATAGATCCCTCACATTTTCAATAGGGTTCAATCTTGTGACCTGGCCAACATTCTGACCAGGTTTCATGAAGATTGCGCCATATTTGTGGCCTCTTGAGTGTAAACAGTTAAATTGTTGATGCCGGACGACACACAACACACAACGGACATTCATTAGTCACAAAAGCTCACCTTTCCTCAAAAGAAACTTTCATTTAGGAACAGTTTTAAGTAATACGATTTCGCCAAACTGATTTCAGGTTCTTAACAGCTAGCCAGCCAAAGGGAAGTATTGTCGAAATTCAATAAATCGGTTAAATTCAATTGAAGGATAAATGAATTTCGTCAGTTTTTCACTCTTTGAAAGTATTAACACTGTCAACTTCGTAATTGAGCCTGTTAAAATCTTCCGGGAAGTAACGTAGAATGGGGAGATTTGCCAGTCTATCGTGAAAGTCGATCATGTTCCCAGTCTAGTGCTAGCCACTTCCTTCCTAGACTGGATAACCTGTCCCAATCTACGCTACCCTCCGATACTTCAATATCGACAGATTGAGACAGGCTCGCCAGTCAACTTCCTTCCCAGAATGCTTATTATTGAATAACTATTTTGTGTGAGGTATTGAATAAATTATTTTAAATTATAGAAATAATTATTTATGTTCAATCTTTGAACAAATATTTTAGATTTTACAATAAATATTTTAAATTATACAATAAATATTTTAAATTGTACAATAAATATTTTTTTCATTCTACAACAAATATTTACAATTATAGAATAAATATTTTTGATTATTGAATAAATTATTTATTTTAAAAAAAATAATCATAATTATAGAATGAATATTTATCATTATAACAAATCATTTAATTTATTGAATATTTATTTTCTTTTACCATAATTTATTTATTTTTGGAATAAATATTCGTATTATAGAACAACTATTTTTTTCATATAATTTTGCAACCGATTACACGCCATATTTCTGAGCTCATTTGCATAGTTATTCCACTAGTGCAATAACATCCGTGTAATATCAAAAATATTCAACGGCGTTATTTTACTCCCGCGATGTAAGTCATATTATAAATATTGATAAGAAATGGTTTATGCATCCATGGAAATAGACTGATACGGTTTGATGATTGGTAGATCACAAATGTTTGTATGGTAGATCTAGTGAAAAAGACAGGAGATATGTGGAAATAGGAGTGGAAGAAAGGAGGAGGATGTAGAAGATGAAGACGAAGAAGAAGACAGAGAGTTAAAACTTACCACTCACATAGCTGACCAATCGTTCGCCATCAGTTTTATCCAGGCTGTGTAAGTTGACGGCATGCATTCCAGTAGAATACAGGGTACCAGGAATCACGTGATATAATAAAATGGCTGAAATATCCGGAATGCAAAACAATTAATAATGCTTAAACATTCTCCTCAAAAAAGTAAAAAAGACATTGGAATTTTTTTTAGCATGAATACACTCACTTATAAATTTCATCAGATTTTTGTTCCAGATTTACTGATATCTACACAAGATTTTCTACGGAAGATCTATGTCACTCTTCAAAACTTTCTGTTTCACAGCAGTTTTGATATCCCCCAGTCTTCCACACTGTTATTAATACCTTGCTTAAATCTCAAGCATCTTCTATCGCATGATATTCTGCTTTCAGAAAACCCCCAAATCGCACTCATTTTGATAGACAACCACTGAACCAAAAACTTACTTTTCAGCAACTGTGGATCCGACTGTACTGCCTGTAGCTGAGCATTAGACAACTTAGAAAATGCATCATTATTTGGAGCAAACAGCGTATAGGGGCCATCTGTAAAATATGATTGATATTTAGACTGTGGTGTCTGTCGAAATTGACTACATGCATATTAAAAACGCATCGCCGATACATTAGAATAATATAATGCTTAGTAACGTAGCTTACATTTACTACTTATTCGACAGTTCTTTATATGTGAGGGTCCAGTTGAATATATCATTTTGTCATAAATGATATTCCCCAGTGAACGATCAGAATGTCGTTACTACAGCTTGATGAAAGTTGTAGCTACGACATATAGCTCGTCCACTGATCAAACGATACTTTGAATTTTGATTTTCACCAATTTGATATGCATGTTTTTCCCATGACGCCAGCGAATGTCTTCTGCAAACGGTTGATGCCAGTTGCAAATACCAGCTGTTTGTGTCTTTTAAATGTTCTAAGGCTAAAGGTGAATAACTGATATCCGCCAGAGAAAGTTTGGCTCTTTCTAGTGCAAGAATTTTTTAAATGCATTTTGTCTCCGATTTGGCAAGGAATCTCGGAGGCGTTTTTATCATGAAACTGCCATTGATAACCAATCAAAAGTTTTGGGGCTGTTTTAGCACAAGTACCTTCTCACGAGAATATGTTACATTTGAATTTTGCCAAATGCCTCTTACAAATCCGTCCCATCTAAATCAGTGAGCATTAATACCTCGCACAACCCATTTAAACAACCAAGCTAAACATTGATAGAAGCGGTAATTTGTCCTTAACTTTGAGCTCAGCTGAGCTCATTTTCTCCAAAGAACTTCAAATGACTCTTAATTTTCACCATTTTCTGTAAATCTAAATACTGTGACATTTCTTTTGTGGTTCATTATATAGATTTGTAACTTATTACTTGTACCATCTATTGCACAATTAAATTGAGACAAAATATAGATCCATATTCAAAAGTTATGTAAATTCTGAGTTCAGTATGAAAACAGTTTTATAGCCTCGTTAAAGCTTAAGTTAAATGTACAGAAATCGACGAAAAGAATATGTTAGAATTTTACAAATCTGTCTAATATATTAATGGCAGAAATATGTTCTACCTTTCAAAGCATCCGTGAGACCCGCAGTTTGAATCAAATTGGCTAGCGCAGAGAATGAAGGGTTGTTCATCAAAATATCAACAATGGACCCTTCTGGTGGTGATATGACCCGTTCTATAATGTGGACGATTCCATTACTAGCAACGAGCTCCTTGTGGTATAGATAGGCTCCTTCCACCGATATATGCTGAATATACAAGGAAGAGAGAATTAGCTTAAGGGTCAGTCCAAAACTATGGAATGTGCCTATGAATATATAGGCATATACAATAGATTTGTACTGGCCCATCGAAATGGGTCTATGGTCTATCAATATTATTGAAGCTAATATTGCACATTATAAGATGACCTACGTTATCGCGGGAGTGTTATATGTTTCACGGAACAACTCGAATTGATAAATATCTTGAATTTCATCGTATTTTCAGAAAAAAATCAGACCATATTATATGAAGTATTTAAATCTGTGCTCATTAATTCAAATACCTTATTTATTACTACACTTATGTCCGAGGTAGTTTCCAGTTTACGGAAAAGTCCGAGCGATATTCCGAATGTGTTATTGATCGAGCGTGGACGAAAATGGCGATTAATTCAAATGTTTTTGTCAATTAAACTGATATCACATGGATACAAATGGACAAAAAAAATCAGGCGCGACTTGCCAAGGTTAATGGTCATCATATTGAAAGAAATTTGATACCACATAAGAAAAAAATATAATGACATAGACATATTCGTTCAAAGTTTCATTAAAATTTGCAAATTTTGAAGAAGGTCACCCAAGGAACAATCTGGGGAAGTTTCAATATTGAAATCAGGCCAGTATGTGGTATAGATGTCGTTCATAGTATCGTAGAGAAAAAACAAGTTGCTGCCACGGCCATGTTTATGGACTGATCGGAATTTAAGAACGGTTTTAAAGAGGATAGCCGAAGACACATTCGAGCAAAAGCTCATTGAAATTGGCCTTTTGGTTCAAGACAGTTGACGACGCACTGATGACGAAGAAATACGGACTCCTGAGATCTTAAATGCTCCTGGAATAAAAATGTATATCGGAGAATTTAATGTGACTAACACTAGTTACAATATCCGAACTAAAGTGTTACGTTTGAAATAACAATCATTTGGAACAAACGGCCCAGCTCTCCCAGTTTTAAAAGCGAACAAATTTGTAGCGATGATGAACGTGAGTTCAATTTGAACGGTAGTCGCATTATGTGCATAGTTTTAAGGGTTTAAGGGGCGAAGGTTTTGCAAGTCTGTGGACCATCAAAACAATATGGAGTGAGTCTCCAGGACCCTCTGTGAATCAACTTCAGGGCCCGAGGTTATAACAGTTTTCTCATGCTCAGGCTCAATTTTCTAAAAATTTTGAATTAAAATAAATGTATGAAAATAAAAGATAATATATATAACACGGCGTCATTTTTTTCCTTCAAATGATTTTTTTTCTTCTTCACATATGTTGTAGATTAAAATTGTATAGTCATAATATTAAAATTTGAAGGTACCTTTCCATGCTCGTTTTTATGCTAGAGTTATCTGCCCTTGAGTGGTAATGGCCATTTTTCAGTAAAACGTTTATATCCTTTAGGTCTAGTAAAGAGTCGGTACCAGGTGATAGCTATGAAACACATTCATATTGTTAGACCTGATAGGCGTACACAATGGATGTTGTCAAGGAAAGTTCTCTGTGATCAATTACATTTTTTGCCTTCAAAAGTTAAAAATGCAGCATTTTTTTTGTAATTTTAACGGGTAAAAATGCCTCGAAAACCCTTTTTTAAGAAATTGCCCAATGATTTTTTCTTATTTTCCGATATGTTTAAATACCATATATTTCCTTTTATTTGCTAAAAAATTTGGCATAACTTTCCATACAAATAAGAAAGTTTTCCGTTTATTTATAGTGACGCCTCCTAATTAAGTGACACTTATAACGTATTTTCATTGATCCAGTTATTAAATTGATATCAAATGTTGAAAAAAGTTAAGTTATGATATTTTACCATCATTATTCTACGTTATTTCCAAAAGCAAGGTCTATTTAAACAACGTGCAAAAGGAGCCGTAAACTTATAACGAAAACCCTCTTCCGGTTTATAGAGTCGAGAGGCCGATGTCAATTGCCTACCAAATACATTAAAATGAGTAATAAAACAGTATTACGGCTTTAATATCAAATTGAAATTCGAGAAAATTATGAATTGAGCCTAGGACCTAAAATAGAAGTTAAGACTGTTTTCTACAGTCTTCAATCTTTTTTTTTTTAAGGTGATCCAATACCAATACCATGTTAAGCTTTATTCTGAGAATATTTCAGGATTTATGTATAAACACGAAGAAAGCAAAAAAAAAAAAAAAAAAAAAGAAATTGTTTACTTTTAAGGCAGTGACTCTCCAACCTGCAGCAAGGACCACTTTCTTACATGCAATTTCTCTCTTTTCAACATACTTTCCTTAAGGTAGTGGAACCGTAATAGCTCCGCAACATTTTGGACCATATGTTCTTTCACAGTGTTAACCGAGGTTTCTTAATGAAAATCATTAGGAAACCTCTGTTAACACTGTTAAAGTTCATTACTCCCGAAACGTTGCGAAACTATTACGGGTCTACTACCTTAAGTAATAATTCAAAGGGGTGTAATAATCTGGGATTTTATAGGAAAATTTAAAATCGTCAACAGTTTTCGATGATACCTACGTTGTTGCTTCTATAATAGTTTACTCGTATATTTGGTCCGAGTAGGCTCGTTAACTGTTTCTCGTTGACTCGTAGATCCGCAGAGGAAATATTTCCGGAAACCACGTGATATTTGAGGGCATCGGTAAGTTCCGGTAAATACGAGTCATTCGTTCTCCATTCCTGTCGTAAAGTGCGTGGTATTCTCTGAAATGCGTTGTTACTCGGAGCAAATAACGTAAATGGCCCTAAAATATGATGTAAGATATGCTATTTCTATTGCAAAAAAAAGTACAAATGATCATATGTATTAAATTCTCAATAGATATTAAAATCTAATCACTCGGTATGAAATTATGGGTTTCCTTCCTCCTTGAATTGAAGTAATCATTTCATTTTTTAGCTCGGCTGTTTTCGGAGAAAACCCGAGGTATTGCTATAGCCTCCGTGTCGTCGTCGTTGTCGTCGTCGTCGTTGTCGTCGTCGTGCGAAAACTTTGACATTTTGTTATATCTTCGGTTCTACTGACGGCATTCACTTGAAACTTGGCAAACATGTTCACCATCAAAAGAGCCATCAACTATCAAGGGGGATAACTCTAGATGCATTTTGTGCAAATTATGCCCCTTTTTCGACTTAGATTTTTTCCCACCATCCAGCACTCGACAGCCGAGCGTAGGCACCCGTAGGCGGTCCTCTTGTTATAATGTAATATAATGAACCAAAAAACAGTTAAGCTTTCAACTAAATGAGACATTCTTTTGAGACTTGTTGGTGAGCAAGATTGCAATAAGGATGCATACTCAAAATTGTTTTCATTGAAGTATGAAACCTTTTTTTTCAGTCATCGTGAAAATACAGATTTTGTATACACTTCTGAAATTGTAAAAATATAACAAAATCTGTAATTTAAGTGACATAAAATGAAAATGGAAAAATGAAGCGTTGAAAACATCAAACTAGTACAGTCCACTGTCAGCGGAAAGTCGATTTTTTTTATTAAAAAAACCCTAAAAAAAAAAAAAAAAAAGGTAAGATAATTGTGTCAATGGAAATACCAAAGTTCACTATTTACGAAAAGTAAATATCAAGGGAGGATGAGATTAAAAATGATTCCAACAGAGGTCGTTCAAGTGAATAAGTATACATTATCACGAATGTTTTATTACCGATCATAGAATAAAAAATCTTTATAATATGAACGACGTCGCGGGAGTGAAATTAATCCGTTGAATATGTTTGATATTACACGGGTGTTATTTGACTAGCGGAATAATTATTAAATGACGTCATAATTTATATATTGTGACGTCAGTTTTAAACGGCGTTATAAGTTTCGCGGAAAATTGAAACGTTGAATTTCAAGAATTTTGTCGATTTTTCGCTAAAATTCGGGTCATATTATAAACAGAATATAAAATTTGTGCTCATACAATACAGGATTTATCAAACTCGTCATCTAAAACAGATAAAAGCTCGGCGCAGCCTCGTTTTTATCCATTTATAGATGACTCGTTTAATAAATTCAGTATTCATTGACCACTCATTCAATATCCTCTATATAAACATCCTAAAATCTTATATTATCAAAATGAAAGCATTCTTATATGTTGATTGAATACAAAAAATCATAAATGTATTAAACTTGTTTTTCTCTGTTGTGGGCCGGTTTAGCAAATATTTGATAAAAGGATGATAGAGTGAGCGTAGATCGGCCAATTTTCCGGTGTCTTTTTTTCTCCTATAAATCATCCGCCCTGCGTTCAGGACGATAAAACTGTGCAAACTATTTGCAAATTATACCCCGCTTTGCACGCAAGTGTGCGTGCAAAGCGGGATAAAATTTTAAACAATTGGCATCGTTTTGTTATGCTGAATGGATGCAGGAAAATTTCAGACCTCCTTTTTCACCAACTTTGTTACACAAAGCGATTGTAAACAAGAGTGGCTGGAACACAAATAAGCCCCCACACAGTTGCACGACCGAATATCATCTAAGTCCGACAATATTCGCAAAGTCAGGTGACTGGGAACATTCTGTGAAAATTCAATCCTAATCTTCCAAAAAATCTAAGAGGAGTTGCATTCATAATTTGTTGACGCACGAAAGTACGGACGTGCGAACGAACTTACGTCGGGACGGACGGTCAGACAGAGGAGTTGATGAAATTTACGCACACCTTCGCCAGAAGAAAGAGTTTCGGAAAGTTAAAGATATATTCAAGGTTTCTTTTACGGGCCAAACCTTTTTGAAACTTTAGAATCCAGTATTCATGTTATGATATACATAAATATGAACTTCAAAAATCTAGGCTATTTTGTAAGAAATTTTCATTACTAAGTATCAGGCCTTTCGTCTCAATAGAAAGCTGACTTACTCTGTGTTTAAAATGATAAAACGATGCAAATTGTTTGCAAATTATACTACTCTTTTCGAGTACAAAGCGGGGTATAATTTGCGGACAGTTTCACAGTTTTGTCAACCTGAATGCAGGGCTGTATATACGAACGGTGAATAAATAATAAGCTTGAAATATATTGTTCTATGTGAATGAACATTCTGAACATCCCTCGCACACATGTTGTCGATTATCTCATAACCACCAGTTAGTTTAGAATAAAAGCTCAGTATTGTTGATTCAGTATAACCAAGATGGATCCAGTGGTGTTTGTGATCCTGTTTGCTCTTTTATCCCGCGGTTTGTGTAAAGAACCCCAGTGTTCTCAGTTTCATTATGAAGAGCAAACTCTCTTGAAAATGCTTAAAATGGAGATAAATATGGACAAAATAATGACGGATTTTGTCAATCTACAATCAAAACTTGATGAAAAAATACTTGAGTTAGATGATGATGTGAAATAATTCGCGACATTAACGAAGGAAATGAACACTCAAGTGACCCGTCTTGAAAACAAGCAGAGCATGTCGACATACGCTCGATGGGGACGGGAAGATTGTCCTGGTAACGGAACACAGTTGTTGTATAAAGGCTACATGGCGGGAAATAAATGGGACAAATATGGGAGTGGAACTACTTCTTTGTGTCTTCCAGATACGCCAACATGGGCGGAGCATGTGGACGGGTATCACTCTGGTGCAACGATATACGGGACAGAAATTGAGATCGATGGAACTGTTTCTGCTAAACTGTTTGGGTATGGGGTTAGCAATAATGACATTTCTTGTGCTATGTGTGCCTCGGTTCGCTCGTCCATAATCATGTTACCCGGTCATTCAAAATGTCTGCCAGGTTGGGCGGAGGAATACCAAGGATATCTCGTTGCGTCACATCCGGACTGGAAGGGTTCCTCAGACTATGTCTGCCTCGACAGTAACTTTCTGAAGGGTCAGGACAGAGCGAATGATAACCACGTGATCAGAATTGTGGAAGCCGAATGTGGGTCCTTACCATGCCCCCCGTACGTACAGGGAAGGGAAATTGCGTGTGTTGTATGTACCAAATGATATTGTGACAATCTTTAATGAAAAAAACTGTCATGTTATTTTTTCTATGAGTTTTGATGATGTGAAAAAAAGCCTTCCTCTTTCTGTTTTTCGGTCTCATTTCATATCCCTCTATCTCCGATTCTGTCAATATACGACGAACTGAGCATGATAATGCAGTAAAACTTTGTTAAGCGGCCAATAGTGGGGCCATCAAAAACGGTCGTTAAAGAGAACGGTCGCTTGGTAGACGTTTTGTTTACTGAAATAGAATTATTATTTTGATTAAATGTGTATGTAATTTAGAATTTCTCGATTTTTCTTTGTTGTTAAAACTAAGAAGAATCGTCTTATTTAGACGATTCTTTTGAGTTTTATCAACTTGGGATTCATTTACCATAATTTTTAGATCAAGAATATCAACACATTTTTATCAAGACATTTTTATACAAAAGAAAGACGTTTCGCAAACGGTCGCGTAATAAAAAATGGTCGCTTAATAGACATGGTCGCTTGAGCAAGATGGACTGTATAAAAAAGTAAAGTTTCCCAAAAGCAACCGTCCTAACCACTAGAAAACGACCTGCACTGAGACAAAAATCATAAAAAATGGCGGACTGATGTACCTGTATGCAAAAAATCTGTCAACGACCAAATGGAACCAAAATCTTGCGACGTCTGTTATACTGAGCACTGCCTGACCAAAAGCAAGCTATTTCAGATTTTTGAAAGTAGAAGGTTGTTTCGGGTCACCTCCAAGGCAAACGGGTCACCTGAATACAACGTTTAGTAGCTTATAACATGAGCTACTCCGTTAGATATAGATAATATTACACGGGTATTATTACACTAGTGGAAAAAACAATGAAAATGATCTGAAATTTGTTTATTTCCGTCTATTTATCGTCGCCACCGTAGTATATGCCCATATGAGCGACGCCCCCAGATGACGGTTAGTTGTTACGGGGGATAGTGCAAGGATACGTGACCAAATTAATGCTGAAATCCGCCATGATTCTTTAACGTGCTCGGTGTAAAGCACCGTCTCACGCGACCTCATCTGGAATATAATTAGTTTGTTAGGGTGCCAGCCCGGGAATCGAACCCACGTGATCTAACTTCAATAGTATTGAAGTCCGGTGCTCTATCCGACTGTGTTAATCGGGCTGACTAATGAACTGAGAGCGTATTACAACGCTGTTTTGTTTCCTTGAAAATGATATCATGCGTATTGTATGCAGGTTGTACACGCCGAATCTTGATGCCCTGAGACTTTCCTTTTTCGTGTAGTTTTCACCGCGAGGGAACAAAAAATATCTTGATATCAGCTGCAACTCGGTTGTGGTAATGAAGCTTTTGTCTTTCATCGACAATTTAATTGTCGAACTGAGGCTGCCAGTTCAACACCGACTGACCAATCGAATCTTTCATTTAGACCGGAAGTACCATGTTGACCACCGAGATTCTCCGTAATTTTCTCTCTATAGTCTCGCGGATGTGTGATCAAAACTGAGTAAATCTAAAGAACCCAGTTGCGACACATAGATCGACTATCAACTGTTTTTTTGTTTTTTTTGTCTTTGACAATATATTTCTAATGCTAATGGCGTCTGATATTTGCCAAGGATTGTCGGATTTCAAGAGCTGTGACCAACAGTCATCAATTCAGTATCTCCAACTTCGTGATTGTGTGTAAAATAAGAGACCAAGAATGTCAAAATATTCAATTAGATTTAAGCTTTTGGTATTTTTAGCCCTATCGAACCGAATAAAATCCTGCTTAAGTTGGATCGAACAGAATTAAAGTGCCAAAAGCAAAGGGAATGCATATTGTTAGTCATTATGTCATTTAAAATCGGATCCATACGATCAATCAGCCCTGTTTTCAGGATTACAGAACGGTGCAAACTATTTGCGAATTATACCCCGATTTGCACGTGTACTTGCGTGCAAAGCGGGGTATAATTTGGTAACAGTTTGCACCGATTTGTCATTCCGAGCACAGGTTTGGCTTAAAGAAGACAAACTGATATTGCAGACTAAGATCAGACTGCATGTTCGTGTAGACTGATTGTCTGTGCCTCCTACTAAAGCAGAAATGTCATGGGCGCAGCGTGATCGGGGTTAAGAACAAATATATAACCTGGTCCTTCCAGCGTACTGGTCAACCCAGTTCGGTTGAGGTAAGATAGCAGATACGTCTCTTTATTAGCTCGTAGTACGTCAATTATGGTGTTGTTTTGTCCATACACAATATAAACACACGCTAGAACGCACAGTAATCGCAGCATTATTTGTTCGGTGTTTTGTAACTAAATTGAAAGTCCTAGGTCTTATCGCACTTTGTAAATTTCTTTATTTTATCGGAATGTACACTGTCACGTGAGCTCCAAATTTGGAATAAGATCTAAAAGTAAACTTTTCTTCATTAGTTTTGACCTGTCCGAATTTGACTAAACCGTGACGTAATTTGGTTAGACAGCTTTTCGATATTTTGGTTTCAATCAAACGCTTGAGATAAGCTCACATTTTAGGAAGCTGGAGTAACGAGTTTGTGTTGCCATAGTGTCCTTTTGATTTAGAATAAAGATACAGTAAAACGTATAATAAGTATCAATAACGGGACTAAAAAAGCGGTTGTTAAAGAGAATGGTCGCTTGATGGTACATATTTTAGTAACAAAATTTGGATTGATCTTGTATGTTTTTTTCCGAATCTCTCAATAATCCTTTTTCGTTAAAACTCAATAGAATCGACTCATTGAGACGATTCCTATGAGTTTTAACGATAAAGGATTCACCAACAAGTCTTTTAAAACCAATTATGATTAATTTTAAAGATGTTTTGTTTTCAAGAATGAGATTTAAAAAAAAAGGTCGCTTAATGGATATGGTCGCTTGAAAGACCTGGTCGCTCGAGCATGATGGCCAGTAATTATCTCCACTACCTATGAATAAGGAGTTAAATTATGATTTCAAGTACATTATGTATCAGAAATGGCTGATCTACTGCAACCTTAAAAACTCCGGCTACTTACTAAAGTCGCGCTTTGCTATTGTAATTTTGTTTAAAATGGGAAGAGTATAGAGAGAAACTACTAGTATATAAACTTTCCCACCACAATGTAATTCACACGAAAGCCAAGCTAAATTCAAAATAAACCAATATAGGGTTAATTCACGTTTTTTAGGGCGTAAACATTTGCAGAGACCCGAAAACTGGTTTAACGCCCGAGTGCGAAGCTAATTCCAAAACCGATAATGTGTCGGTAAAATTGCTTTATGCATTGCGCCGTCACTTTTGTTTATACCGACGTTGCTTGGTGGCGTCATAAAAATTAACGCGGACATAGGATCGACGTTTTTATTTATGTTCTAGATTAGTGTTAAACAAATAAAGTGATATGGTGTATAGGCCCAGATCTAGGATATTCAAGTAAAATCATGTCTTCTCCCGTTAACGCCCTGGTTTTGTCCGTTAACGTATGCCTTTAAACGACCCGAAAACGTACACTTTATGCAATAATAATCAAAAGTATCCGAAGTACATTTGGTCTTTCATTTGCGGTTCTGAGACATCCCATTCTGTTTCCTGAAAGTTTAAGTGTTATGACACCTCTCTATCTTACATGCATAGCGTACTAGTAGGTTTAAATACATCTCTGGCACCTGTGTGAGGGAAGATCTTTTGGCTAAGTGGTAAGTGCATTGATCTTATAAACCTGAATTTTTATTAATACGGGGTTCGACAGACCCTTTCGATTATTTCTAACTGAAATACAATACAATACATTAGTAGTATGCAAGTACGAATTCTACTTCGGTCGTGAGAAAAAGTCGAAGCATTACCATATGTTTCTACAAAGAACATGTAAACCAAACTTGAAGTTAGTACTTTATACTGATATCTAGGACAAATACTTTCTACTATTCTAGAACCGAGGACAATTCTGATTTATTGTATTTTGAACATTTCCAGTATGATTCTGTTGTACATCATTATTCAGGCTATTACAGTTTGCTGGGCTTTCCCGGATATTATAGACCAGTTAAAACAAGAGAATGCCAACCAATTAGTGACGTTAATTGATAAAGTTGGTCTAACGAGCACACTTAAAGACCAGAATCAGGGTAAGTACCGACCTACGTTCAGAATAAAAAAATATTAAAAATGGTTCCCCGCTTTACACCTAGCTTTACAGAGGCACGAAGTCAGGAACCATTACTTGACGTTTCGCGATAATTTACCTTGTTCACAAGGCTTGTAGCTACTCGTTGTTTTGGATCGATCTCAATGTGTCTTTTATATTCCTCGTTTAACTCAGTATTAGAAGTTACGATTTTAGACTGCTACTCAGATGTAAACACTGTTCATAAAATATGTGCATATGTAACCCGTCTTGCAAAAAGAGAACACCTTGGAACTCGGTGAAATAAACATTAAAAAAAGAAGGTTGGTTCTATTACAGGACAACCATGGGTCGCATTTCACAAATTTTTCACAGAAAGGTAAATTGATATTTCTGTATTCAGAAAATTAGTTAAGTGCGAAAAGTTTCGACCCAAGTCAGTCTTCGCAGTCTATGTAGGATCGACACTCTAAATGCGCACCACCGTTATGGCCCCCCTTCGCATAACTGGTCACATTTTCATAACAAAATATACAAAACACACATGCTCAAGTTCTGATGTATTTCACAATTCCAATTTTGGACCAGAAACTTAAAATTACATGATAATTAAATTTGCTAAGTCAGTTAAGATCAAGCTTTTGTAGATATGATAGAAAAGAAAAATTATTTTACACATCAACCGAAGATTTCAGATTTTACAAGATATCTAAACTACTCTTGAAACTGATTTTTTCCAGGACCATTTACGGTACTAGCCCCGACTGATGCAGCATTTGCTAAAATCCCACAAGCAGATATGAATGCGCTTCTTGCAGACAACGATGCCCTGAAAAATACGTTACTATATCACGTGATCAATGGAGAACTGTTCACGTGGGACATTATTTCCGGTATGCTGGTACCCTCCCTGAGTGGAAGAAAGATCCGGATAGTCTCCGGCGGTGGGGTAATTAACATGTTATATTAACGGTTGGGACCCTCGGCGATTCCACGGAATTAACCCCAGAAATAAGAAAGCGCGTCATTTTAAACGTCGATTTATATGACGTCTCAATCATGAAAATGACGTTGAGTAAAACAAAATCAATTAAAGGTTTCAATTGTGCATATAAAAAAATTGATTACAAGACACAGTAATACATTTCCTTTTGTATTCAAATAAATAATATGTCCAAAAAGATCTCCGTGTACTTCCGAAAAGCATGAAAAATGCTCTTCTTGCGCATTTACCGAAGGGCCACTAGAAGCCGAATTACCTGACCAAAAATTACTACACTTATGTCCGAGGTACAGTCCACAGTAAAGTCCACGCGATGTTCCGAATTGTACATTATGTGTCTTTGGAAACAAATACGAGCACAATCTTGTTTCAAGAAGCTTTCATCAGATGATAAAAAGTGTTTGGTCTCCAATTAAAATAAAAAACAAAACAACATAAAAAAAAAAAAAATGAGATTCGACAAGACAAGTAGGTTGATGAGACTTTATATTTTATTTTGTTAGTGTCTTTACTATAATCACGCTATCATCTGTCATAAAATGAAGCATTTAAAGTCAAAGAAATTCGGGTGAAAATGGTTCTCTTTAAGATCGCGAATATGTATAAAGATAATACGTACTTAGTATTTTGTATGAAAAATATATCTAACGAGATTGGGATAATTAAAAATTGTCGAGGCTCTGCCGAGACAATTATCAATTCCCACAACCGAGTAAGATATTTTTTCATACAAAATACTTAGTGCGTATTATATTTATATTATAACCTCTATTTGTCTTGTTTTCATCGATGTTTCTAACTAAAATGTAAGTTTCTAAAAATAAATGCATTATGTCATTGTTCTAAAATAAGTATGTGATATCATAAAAAATATCATATTGGATGTTATCATAATTATGAATATTTGTATAGTTATAAAATAAGTTGTTTCTAAAGATAAACTGCCTTGTAGCTTTTTATGTTATGACATAGATGATATCAGGTTAATACAGGCATTGCATGATAAAATATGTTATGTGAACTGCCAAAGGGACTGTTGTAGACCAATAAGCATGTTGTAAGGTTTCGTACTTTACTTATTCTGAATTTGAGAATTAGATTCAAACCTCTATCCCCTTGGTCCTGCCGCGTGAATTGCTTTCATGATTACATTGCTATGATTATAAAACGTAGGTGATTAAGTAATAAAAAGTCATTAGTAATTGGAGATCATTCATTATTACTTAGAACTCATTTGAGTAACTTTTACCCGATTGAATTGTTGTCTTATCCATCCAGAGTCATTACTTCGGCGATTCATTGGCAATAAAAGAGGAGATCCAGGCATCAAACGGTGTTATATACTTGATTGACGAGGTTATGAGCATACCGGAAGGAACCATTTTGGATATTCTGAAGAACCCGGATTACAATCTGACGTCATTCCTTGGACTGGTTTCTTCATTGCACCTCGACAAATTACTTAATTCAACAGGTAAATTTCTTGCTTTAACCATCAGATCATTGCTTGTACAGCTTATTTGTACTTCTATGGGGTTTAACATTACAATAACAATACAATTGTACTTGGACAAGAGTAATAATATAAGATGCAGCAAAGACCGAAGGACAGATAATAATGAGTGGTGGTAAACGACTCCAAATCCTCCTATGTATATTTTCTTCGTGAATCATTATTTCTGATATATTTGTATAAGATCTACATAGAATAAAACGTTTTTTTATAATACAATTTGTCAAAATGCCTAACGATGCAATCAGGTATTATGACAGGTGAGAGAAAATATACTTACCTTTGCAAACTATAAGGAATCACTACAGAAAGACACTAATTACAATACATATATACGTGTATTATGTGATCCGTCATTCGAAATGGGACCATCTGGGTTGTTTCGTAAAGTGTCGACCGAAGTCAGACTGAACTGAGCGCGCAGGCTGACTACGGTCGAAACTTTTGACATTTGGCTGAGTACAGCATGCTGCATACGCGCAGGCAGAACTTAAATTGTTGAGATTTGACATCCTTACAACTTTTTCTTTGGTAAGAGCTATGTGTTGATGTTGCATTATAGGGTTTTAGAAGCCATTTCAAGCCATTCTCAAACAAAACTTTCCATTTTTATTCAGACGTTACGTGTACGTCAACGTTAGATATTGCTACGTTGCTAAGCCACTAACTTGTCGTTGAATTGTGCTATGGCGTTCCATGAAATCACGATTTGGTAAATAAAGGCCTTACAAAATGACTACCTCTATTTCTATAAGAAAATGAATGTTCAATCAATGTTAATGACGTTCTAAATCCGACAATAGTCGATTTTGTTCAACAATAATAATTGGTAGTGAAACCACGCTGTAGCACCATGCATACTTGTATTGAAGATGTGATTTTATGCTTAGGAAAGCCGCAAAGATTCAACTAAATGCATTTACAGAACAATTATTGGTCTAACGAGTTATGCATATGCAAAATATGCAAAATCAAATGTCTCAATTAAGCAGAAAATGTTTGCTCAGCGCGCAAATTTTGTTTTCAAATATCGTTTGCACATACTCTTTTTGATAGTCATACGACGTTTCATGATGATAGATTGTGCAAATTCAGAGATATTCAAAATTCTTTCTTTTGGAACTAAGTATATATAAGATCTTTTGAAAATCGACCCGTGGTTGGCCTTTGCTGAACCTGTTCATATTTTCACACATTTTTGTTACGGAGTTCCCAGATGGTCACTTTTCGTGTGGCAGGTCGCACATGTTATTGTTCGATTCGAAACACAATATATATTGTTAAGGTAGTGGAACCGTAATAGTTGCGCAACATTTCTGAACTCATAATTTTTCACAATGTTAACCGAGGTTTCCTAATGAAAGCAGTCGGAAACCTCGGTTAACACTGTTTAAATTCGCTGCTGCTGAAACGTTGCGGATCTATTAGTTTATACTAATTTCATTTTAGTTCGATTGCGACGAAAGCTTAAGCTTATAGAATCGCCCTCGAACACTCAATCCTGATGTTTTCATGTCCCCGAGAGAGAAGCAGTGGTTTAAACACACTCAACCCATTTTTACAGCTGGGCGAACTATTACGTTGTCAACTAACTTACCTGCACCGTTTGAATTCGGGCTGATCTCGTATCTTTTCATCTGACATAACGTTTATTTCTTTCAGACCAAAGGTACACCGTGTTTGCCCCCACAGACAGCGCAATCCAGAATCTTCCTGCCTCACTACTATCAAGCTTACAGAGCGATCAAAGTAATAAAAGACGTAAGTTGCTTAAGGTAGTACACCCGAAATAGTTCCGCGACGCTTTAGGAATATTGAACTTTAACAGTGTTCACCGAGGTTTCCTAATGATTTTCATTAGGAAATCTCGGTCAACATTGTGAAAGATCATGAGTTAAGAAATGTTACGGAACTATTACGAGTCTACTACCTAAATTCTAACGCTTAAGACAATAAGATACTTAAGTTTCCTAACTTTTATCAATTAAAGCAATAACATAATTTCTCAATTTTAAGCATCTCCAGAATTGAAAGTCAGTTTCCTTTATTTTTTGTGATCAAGAACGCGGTAAAACCAATAAGAGAGTAAAATTTCTCAATTTTGAATGATTACAAGGGGAAAATGACCCTTGTATCTTAACTTTTAGCAAAAACAGCAAACGTCGATCAAGGCAAGGTGCAAGCTTTAATGCGATTATTATTTTTTTTGTCATCCTTAGACATATGAAGAAACAATTTGGCGTTTCTTATTTTCACGACAAACATTTGGCGTTGATGTTTATTTTCTAACTCTTAAAATGTCGCCTTTGCTTACTATGTGTGTGCCACTTGTAGACCAAGTCTATTTTCTAGACTCCAAAGAGTGGTTGTGAAGACGTGCGCGAGAAATAATCTGCTTCTTAATGTTCTGTTTGAGATGAGCTAGTGTTTACCTCATCTACAAGAGAAAAGTTCCAAATCTAGTCGAACCTCTGTTGTTTTCATTTATGTTTACAAATTTAGATAATATTGAATGAATGGTCATTGAATACTAAAATTATTGAACGAGTCATTTAACAAGATGACCGTGGTGGTCCTAGATCGCTCACCTGAGTCTCTTGACCCATGGGACATCACATCAATTAAATAGGTAGATGTCAACAAGAGGATAATTTCTACATAAGATTAATATCATGGAATGTTTTTAGCAAAAGCAAAAAGGATATGAGTAGACACAGCCTTTATATGAACATAGGGACATGAAATGAAAATATTTTATGAAATTCAATTAAATGAAACTATTGAGAAATGTCCCTGCCTTCTTGTTTCAGAAAACATGTTTTTTTTTAAGATTTTCTCCTTGATGTCTATGTAAAATAAGGGAGAGGGGCATTCAGAGACCAAATGTGAACCCATACCGGGGGCATGATATGAACAAAATTGGTAAAGGCCAACTAGATTATGCTACATACCAAAATATAAAAGCTCTCTGCCTTGTAGTTTCAGAGAAGAAGGTTTTTAAAGACTTTCGCTCTTTCATTCTATGTAAAAAAGGTATACGCCTGGGTGAAGCCCAAATATGACCCAGGGTCTTGATATGAACAAACTTGGTAGAGGCCAACTAGATTATACTACATACAAAATATGACAGTTGTCTGCCTTATGGTTTAGGAGAAGAATATTTTTAAAGATTTTCCTATTTGCACCCTTTGTGCTCAGGTGAGCTAAAAATGAATGCGCCCGGGTGGTGCCCAAATATTAACCAAGGCTCTAGATATGAACAAACTTGGTCGAGGTCCACTAAATGATGCTACAAACCAAATGTGACAGTTGTCTGCCTTATGGTTTCAGAGAAGAAGATTTTTGAAGATTTTCCTATTTGCACCCTTTGTGCTCAGGTGAGCTAAAAATGAATGCGCCCGTATGGTGCCCAAATATTAACCAAGGGTAATGATATGAACAAACTTGGTCGAGGTCCACTAGATGATGTTACAAACCAAATATGAAAACTGTCTGTCTTCCGATTTTCAGAGAAGAAGATACTTGCATAGTTTCGCTATTTGATTCTATGTAAAAAGGGATGCCCCCGAGGAGAGCCCAAATATGACCACAGGGTCTTGATATGAACAAACTTTGAAGAGGCCCACTAGATGATGCTACATGCCAAATATGAAAACTGATTTTAGAGAAGAAGATTTTTGAAGAATTTCCTATTTTCACCTTTTTTAATGTGGGTAAATGGGGAGTTAAGGATCAATTTCATTTATTTGAACAGCATGGTAGAGCTTGACCAAAGGAACATGTCAGTCAAGTTTAATCAAGATTGACCCATCGATTTAGGAGGAGATGTTTAAAGGAAATTGTGGACATCGATGGACATTGGACGATTACAATAGCTCAGATGAGCTTAAACAGATACAGCGGAGGCTTTTATAAGCATAAATTTGATATTCTACATACGATTTGACCCGAATATTTGCGATAAATCGAGGAAATTCCAGAATATCGATTCAAGTTATTCTGCGAACCATATAGGCCCATACGCCGTTTGCGAATTGACGTAATCAATTAGATTCTATATTATGACGTCATTTTCGTAATATGATGTTGCTATACGTTCTTAGCTCATTTGCTGAATTGAGTCACGAGTATGAGAACACCCTTGTAAATCAATAATATTCAACAGGTTAACTTCTCTCCAGCCACGTAGGTCATATTATAAGCTCTAGTTATACCTACACGACTTATGTATTGGCAAATGCTCTTTTTATTCTAAATTTCAAGAGAGATGACGTATTACCTACACGACCTTTATTTTGACAGATACCCTGTTGTTATGCATGTCAGGAGTGATGAAGTATCACCTACACGACCTTTATTTTGACAAATGCTTTATTTGTTCTAAGTTTCAGGGGTGATAGAGAATCACCTACTCGGCCTTTATGTTGACAGGTGCTCTGTTTATTCTATGTTAAAGGATTGATTACGTACCACCTACACGACCTTTATGTTGACAGATGCTCTTTTATTCTACATTTCAGGAGTGATCACGTATCACCTACACGAAGGTTTGGTTCATTCCTCCAGTCTAAATAAGGACGGATCCATAACTACAGACTATCGCGGTCATTATATCCATCTAAAACACGACTCAAGTAAGTAGGCCATATATCCTATCCGAGTTTCAAAAAAGAATAAGTAAAAAAATCGCGAAACATTAGAGAAATGATTTTCCGTTTTTAACGTAGTCACGTGTGCATTGATAGATATGCCGGGCACGCAACGTGAGACCAAGCGTTCGCCAACCTTATCCCGGTATAACATTTGTTCTAGCATGAGGTCTGCATAAAGAGGACTGCACAAAACCGTAATCTATCCTACGTTCTGGAAAAGGAAGCGCTAGTGGATGCTCCCGGAATGTGAAGTTATTTTAAATTAATTTCACTTTCTCTTCATGCCCTCGTTTTCTTTGAAATATTTTTTTGTCTCGGTGGTGAAAGTTCACCTGAATACAAGCGTACAAGTTGGTAGAATTACGTATTTTGGCGATGAATAATTGTCGTGCTCTTGCTCGGAAAAAAAAGTTGACAATGGTGGACTTGTCTTTTTGACTACGTTACTTGTCCCGTGTTACATCTTCGGCGTTTGAAATAAACGATCACAGGCTTTATTTAGTTTTGTAGTTTCCTTTTCCCTCGGACACTACACCACAAATGGTACTTTGCATTACCCAGTATAAGGTGTCGTGTGCGTGTTTAATGTGGAGCTCGCGAGCGCTTCATTGTCACGGGTAATAAGAAAGTAAGTAAGTAAATTTTATTATTATAGTGACATGTGTCATGACAAAAAAATGTTTATAATAAATAGATATATATTTCAAATTAAAACTAATTATAAGAAACACCCGGCCCCATGGACCTATGTGTCACCTTGATCTTTCTTTATTTGCACTGGGTGAGTGAAGCTATCTAAAATTATTATCATTGACGAAGACTGACTTATGACTAAGAGTCCGGTAATATTCTTCGTAAGACACTCGAAAGCTAACAATAATCAACATTTGATTGTGAACATTTACGCAAAACAAGAACATTGACCAAGTGCATTTGTTAACTCAGCTTGCAAACTTTTCCATCGACTATTATCTTCATACGTAATGTGCCTACTAGTCGGCGACGGTTCAGAGAGAAGTCGGTATTGCATCGACGATTAAACGCCGGTGATCAACCGGGCGACGGTGAATCATCGGCCAGGCGATTGCCGATTTCGTATCCATCGTATTCGTATTTTTGTCTTTTTTTTTTTAACTTTTCACTTTCCTCATAGATTGGTGACTAATCGTCTACGGAATTTCAGACACAAGTTACAACATTACTCTGGTATTCCTTGAATTAATTTATAAGCATGTGATTTTTTAGCATGATTTTACCTGAATGTATAACAAAATTATTTTCCTGACCAAGATCTCTTACGTCTGATCCGTCCACAATGTGTTCTTCAGAATAATCAAGCCTTCATTTCGAATCGTCACATGTCACATCCACGAATATATAACTGTTTCTAATTGTTTCGTTGTAGGTAGCGGCGAGCCGACTCTGAACGATCTAGCCCGTATTGTTGTGGCCGACATTGAGGCCGATAATGGGGTTGTCCACATCATATCTCATGTACTGTTACCATCATCACTCACCAGTATTATTGTTTGATTGTAGGTAGCGGCGAGCCGACCCTGAACGATCTAGCCCGTATTGTGGTGGCCGACATTGAGGCCGATAACGGGGTTGTCCACATCATATCTCATGTACTGTTACCATCATCACTCACCAGTATTATTGTTTGATTGTAGGTAGCGGCGAGCCGACTCTGAACGATCTAGCCCGTATTGTGGTGGCCGACATTGAGGCCGATAATGGGGTTGTCCACATCATATCTCATGTACTGTTACCATCATCACTCACCAGTATTATTGTTCTATTGTAGGTAGTGGCGAGCCGACCCTGAACGATCTAGCCCGTATTGTGGTGGCCGACATTGAGGCCGATAATGGGGTTGTCCACATCATATCTCATGTACTGTTACCATCATCACTCACCAGTATTATTGTTTGATTGTAGGTAGCGGCGAGCCGACCCTGAACGATCTAGCCCGTATTGTGGTGGCCGACATTGAGGCCGATAATGGGGTTGTCCACATCATATCTCATGTACTGTTACCATCATCACTCACCAGTATTATTGTTTGATTGTAGGTAGTGGCGAGCCGACTCTGAACGATCTAGCCCGTATTGTGGTGGCCGACATTGAGGCCGATAATGGGGTTGTCCACATCATATCTCATGTACTGTTACCATCATCACTCACCAGTATTATTGGATAAAACATTTCCCCATACAGCAATCTTTGATTTTCTGTAACGAACGGTCGTAAGAGATATCATTGTCTTACATCAAGATCATCGTTTAAGGTGGTGGGACCGTAATAGTTCCGCAACTTTTCGGACCAAATGTTCTTTCACAATATTAACCGATGTTTCCTAATGAAAATCATTAGGAAACCTCGGTTAACATACCTTTTCGACGTCAGCTTTATGAGCATTATCGTGGTATTTCTGTGGTAATGAGAGTAAAATAAGCGTTTATGTTACAAAAAGAATCTGCTCTCGATTTTGTTCGGGACAAGTTAATCCTAACTTCATCAAGCATAGAACCAAATACATGTACGAGGGTTGTCCCAGGAATTCGTGAACTTTTGCGATAACTTTTATGTATAACGTCTGATGAAACTGAAAATTACAAATAATATGGATTAATCATTTTTCTTTATTTTTGTATAATTACATTTGGCTATGTAAAATTCTCGCGAAGATATGATTTATAATGTAACACTAGTAAATGTGTGTCGGCGCACGCTATCAACGTCGTTTTATAAAACATGAAACGTCGTTTAAAAATTGAATCACTCCTTATCAAAGTAGCGTCCTTACTGGCTCTACAGACTTGTTACGAAGAAAGAACCTTTGCCTAGACCCCTTTTAAATCTTTGTTGATATAGACCTTTGTTATGCATACAATAAAATATTTGATTTAAAAACCATTTTCTCAATCTTTTGCGTAGGTACGCATTATTGCTTTTTTCTTTTAACCACAGAAGTAATGGGTAAAGTAAATGTTAAATTTTTTCATAACCTATCGTTAATTTTTTAGACATTTCGTGAAAGGAACTTTTACTGTATTATACTCATAGGAAATAATAATATTAGTTTGTTTTGAATACCTAATACACTACTACAGCGTTCATTCATCGAGATAGACCCACCGTAGAAATCTGGGATTTCGTGGGAACCGCTTCCAAATCTCTCATGAAGCCTAAAATGCTTGCATATGTCTTTGAGGCCTCGATACCTATTATGTACTGACGCGACTTATGATCAAATCATATAAAACTATACATTGTTAATATGCTTGTTGTTAGTTTCTGTTTATCGAACCAGGAGTTCTGATAGACGTCGGTCGAAACGTCTTTTATTCCTTTTTCGACGCTGCTCGCATTGTTTCTCGACCTTTTTTTTCCCCTAATGGCCCTAATCAGTCCCAGTTTTATACCTCTTATATCCGTTATAATTGAGTGTGTACAACACCCGGTTAGAGGGTTCCTCATTTTGAATTATCATATGATTTGTATAGGTCTTATTTAGCGATCCAGACCATATTATGAACAAATTTTTGCGCCGAGCGTCGCGTTAACGTCGCCATTTTCACACCGTTTGACCTGCACTCGGACATAACAAAACTATTTAACTGTGCAGTACGTGATGCCATCTGTATAAAACTACACATGTGTGAACTCCGAAGCTGACTGCTTTCAACTATGGTAGTTTTATATCAAACTCCTCGTGAATATCGAAAAAAATGACTATCAAATATCTACTATATAAGATTCGTAAGTAATAAATTTGGAGTGCGCCGACCACCCCTACCGAGCGTGTCTTTTAAAGCTGTATTTCTGAACATGATCATACTACAACCGTAAAACCTTTACAATCTTTTGCAAATTAATGTGTGTTGTCAATTCAAGAGTTTTATTTTAATCGGTCGCTGGAGTTTTGAATAATCGAAAAAGTTCACGAATTTCTGGGACAACCCTCGTACATATTGTACAATAAATAACTTCATAAAATTGGTTATATACTGCGATGCTACGAACAGCCATCGAGGATATCATTGTCTTACACAGAGCCCTTCATAAATTGGTATTTAACGGACAGAATGTTGTTACGTTTAAAACAAGAATTTGTCATTCAAATTCATTTGAGACTAGTTGATCTTAACCACGTCTAGAATAGAAAAGTTATAAGGCGATCCTCAACATTTTAATTCTAGACTAGGTTAAGATTAGCTCACCCAAATAAAATCTCATATCAAGAGAGATCCTATACATTTTGCATTTGTCACGCAGCTTTCATATCAATCGGAACATCAATCGGCCATTTCCGTAAACTGCAACAGACCTCGGATCATTCGGAACATCACTCGGCCATTTCCGCAAGCTGCAGCAGACCTCGGATACATTCGGAACATCACTCGGACTTTCCGGTAAGCTGGAAAGTACCTCGGACGAAAGTGTAGTAATTTTGGTCAATTTTTAGGTAATTCGGCTCTTGGTGGTACTTTGGTTAATACGCTTGAAGCGAAGGAAACTCCTTAAATGCTTTGGAATCGTCTATGGAGATCATTTTGCATATTAGGATTTGAAAGCAAAACGCAGTGAAACACTGCGATTGTTTTCATATCATTATATGTCCAATTTTTACCTTACGTTTAATTTGCTTTTCGCAGCGTCATTCTCAGTTGTGCTTTTGATGTCATATACTGCACACTTTGTCTTAAAAAATATTTTTTAAAAAAAATAATTATATTCCAACGATATGCCAAAGCAACAGGAACACCAATAATTCGTTATTTCCGCGAAAGATTTAAATATATAATATAGTAGTAAAAATATTTTCAACTATTTGCCATTGTTGCATGTATTTGCATATGTAATTGTATAATTTACTATGTAATGATGATGAACATTTTTGTTCAAGTCATTTATCTGAATAAACTATATCATTAACCCATATAAACCCACGTGCGAAATGACGCGCTTTCATGGCAGCGCCCGTATTATTCCCAAGGTCTATTCCGTAGAATCGCCGAGGGTTTCCGATTGACCTCGGATCATTCGGAAAACCCCTCGGCCATTTCCGTAAACTGCAACAGACCTCAGATCCAATCGGAACATCGCTCGGACATTTCCGTAAACTTGAAAGTACCTCCGACATAAGTGTAGTAATTTTTGGTCCATTTTTAGGTAATTCGGCTCCTGGTGGTACTTTGGTTAAAACGCATGAAGAAAAGCAAATTCCTTTACTGCTTACAGACTCTAAAAGAGATTATTTTGGAATATCATGATTTGAAAGCAAAACGCAGTAAAACACTGCGTTTTATTTTCAAATCATAGCATGCCCGATTTTTACCTTAAGTTGTTTTTATTTTTCGCAGCGTCATTCTCAGTTATATTTATGACGTCATATAAACCCACGTGCAAAATCACGCACTTTCATGGATGCGCCCGTATTATTCCCGATGTGTATTCCGTAGAATCGCCGAGGGTTCCCGATTGACCTCGGATGTATGTAAGGCTGATGGGTATGTAACAAAATTGTGCATATTGTAAGGCGGAAAAGTGTATGAAAAACTAGCGCGGAAAAAAAACCGGCACTATCTTTAGATTTATATATTTTACTTTAAATAACGGCTAAAAAATCTTAATTTTTGAGAATGGCGAATCATTCTGAAAAAATAAAGATTTTTCAGCCGTCATTTAAGAATCTTAAGATATTTATATAAGGATACGATGGTTTCCCGTCATCGACTTAAACAAGTAGCTTTGTCGATGTCGAATGTATTCACTCAAAGTTTCGAGGGTTAACGCCCTTTTAACCCTTTCCTGTTTTACAAAATTTTGGACCTGTCCAAATTCAAAGGTTTTGCAGACGAAAAATTTAAAATGGATTTAATTTGAAAAATAACCATTCTGTAGGGTAGAAAATAGTGTGTAAAAAGAAGAAATTGCTTGTCAGAAGCAATTTCTTCCTTTTTCACAATGTTTTCTCAATCATAAAATCACAGGCACGTAAAAAGCAGGGATTAAACAGCAAAGGGTTAACTAACGTCATCGAGTTTTCAAAGGGTTTCACGTATTTTTTTTTTTAAATTGTCCGTCTATGTACATCCGAGGTTGATCGTGAGATTGACCGAGTGGTGTTCCGAATGCTTTCAGATATTAAAGTCTTGAGATAGCTAATTAAATATTGTAATTTTGATGCCATCTAGACGACCGTTGTCTTGACATTTTTATAGTGACGAAAGTAACTTGAGCACTTGTGTAAGAAAACAAATCTTTTAATCGATTTTGTTTGAGAAATATTGATCTAAACCTTGTCGAGAATATATACAAATACTCATGACCGATCTTTGTCCTTCTTTTCTTGGGCGAAAACACGACAAAACGCCATCAAAGATTTCCTTGTTTTACATCCTTTTAACGACTTCATCCAAACGATGTTATTTATAATCGGGGGTAATTTTATGGTTCCTGTATTCGGAATATGCGCTTTAAAAGGCAAACTTTTAACTGAATTAAGATAAAAAAAAATCTGTTAATTGATTTTCTTTACATAATCTGATCTTAACCCTATCTAGAAAGAAAAGTTATCACAGTCGCTGAATAGCTTTTTTACTTTAGACTCAGTTATTCAATTTATCCCGAAGAAAATCTCATGACAGTTTTCAAAAGTAGATCTACAACTAAGTTGTGAAACATAAAATATCCCCGAAACAGTGAATTTGCCGGGCTAGACCCTAGATCGATGGTATCTATCAATGAGAGCTTAAATCACTACAAATATGCTCAGAGTATCGAGACAAAACTTGAAGTTATTGACAATGATGAGTTATTTTGTAAATCTCATCAAAAGAACTTAGATAGGTAACATTTGGGGGGGGGGGGGGGTTCAGAAGTTCAACATTTGTATATGACATTGACCTTGACACATAGCATTGGTATCTTAAGATACATGTCAATGGGTCAATATGCTGTCGATATTTTGGTGTGGGGTACATTAAAATTCTATCCTCAAGATATACACAAAGTTGATTATTTTGATGACACGCCACCTTTAAGATCATAAAAAAGTGCCATCACAGGACAGCTAAGCTGGACTATTCCAAGTGCTGGATAATATCATTAAATCGATGTCGTCACTGGAATATAGTCAGTTATATATAATACATACTTAGTGTTTTGTATAAAAAAAAATATCTGACGAGGTTGGGAGAATTGATAATTGTCGAGGCTCTGCCGAGACAATCATCAATTCTCACAACCGAGTTTGATATTTTTTTCATACAATACACTAAGTATGTATTATATTTATCTTATAACCCATATTTGTCTTATTTTCGTCGGTGTTTCTAACTGAAATGCAACTTTCTAAAAATAACCACATTATATCATGTTCTAAAAATAACTATGTGATATCATAAAAAATATCATACAGCATGTTATCATACGGATAGTTGTATAGTTATAAGATAAAATGAATATCCTATTAATGAATCACTACCTACATGCCAAAATTATTGTCACTGAAGTATGTGCAAATATTTTAAGCTGTAGGTTTAGTTGTCAAGGTGCCTCAACAGCCAAATGAATGTTGCACATAAAACCTTGACCAAGAATTTCTAAGTCTGACTTAATAAAAAAACAGGTTAGCGCAGTGAATATCTATCTAGATGTTATTATGGTCACAGAAGCATGTCCAAAGATTCAGAGCAATTTCTTTAGAAGAAACAGCGATATAACACAGTTGCACTTAACACATAAAGCAAAAGACCAACGACCAGTATAACCCCCCCTCCCTATTCCATGAATAGTCGAGCTAATCTCTATGGGAGCATTATCTCACACTTTGTGATAGGATAGAGCATTCTATTTTCATTAACACAAGCACGACTTTATTTACGAAATTTTTATGCATGCAGAAGGCGACTCTAGAGGGGGCGCAAACTTTCTCTGAGGGAGCTTAAAATATGTAAAGAGAGGCTAAAACACTGTTGACTGGTTATAGCATCATAACTAATTACGATGTTATCATTCTTAACCAGTATTTCTTTAGCACATTATAACTTTATTACGCACATGCGTTATTAGTGGTTTCACTTTTGCCCTTTGTACTTTCCTCTTGCCTTAATAATATCTAATGAATATTGAGGTACAAATATTGCAATTGAAAGTATTCATTAGAAGTCTGTCTTTTCTCTTTGGGCACTCTATACCATTTAGACATTGAAAATACAACAACTTCCCCTATTTCATTTATTTTCATTATTGTAAAAATACAAAATAATAACTATAACAACGCTGAAAACAAGCCTTCTAAAACACAACAAACAATAAATCATTATAATTCAAAAACCATTATGGAATCAAATTTGATAAAACATATCAAAATCAATAAAATTTCTCACTCATGTTAACAGTTTTTTCCTAAAAATCATATAATTGAGGCTCAGAATTCAGTATTATCTGTTATTTTTCACATGGTAGGGCGTGGCTTGACTGTAAAATAATTGTTACTGTTAAATTTATGTTAACTTGTGAGGTTTTTCTTGCCCTTAACCCTTTGCTGTTTAATCCCTGCTTTTTACGTGCCTGTGATTTTATGATTGAGAAAACATCGTGAAAAAAGAAGAAATTGCTTCTGACAAGCAATTTCTTCTTTTTCCACACTATTTTCTACCCTACTGAATGGTTATTTTTCAAGTTAAATCCAATTACAATTTTCGTCTACAAACCTTTGAATTTGGACAGGTCCAAAATTTGTAAAACAGACAAGTGTTAAACAAATTAACTTTAGAATACAGACTTTTTTAAAAGGAAGTAAATCCAATATTTGGATACAACCTCTGCAATTTATCAGAATCAACATTTTTTGCTCAGAAGGGCATGGGGCTTTATAAGAGGCTACAGATGTTTTGACATGGAAAAATGGCCATGAATACCAAATACCTGAGATTTACTGTGACTGCCATTTCAGGATCAAAACCAAAGGTGATTCATTAATGAATACAATTTACCATAGTTTAGGAATGAATTTTACCAGCCTTTTGACATAGTGGTTATAATTATATTGATCCTCATCTAAAAATATCATGAAATTGATTCATTAAGGTAGGGGTTAATTAGAGGCTTCAAGTGATCTGAAAATCAGTCAAAAATGGTCGCCTATGTCCGAAGAGGATGGTGGAGTAAAATTAGACAATGGAGTTCTATTAGAATTTTTACGGTATACTTTATTCCTAACAAACCATCCTTACTTAGGCCTAGTCCTTACATATCATTAATTTTAGATATTCTAAGAAGCTACAATTATGCCAATTGAATGTATTCATTAGAAGTGTATTAAATTAAACCTTTGTCAGATTGGGCTGACAATGCCAGCTGACCAAGGCCAAAACATTTTATACTAAACTGATTTTCTGAAATGTAGAATTTCAGTTCTGCGTAACACAGGGCCTGTGTTAGTGTTTGATACAGAGGAGCCATTTACTCACAATTCTGGGAGTCATAACTGATTTTAAAGGGGTCAAAATGACAGAAAAAGTAAATCATACGCAAAATTTTGCACATTTAAGAGTCACTTAACCTGTTTCTTGTAATGATAGTATGATAATATAAGTTCCTAGGTAATTAATGGTAGAAATTCAGATAGTAAAATTTGAGAAAATCTTAGGTTTAAAACCATGGTTTGACCCTTGGTAATTTCTCCCAAGTGGGTCAATTTGACCCACTTGGGAGAAATTTCTAGGGTCCAAATTACGATATTTTCTTATATTTGGGGTCAATACCCTGGTTTACAGGTCAAACATGAGCTCTGCTAACTGTCCATTCATTAGAACCAAACCTGATATACTGATAGACCTGTGATTAGTTCTGTGTCCATTATTGATTATTGTCCCTTTTTGTGTGGCACATCAAATTAAATAGCATAGAACAGTTGAGATCATCAAATATAGGAAGGGAATTTGAAATTATAAGAAAGCTGAAGTTCCGAGGCTGTGGTAACCAACCGATGAAAGCATGTGAATCCTTTTGGTTTTAGCATACATTTATTTGAAAACGTTCAAAATTATTGCCAACTAACTTTCTAATGAACCCAAAATATTTCAATGTTAACTTGCCAAATTACATTATTGCTAAGCCACGCCCCCCAAGTTCATTTATAGTGCAAAATACACGTCATCGAAAGTTTTTCATTTTACATCTTTCAGCATGACTGCAACCAAGATATGTTCATTTTACTTTTTTGGAAATCAATGCTAGTTCTTTGAGGGCTGGGGTACATAAATAGAATGATAAAGTTTTATTTTGTTATTGCTTGCATGACATAACATCAATATTGTTATACTTTTCAAGACATCAATATGCCTAAAACCTCAAGTTTTCTGTGATAAGTCCATAACACTTCACCAGATCTAGAATTCCAGACAAGAAATTTTGTACAATTGCAGGGAATGAAATGTAGTATATCAACTTTGCTCACACTATTTACTGAAAATTCTTGTAGTACACAAGGCTTTGGCACACACTGTAGACTTCTACTTAGATCCTAAGCTGTTTGAATTCTACTTGATTTGATGTAGGAAAAAATTAGTCTAGACAGGTTGAAATGTCACAAAAATTACCAATTTGTTTAAAAAAAAATCAAATTCAGGAAGACAATGGTTCAGGCCCCAGCACTTAACAGTCATGTGGTATGTAGCCTATGTATATTTCAATTCTGCATCAACTAAAGTTCACAGAGAACAGCTAAATGGCAACATGCACTCAGATTAGATATATCAGATAACATCCATTCGTCATTAGCATTTCTTGGCAAATTTAGAATTATTAAACTACCCAAATATCTATTCACTGAGATATTTTAGGAAAAAAAAATTGAATTTTTAGCTTTTAAAAATCTTACATAAACATTGACCAATATTCATGAAGACTTCTGGAAACAAGTGTTTATTAAATCCTATTATCAAATTTCAGGAAATATATACTATTCGGATCAGTTAATTAAACTGAAAAGTAAATACTGACCCTGACCTTCATGTCAAGGTCACAGATAGAAAGGTAAAGGTCAAAGTAACAAATAAGATCAAACAATAGTGTTACACAGCAGCCACATGACCTACAAGATAAATATTGTCATAGAGATGTCCTGCCAGGTCCTCATCAACGCTGTTTGTCGCTCGTCGTGTATTCTTGATAAATTCACGTTTGGACATTTTGTTCTTGACATGTGGACTGGTTAAATCTACAGACAGCATTATGAGGGAAAAACACAACACATAAACTGCATCTGAAAAATATACAGTTATAAATAGAACATTTAACCAAGATAAAACTATATTGCAACTCCAATAGGAAGATATTATGGTAAATAGATTAAATATATGTCAATCATGATTTCTTTTTTCACTGACAATGACAAAGTCATGCCTTTACCAAAATAGCACATTGGAGTCCAAGGTTGAGTGGTAAGGAGGGTGGCTTTCGAATCAGAAGGTCCCAGGATTGAATCCAATCTGGACCAAAGAATTTTTTCTCAGCAAAAAAAGTCCACAATTCTTCTATCCACCCAGGCAATGTGTTCCTTTGAGAATGTGAGTCGAAGTGTAATGGAAGCCCTGAGTGTAGACATCCACCTTGCAATACAATGATGGAGGTTAAAGCCTTAAGTCATGTAAAAATGTTTTTCATAAAACTAGATTTGAAAACCAAACTTAGGTCTTTAAAGACTTATTTTATGTAGTAAATGATTTTCAGTGATCAATCAATCACTTATTCTGCCCTAAAGGTCATATTTTCGCAAAATTTATCCATCATAACATCAACATGTACGGGTCTCAAATTCAACTCCCTTTAACCCCATAGACCAATATGATATTTGTCTATGGGGTTTTAGAGGTTTAAAATCAGGATCCCTATACAGCAACATAAATTTAGTAGAGAGAGTGATTACAATTTTAATATGAATAAGAAGACCATGATGATCCTAGATCGCTCACCTCTTTGAGAACTGGGACATAACATCAATTAAATATAGGCAGATGTCAACACGGAGATAATATCTACATTAAATCAATACCATGAAATATTTTCAACAAAGATTATGGTTAAATTGATTCCTGCTTTGTTTCTTTGGAAAAAGGATATGCCCGAGTGTGAACAAGAAAGTTATCAATAAGGCCCCTTTTCCCATGATATGACAGGGATCCTTCCCACTTTTAATAGGGTTCATCCCAACATTCTGACCAAGTTTCATAATTGTGGCCTACAGAGTAATAGCAATAAAATTTTCATTAACTTTTTAAGACCCCTTTTTCTGTGATATGGCATAAACCCTTCCAATTTTTCAAAAGGGTTCATCCTTGTGACCTGACAAACATTCTGACCAAGTTTCATGAACATTGGGTCATATATGTGGCCTCTAGAGTGTAAACACTTAAATTGTTGATGCCAGACTACAGAATACGGACATTCAATGATCACCAAGCTTACCTTGAGCATAATGTGCTCAGGTGAGCTAAAAATCCATGTCAATTTTATGTCAATCAAATCCCCGGAACTAGTTTGGGTTGTAAACACGATGATTCTAATGATTTCCCATTTAGGATGAAAAATAAGAGATATGGAATGTCTTCACTCCATCTTATCTGGGGCCCTGGGATACACCTACCTTTATCAAGACCAAGGTGGGGGTTACAGTTACAAAATCGCTGAGAAAACTTGTCTAAAATTTGTTCTAAATAGCTGCCTCTCTCTTTTGGAGCTGAGATCTCACCAAACAACTTCCGTAAAGCATTTGGAAGAAACAGATTCTGGAAGTTCTGAAGTTGAACAACGTAGTCCAATACGTCTCTCCTGAAATGGATGAGTCTTTAGTTGCCTATTTATGTCCATGAGTGTCAATTTAAAGCATTCTTTCTTAATAAACATGTTCATCATTATATAATTTAAGTAAAGTTGTGTCCAACAATATTCATGCATTTTGACTGGCTTAACAATTGGTCTAATTTCCAAAAGAAAACAATTTTGAGTACACAGCTGATTTGTAAGCTTCCACAAAAGGAAGTCCATAAGAAAACTGTTTCTTTACTAACAAATCTTTAATTTTTGCTTCATAATATTGAATTTTCAGATATGAAGACAATATATATTGATTTCATAGAGGTATAAATCTATAAACCTGATCACACTCATGCATGAATATGCAATGAAATCAACAAATACTCTCTTCATCTCTTAACTGAGAGTAAATACGTGTTACATATTTATAGTTATAGGAAAAATTATCATCTTAATCTAAATAGTTGGAAAATTTGAAAACAGTTTCTAGCTCCACTGGCCAAAGGCCAGCAAGCTATTGTCATGGTGATGTGTCTGTTGTGCTTGAACCGTGCATGCTTGCATAAACTTTTCTTTAAAGTTTAAATATCTTCTCATCCTAAACCAATCAGCAGATGAAACTTTCCAGAAAGGATCCTTGGGCAAGTCAGGTTGGAGCTTTATTTCACTATGAAATCTTTAAAAATCATCTCTCAAACAATTTTCCTGATTTCAATGAAACTTAGCTTAATATTAATGATACTTGGGTGACCCTCTTCTACAGATATTCAAGAAATTAAGATTGACCCCAAATATGGGTGTGGCAGGGGGGAGGGGCTTATTTTCACTTTGAAATCTTTAAAAATCTTCTCCTCAAAAATCGTTGGCCCGATTAGAATGAAACTTTGCATGAATGTACCAAGATGACCCTCTTCTAAATTTGTTTTAGAAAATTGGTTTGATTCTCAAATATGTAGCAGGGATGGGGTTATTTTCACTTTAAAATTTTTAGAAATCTTCTTCTTCCAAACAGTCTGTGTGGATTTCAATGAAACTTGGCATGAATGATCCATTGGGTGACTCTTTCATTAAAATATTAAAAAGCAAAATTGAATGACCTTCAAAAATGGAGTGGCATGGTTGGGCTTTTTTTCACTTTAAAGTCTTAAAAAAATTCTCCTTTTCACTTATTTTGGCCGATTTCAATGAAACATGCCATAAATATACCTTTGGAGCACCCCTTCTTAAATTGGTCATGAAATTTTGATTGGCCAATAAATGTGGGCATGGTAGGGTAGGGCCAATTCACATCTTGTAATCTCAAAAGTCTTTTAATAAGTGTTCCATAAGTGACCATTTCCTTAAATTGTTCCTGATGATTAAAATGGTCTACCTATTGTAATCATCTTTTTGTTGGTAATCAGATTTGTAAAGGGTATACAGGTTAATGTTAATTAAGAATTTTGATGTGATGTGAGCCAGACCAAGTAAATCATTACAAAATATTTTCAAAGAGAAATCAAAGTGTTGTTTTAAGTCAAAGTAACCTATGTTTTAAATAAGTCTAGAGAATGAGGTTCAAGCCAGTGGATCGATACAGGCCCTCTTGGGCCTCTTGTTTAAATTATGCGAAGAAAAGACATATGTTAAGGATGCAAAAAAGGTTGCAAACATTTGAAAATTATACCCCATTTTGCAGCTAAGTACATGTACAGAGTAGGTATAATTTTGTATATGTTTCCAAATGTTTTCATTTTAAATGTAAGGCTTAATTTTGTTGTAAAAACTAACCTTTTGTCCAGATAAATTCTTCTTGGTTCTGGTTTGATTTTCTTTGCCATGTGTATAAACTTGCCGAGCTCTCTTGGACAGTTATCCACTATGTTATTTCGAATTAAATACGCCTCACCCTACAATAGAATTAAGATAGTGTAAATAGCTCCAAATTGAAATAAATGTTTATTTTATAACTATACAGACATCCGTGTGATAACATCCCATATGATATTTTTTTATGATATCACAGTTATTTTTAGAACAAATATATAATGTGGTTATTTTTAGAAACTTGCATTTCTGTTAGAAACATCTACAAAAACAAGGCAAATAAAGGTTAAAAGTACTTAGTGTATTGTATGAAAAAAAATCTAACTTGGTTGTGAGAATTGATAATTGTCTCAGCAGAGCCTCGACAATTATCAATTCTCCCAACCTCAACACTAAGTACTTATTATATATATGTAGACAGATTCTGAAGATATGGGCAGATTTATCATCAGCTGTGGTCAGTATGAATCACTTTTTCATATATTTATTATAAATGTTACAAATGATTTGTTGACAGGTTCGAGCAATTCAATAGCTCAGCGAAAAATGGTTTTAACTGCTTATATGTAAGCAGTTACAGCCATTTTGTGCTGAGCGATCAATTTCTATTATAAAAGCCTTTAGGGCCTATATCTTAAAGTTCATATAAACACTATCCTTTTGTTTCATAATTCTATTTTGTCTGCGATGCGACCTGGAAAGGTTTGGTAATCATTTTTCTTCAAAGACCACAATATTTATTCAGATTTTTTTTATCTAGGAGTGTAAAATGTAGAATAATGTATTTTCTTTGGGGACTAAAGGCAGCATGCAACACCTATGTTATTTGCCCTACATTCAGGATTACAAAACAATAATTGTGATCCAATAAAATGAAGAATTCTGATTGGTTTAAATCGCATCACGTGGAGAATTCCAATGCACTTTATTTATGTATAAAATGCAATAGGTCTTTTGGGAACCCCCCAACCTTCGATCTGCAAGTCCTGTGTTGTAGGAACTCAAATTAACATAGTTTTCAGTCATCAATGCAACATTGTTATTTAATCTATTATAAAATACGTTATTTTTGAAAGATTTTACGATTACAAGCATGCATTCCTGATTCAGAGCTGACAAAAACATCAAGTCGACGAAGAGCATCAAGCAACCCTCTCAACTAAGACGATCACTATTTTCGTTTAAAAATTCAGACTAACTTAGCAGAAACTAGTTTTTTGTCATAAGTACCTCTACAAATTACAAAGTTGTCATTTATTTGTGTGTAATATTTGTTTTACTTTATGCCATTTCACTTCGATAGAGAGATAAAAAAAATACACGATCTAAAAAAAGATTGTGTAATCTATACGCGCAGAAAGTAGACTTGAAGGTTTAATGTTTGGCCTAGTATTTTAAGTTTCTTTGGTCTAGAGGATTGCAATTATAAGGGACAAGTGTCTTTTTCACTTCATTTATTGGGGTATAAATTGCAATTGCCTTAGCACATGGCTTAAACATAGCGCCCTACAGGTGTTATTTGCCATGTGCTAAGGAAATTGCACTTTATACCCCAATAAACGCAGTGAAAAAGACACTCATCCCTATAATGTAAATTGTACAAGAAAGCTTGATAGTAAACTGAAGCCTAATAGATTAAGTTTTTAAAATAACAAAGGACAATAACTCCAAAATTATGCAAGCCAGAATTATAGTTCTTGTGCACTGCACTTCTCCTCCGTGAGATCTATCCACCAATAAAGTTCCAAGTTGATAGCTATTATACTTTAGGAGATATGCTCCAGACAAAATCTAAGTCTTAAAAATAACAAAGGGCAATAACTCCAAAATTATGCAAGCAAGAGTTGTAGTTCTTGTGCACTGCACTTCTCCTCTATGAGATCTATCCACCTATAAAGTTTCAAGTTGATAGCTATTATACTTTAGGACATATGCTCCAGACAAAATCTAAGTCTTAAAAATAACAAAGGGCAATAACTCCAAAATTATGCAAGCAAGAGTTGTAGTTCTTGTGCACTGCACTTCTCCTCCATGAGATCTATCCACCTATAAAGTTTCAAGTTGATAGCTATTATACTTTAGAAGATATGCTCCAGACAAAATCTAAGTCTTAAAAATAACAAAGGGCAATAACTCCAAAATTATGCAAGCAAGAGTTGTAGTTCTTGTGCACTGCACTTCTCCTCTATGAGATCTATCCACCCATAAAGTTTCAAGTTGATAGCTATTATACTTTAGGAGATATGCTCCGGACAAAATCTAAGTCTTAAAAATAACAAAGGGCAATAACTCCAAAATTATGCAAGCAAGAGTTGTAGTTCTTGTGCACTGCACTTCTCCTCCGTCAGATCTATCCACCCATAAAGTTTCAAGTTGATAGCTATTATAGTTTAGGAGATATGCTCCGGACAAAATTAAAGTCTTTAAAATAACAAAGGGCAATAACTCCATAATTATGCAAGCAAGAGTTGTAGTTCTTGTGCACTGCACTTCTCCTCCGTGAGATCTATCTACCCATAAAGATTCAAGTTGATAGCTATTATACTTTACGAGATATGCTCCGGACAAAATCTAAGTCTTAAAAATAACAAAGGGCAATAACTCCAAAATTATGCAAGCAAGAGTTGTAGTTCTTGTGCACTGCACTTCTCCTCCGTCAGATCTATCCACCCATAAAGTTTCAAGTTGATAGCTATTATAGTTTAGGAGATATGCTCCGGACAAAATCTAAGTCTTAAAAATAACAAAGGGCAATAACTCCAAAATTATGCAAGCAAGAGTTGTAGTTCTTGTGCACTGCACTTCTCCTCTATGAGATCTATCCACCTATAAAGTTTCAAGTTGATAGCTATTATACTTTAGGAGATATGCTCCGGACAAAATCTAAGTCTTAAAAATAACAAAGGGCAATAACTCCAAAATTATGCAAGCAAGAGTTGTAGTTCTTGTGCACTGCACTTCTCCTCCATGAGATCTATCCACCTATAAAGTTTCAAGTTGATAGCTATTATACTTTAGAAGATATGCTCCAGACAAAATCTAAGTCTTAAAAATAACAAAGGGCAATAACTCCAAAATTATGCAAGCAAGAGTTGTAGTTCTTGTGCACTGCACTTCTCCTCTATGAGATCTATCCACCCATAAAGTTTCAAGTTGATAGCTATTATACTTTAGGAGATATGCTCCGGACAAAATCTAAGTCTTAAAAATAACAAAGGGCAATAACTCCAAAATTATGCAAGCAAGAGTTGTAGTTCTTAAGCACTGCACTTCTCCTCCATGAGATCTATCCACCCATAAAGGTTCAAGTTGATAGCTTCTATACTTTAGGAGATATGCTCTGGACAAAATTAAAGTCTTTAAAATAACAAAGGGCAATAACTCCATAATTATGCAAGCAAGAGTTGTAGTTCTTGTGCACTGCACTTCTCCTCCGTGAGATCTATCTACCCATAAAGATTCAAGTTGATAGCTATTATACTTTAGGAGATATGCTCCGGACAAAATCTAAGTCTTAAAAATAACAAAGGGCAATAACTCCAAAATTATGCAAGCAAGAGTTGTAGTTCTTGTGCACTGCACTTCTCCTCCGTCAGATCTATCCACCCATAAAGTTTCAAGTTGATAGCTATTATAGTTTAGGAGATATGCTCCGGACAAAATCTAAGTCTTAAAAATAACAAAGGGCAATAACTCCAAAATTATGCAAGCAAGAGTTGTAGTTCTTGTGCACTGCACTTCTCCTTTATAAGATCTATCCACCTATAAAGTTTCAAGTTGATAGCTATTATACTTTAGGAGATATGCTCCAGACAAAATCTAAGTCTTAAAAATAACAAAGGGCAATAACTCCAAAATTATGCAAGCAAGAGTTGTAGTTCTTGTGCACTGCACTTCTCCTCCATGAGATCTATCCACCTATAAAGTTTCAAGTTGATAGCTATTATACTTTAGAAGATATGCTCCAGACAAAATCTAAGTCTTAAAAATAACAAAGGGCAATAACTCCAAAATTATGCAAGCAAGAGTTGTAGTTCTTGTGCACTGCACTTCTCCTCTATGAGATCTATCCACCCATAAAGTTTCAAGTTGATAGCTATTATACTTTAGGAGATATGCTCCGGACAAAATCTAAGTCTTAAAAATAACAAAGGGCAATAACTCCAAAATTATGCAAGCAGGAGTTGTAGTTCTTAAGCACTGCACTTCTCCTCCATGAGATCTATCCACCCATAAAGGTTCAAGTTGATAGCTTCTATACTTTAGGAGATATGCTCCGGACAAAATTAAAGTCTTTAAAATAACAAAGGGCAATAACTCCATAATTATGCAAGCAAGAGTTGTAGTTCTTGTGCACTGCACTTCTCCTCCGTGAGATCTATCTACCCATAAAGATTCAAGTTGATAGCTATTATACTTTACGAGATATGCTCCGGACAAAATCTAAGTCTTAAAAATAACAAAGGGCAATAACTCCAAAATTATGCAAGCAAGAGTTGTAGTTCTTGTGCACTGCACTTCTCCTCCGTCAGATCTATCCACCCATAAAGTTTCAAGTTGATAGCTATTATAGTTTAGGAGATATGCTCCGGACAAAATCTAAGTCTTAAAAATAACAAAGGGCAATAACTCCAAAATTATGCAAGCAAGAGTTGTAGTTCTTGTGCACTGCACTTCTCCTTTATAAGATCTATCCACCTATAAAGTTTCAAGTTGATAGCTATTATACTTTAGGAGATATGCTCCGGACAAAATCTAAGTCTTTGTCTATGCTCCGGAAAAGTTTAGTGACGGAACCTCGGAAGGACAAAATGACGGAATGACAGAATGACGGAATGATGGACGGAGAGCATTACTATATCCCCTCGCCGAAATCAGCGGGGGATAAAAATACAGTTTACGGGGTTTTTGTCATCCTGAACGCAGGGCTAGAACAGGTTTTCATAATAAGTGAAATCCGTTTTTAATTTTCAGATTCCTGTGCAATGGTTAGAAATAGATAAACAGGTTAAAACAACACCTTAAAAACGTTATATTTTACCTATCAAAAGTATTACTACTTGAGTTAAGGTTCATGTAAAGTGTTTGAGACCCAATATTTAGGGCACTTCATTAGCCAAGAAAAAGCAGTATGTCAAGGTATATTATATATCAAAATGAAGCTATTCGTGAGCACTATCAGTTAGGCAACATAAGACCGCCATAGCTATAGCGGTATAGCCAAAACATTGTGGAAAAGGGTCATTTTGTACAAAGCAAGCAACTGCATGACGGTTGTATAAAATTGCCCCGTATTTTAACAAAGTAAAGTTTGAAGTACCATCCAGGTAGTGCTACAACCTTAGATATAAAACTCAGTCCCAAAATGCTCTTTTGAAACAATCAATTTCCATTTAATTTGTCAACATACATGTCAAACCGGTTTGGTCTGTTTTCAAAATAGATGCAAGGTATGGTGCAACATCACACCATAATATTGTGAAATATTTTCTGCGATTTATTTCAAATTATAGTTATTTTTAATTCAATGATCTACAATATTACTATATATTTATCATTCTGTGAAATAGAAATTGATAAATTGCTAAACAACCTTACAGGTAAATAAACAATTAATGTCTATTTATGTTGTGATAACACACCATACCATAAAAAGATCTACACGTATACAAAATTAGAATGACATATATGACATATGTGTTTATAAAAAAAGTCAAAATAAATTGCTTGCATAACTACGTTTTGGGGCTGAGTTTTATACCAATGGTTGTAGCACTACCTGGACGGTACTTTAGGCTAGACTTTCTTAAAATATGAGCCAATTTTATCCAACAGTCATGCAGTTGCTTGTTCTGTACAAAATGACCCTTTTCCACAATGTTTTGGCTATACCGCTATAGTTATAACAGTCTTATGTTTTTCAACTGCTTGTGCTCATAAATAGCTTCATATTGATATATAATATTCCTGGACATACTGCTTTTTCTTGGCAAATGAATGCCCTTAAAATTGGGTCTCAAACACTTTACATGAACCTTAAAGGTTTACTCATACATGTACAAAATAATAGAGTGCAGGGGTCAGGTATAATTCCTATCCATCTTTTTTTTAAACACAACAGATATACTTATGGACTAGGGGCGTATGTCAGAGCTTAATTTTGTACATCCCACTACATATCACATATTATGTGAAGGATCTAAGGATAATTGTTTTTTATTGTTTAAAGATCAAATGAAAAGCTAATTTTGGAACGTGTGTTTAAAACATCTTCTGATAATTATCAATGAAATAAGGCGACACGAAAAGTTCGCGTCGAAAAAAACAAATTTAAAAGAACGGTATAGACAAAAATACGACCGTGATTTATTGGAAATTTTTACCTGGCCAGAAATACGTACACGCACATGCGCAATAGCTATAACGTCACTGCGAGGGATTCCCCGTTCTAGATAAACAAAGAGAGCATCGTAAATATGACCACTTTCAAATGAAACGAAGAAAAATCTATCCTGTTACCCATTTATCCACATGTTCAACTGAGATCGTTTGAGCCCACTCGCTTTGAAGATGTAGTATATCACAGTCTGAATCCGAGTCAGAAATGTAGGGTGAAGAAATCGAGTCAGACCGGTACCTGACAGCCCCTACGATCGAATCGGGAATAGCAGTCCGAGTCTAATCTATTGTGCAACATTTAATTTCAACCTACCAATAAAATGGTTATGAATGATATACTTAAGATATGTCACTTTTTTGTGGAAAATTCAAATTTCGTTGCCATTTTTTTGTTGTTGTCGTTTTTTTGTTTTTTACAACGCTTACTTGAAATCCCGATTGACCATTCTTGTCAATTAAAATATGAAAAAAGTGGTTGGTGTTGGGAACCATTTTTAAATACACAAAGATTAAAAAATCTAAATTTCAAGCAGTTTGATTACAAACTTTTAATTAATTTTCAAATATGTCAATGACATCAAAATTTAATTATTTATCCCTTTACATGATTATACAGTTGTCATCATGTTACAAAAACGGTGCAAAGAAATTTTTTATTCTAAAGATAGCCACCAGAAAGGGCTATGTAACTATACAAATCGTTCTTTAGCCCCCAAAATGTTGCAAACGCAGCTGTATTAAAACTATATCTGTGGCATTCTAGTCGCTTGGAAAGAATATAATGTATATCTTACCTATTCTGCGGTGTTTTCGAATTTCAATGCCGATTTTAGCGTTTTGGGCATTATTTCACCAAACGTAATTTATCCATGCGATCACAATTATCCATAATTCAACCTCCATTGACAGACCTTTTTATTGTTCATTTATTTTTTGTCACAGCTGTTTTCTCATTTTTTTTATAATTTAAATCAAAAGTTAGATATCACCCCAGACTCTTACACCGTTGCAAGAATTAAAAAATAAAGGAGAAAGATAAACAGAAGTCCTTTCATAAGCCGCAAATCACGTGTGTAAGTGTCATAAAGATCGTCTTTTCTTACGCAACGTCCCATACCACATGTCAAAGATTCTTTGATCTGTCCGTGTCCATGATCCAATCAATTGTCCATGTCATATATTGATAAGCCCCTAATCACACGTGCGTGTCGCCTTTATTTTGGTCAATATAACAGACCACATGACAAATTTTCTTTGATCTATCCGTGATAATGCACTTATCAATTACCCATGTCACTGTTTTTTATTTGTTTTTTTTAATTACACATATATTCTCAAACTATCACGCAAAAAGCGAGAAATTTCAGTTGACACAATCTGAACTATCTCATACACAAAAATCACTTTTTCGACATGGTACAAAACAGTGCAGCTTTAGGTTTGAGAAAGCTGAAAATACAACGTTTCTAATGTCAAATCGATGTCAAGAGAAGAAATGGTGAAAACGGTCATTTTTAATCAATCAAATTCTGAAAATCTGTCTTATATGAGAATAACAAAATCAGTGCATAGTTTCGTGGTTTATTCCCTTTGTCTTAACCCATTTCGTCTACACTATAAAGAGATGAAAAATTCCCATTTGGTCTAAAGAAAGAAAGAAAGAGAAATGACATCCATAAATTTGTTCATTCATTAAGTTTCACCCGTTCGTAGATTCTTCCATCAACCATTTCATTTATTCTTTCTTTCTTTTGTTCATTCATTCATTCCCTGTTTTAAGTATTACTTCTTGCTACTGATGCAAATCATACATGAAATAGAGCTTACCCTGGCCCCTTCAACTATGCATAAAAACGTCCCCTGACCCCAGGTTTTAATGCCCAGGAAAGCAAAATGGTGCAATTTAGCTCTAGGAAATTTGAGCTGTGACGTCATTTTAATGCGTCAATGGTTATCAAAAGTGTGTCATGCTATTGATATTAGTTAAGGTAGTGAACCCGTAATAGTTCCGCAACATTTCGGACCACATATTCTTTCACAATGTTATCCGAGGTTTCCTTATGAAAATCATTAGGAAACCTCGGTTAACACTGTTCAAGTTCTTTACCTCTGAGACATTGCAAAACTATTACGGTTCCACTACCTTAAGCTAAAACTGTCTCTTTAACACCTAAATTGATTGTCAGTTAACAAACTCCGGCGATCGGATTGGCGATCGTAATTGGCAGTTTACTATTAATCTTCAATACTTGCTAGTCACAGGTTTACACCAAAACAATAATTGGTGAAATGACGTTGCTAAAGTTTTTTTTTTTCCATAGAAGATGGTGTTCGGTGAGTATCTTTTCTATTCTTTTTGGACTACTCTCGGTTCATGCTTTCTCGCTTCTTTAGAGTCCTACCCTGATCTAACAGGAACGAAAAGAGGATAATTCCCGAAGTATTTAGGTTGCGACATCCAGGGGCAACACAATAATGCAAAATTCAAGTTCTTTTTCGAGTGGAATTTATCATAAATCGATCTAAAATACGTAGCCGCTGACAAATTGTTTATTATGCCAGTATTAACTATCCCTCGCGGTGACGTCACATGCCTAAGTCACGTGACCGAGAAGTTATCGAGGACCGGCTACAGGTGTGTTTATCGAAAATCGTGAAATTCACAGTTATGAAAAATCATTTTTTTATTTTGGATATTGCATCGAATTTAATTTTTTCTTACGAATACATATAGAAACGGTTGTAAACGCTTTTCATTTGACCTTTAAATAAAGACATTATTATTATTTTTATCACACCACAGCAATCTTGCAATCTGTTGCTTATTATACCCTTTCAAAGTGATGCACCAATTCATTATTTTATACCAAAGCTGTAGATATGCTCTGAAAAATAAGGTGACCTTCAAAGTAAGAAGGTCATGCCTATATGTGTTATAAAGGTCATAAAGACCTCTTCCGTCCTTATCAAGGGGAGTGCTAACCGTCTCTCCTTTCTTATAACACAAACAAATCAAGGGGCTTGTTTAATTTTATATACACCCTAAACTGATCTATTCTTTGTAACTAGGTATTTGGTATGCATAATATATAATAATATAAGAAAACACAAATAATAATTGATCAGACAATTATTTTCAACCAACTTATAATTCTTTTTTACACAATTAACAAAATTTGAAGATTTTTATGACAGCATTTCCTTTCATTTGCCAAATGTCTTGAAAATCAAAATTTAAGAGAACAAAAATTTCAAAAGGGAGGTAATTTTCAGTAGATAATATAATTCATTAAGGGAAATCACTCTAACTGAAAGATTTTTTGATATCAATCAAGATTTGTTTCCCTTTGACCACTTCCTAACAAAAGTTGACCAATACAATGAAATCAGAGACTTTTTAAAGATAGGCAGATTTTTTTTTATTATAAATGGTAATGAAAAATACAATATTGTAAATAGAATATTCAAATTCAAATATGGAACATTGAGAGAGAAAGGAGGAAATAGCTTTCTAGCAAATTGTTTGAGGTGTCACATATATCTTTTTTAAAAGTGGTAATACATTTATTCTGCATATAAATGGCAATAAAACCTAAAACACTAATGCCTTCAAAGTGGCAATTTTTTTTCAATAAGTTTGACCTCTTTGATTGACCTTGACCAATGACATCATTCTGGGATGAAGTGTTTTGTTCAGAAGAAAATTCATGCCAAATATAAGCATTGTCATTTAAATAGTGATGAAGGAAATTGTTTAGTTAAAGGTAAATTTTTTGCAGATAGACCGATTGACAGACAAATACAGGTAAAACAAAATTCCCTAAATGTCATTGATGCTGGGGCAAAAAATCCTGAATGCCTTTAGTATTTAATGACAAAATGTCTAAGCGTTTGCATGACAATGACCACAACAATGAAGGCTATAGAAACAACTAAGTTTTCTACTTAAAAGATTTGCTAGAAACTTTAATATTGAAAGTGAAATTATTTTTTCTTTCTAGTGTTAGAAGCTGAAGATTTACCTCAAATGGATCAGCATTGAAGGTCAAGGTTGCCTCATCCAGAATCATGTAGAGTTGACGATAAGAGAAGGAAGAATTAAATCTCACCCTGTCATATATACTCGCACTACCCCACCAGTTCTTACATAATCTGAAAACATATAATACATTGTGTAGGGTGTGTAAATACAGTCAGTTCTTACATAATCTGAAAACACATGATACATTGTGTAGGGTGTGGAAATACAGTCAGTTCTGTGTTCAGGAAGGCAAAACGGTGAAAACTGTGTGACAATTATACCCGCTTTGCATGCTAAGCAGGTATAATCAGCAAACAGTTTGCACTGTTTTGTAATCCTGAACACAGGGTAGGTTTTCTCCACTTGTCACTGGACAAGTAAGACATTTTTCTCCTTCTCAAGGATCTAAATGAAGTTATCTGCTAAAAGAAAATATTAGTAGAAGAATTTTGAGAAAACATTGTTTTTAATAACTTTCTTCAATTACAAACAATGCTTTTTACTCCTTTATATACATAAGGATAATTAATCTGTTAGGTCTATTTGACAATTTTCAATTATTACTGCAAAAAGATTTAATTCAACAAGACAATGTTTTAGGGCAGGGTTTGGGCAATCGTAATCAGTAAATGTAATCAATTACATTTTCTCAAGTAATCAAATGTAATCAGTAATTGAAGACATTTTTTAATTTCTAAGGGTCAAAATAAGATATTACCAGATATGTATTGGGGGTCAAACCCTGGTTTAAGGGTCAAACACAGGCCCTGAATTGTGCTCTGACAATAGGGTGTAAAGGTTCCTCTAGAACCCTTCATATGGATGACTCAGCGGGAAACAGTTGTAACTGCCTATATTTTTATAGGCAGTTACAACTGTTTCACTCTGAGCCATTGGTATATTACCTCATCCACAACACCTCATCTGTCCCTAAATCCTCCCAGACACACGAAGCAAGGCATAAATCTGTGGCATCTAAATGAGAAAGAACTGCTAAACTCAGCTCTGGTGGGAGTTCCGACAGGTTGGGAAACTTGACGGGTATAATGGCACTCTCGTCCACTCTATCTGTTGTGTTGGATTGTAGTCTATATAAAACTTGACCCATTTTGATATGTAGCCTTGTTGATCTGTACTTTCCTCATGCACTGTCATACTACAACATCTCACCTGTTGGGAAATAAACACAGAAAAATTCAGATAAACAAACTCATCAATATCAATTATAATTGAGCCAGGGTGTGATATTTCCAACAATTACATCAGTGTTCCCAAAAACCCTCAAAAGGGGGTTTACCCCCAAGTTGAAGCGTATACCCCCTATTTATTGCATGTAACATTCTTTGTCTCAAATAGAAGGGGTATGTGGATGCTGTAAAATACATAAATTTACCCCCAGATTGAAGAAGCAGTGAGAACACTGTGCATTTGTGTGCCTTGGACAGAAGTAAAGTAGTCTGGACAAATAAAGTCTTAAATCAATCTAGGGAAGTGAGCAATGACTTTAGGTACGTAGCCATCTGCTGACCACATAGTGAAGACTCTGATCAGACTTTGTGGCACAGTCTGGTCTGAGTCTTAACCCTTGTCATGCTGAACCCGGAATATTTCTGCTTTGACAGGAGGTATGGACAAAGATCAGCCTGCACATATGTGCAGTCTGATCTTAGTTCATACCACCTGAATTTCAATTTCTAAACCAGAAAGCTGTAAAACAATGCATTTCCGAAATCAATACTGACTAATATTTGGTAACTTCCACTGCTTTTAGCACTTTGATTTTACATTTATTTTGCAAAAAATTATATTCAGCATGACAAGGGTTATCATTTCCCACATGTGACATTACTGGAAATGATGCACACAAGCATATGTTTTAACCCTTTTCATTACTAAAGCTGCTTCAGCAACTCATTCGCTGTACAGACCTAAATCTACTGATATGATTAGACTAGAATATTAGTAAATGAATGAATGATTTGTTTTTTTTTTCAAGTAAATAAGTGTTTTAAGCTGTCCCGTGCTGAAATTTTACTGCAAAGAAAAATTCTAGATGATGAATTACACATAGAAAATTTTTATATGAAAGCAATAATATTGTGCAGTTTGAAAATGGGTCACAAAAGGAATTTTCCAGTGAAATTGGTTGATATCTAGCAGTTAGATTCTAAGAAAATAATTTTCAAAGTTTCCACTATATTTTAACATATAGAGAAATGACCTTCCCTCATAAGAGACATATTTTTCCTCTGAAAACAATATTTTTTATAGACTGATAAAGGGTCACTAAAGGATCATTCAAAAGAATTTAGGTTAATATCCATCTATAAGGTTCTGAGAAAATGATTTTCATAGTATCCACTATATAACATTTAGGGAAATGACCTTTGCCTATAAAAACATGTTTTTCATCTGATCACAATATTTTTTGTAGACTGCTAAAGGGTCACTAATGGATCATTCCAGTGAAATTGATATTGGTTGATATCCATCGCTTAGATTCTGAGAAATGATTTTCAAAGTTTCCACTATTTCATATAGGGAAATGACCTCTGCCCCTTATAAGACATATTTTCATCTGATCATTATAATTTTTGTAGACTGATAAAAGGTCATTCCAATGAAATTTGGTTGATATCTATCTGTTAGATTCTGAGAAAAGTCACATATTATAGGTTAACCACGCAATTCGAATGTTTATAAACAATCTTTCGACGAATTAATATAGATAACGTGGGGACCAACAAAATTTTTGCTGTCATGGTATCTGACTATACTGAAAGATCACAAAAACGCAAAACTACTGACGTTTTTACTATCCTTTGAATTACATCGGTAAACGTCATAGCGTAAAAGTAACATGTATTCGAAACCAACTTCATCACGAAGAAACTAAATTTGAAATGACAAAAAAGCATTGGATATCAATGAGGAGAAAAAGGTGTTTTTCGTGATGAGCTTCTTTACTATTTCAGTATTCAAATGAATACATTTGTAATCAAGTACTGTTATCTCACGCTTGTCAAATTTTAGTTCGGTCCACCCCATCTCCTGGCTATACCACATTTTGCCGCGTTTTCAAATACCCCGGTTGGACTATACCACATTTGGAAATCAGCTAAGCCCATTTAAACCTTGTTTCTCATTTGATCATAAATCCTGGAACATCTTTGAAAGAGTTCACCAAAGGATCTGACCTGTGAAGTTTGGTTGAAATTCATCCAGTAGTTTCTGAGCTGAAGATTTATTTTAAAGAAAAAGTTTATGATCAGACACATCGACACACGAGGGACACAGTGCCATGAGAATAGCCCCAGTGGCCTTTGGCCAGTGGAGCTAAAAAATGAGTTAATCTAAAATGTGAAAAAGCACAGTTAAAAATTGGAAAATTTGTGAAGGTTGATCTTAGTTCATACTTAAGTGCTTGATTGATTGGATCACTTTAAAGAATCAACCGAATCAAATGTAAAGCTGGTTAATTGCTGTTTAATTAAAAAAGGTGCAAAATTTTCTTTGTTTTCAAAATAGTGCATTGAAATGTCAGGAAAAATGACTTTGTTTTCACATAAGATTTAACTCAAAAATACTGAGGTAAAGATATATCAGTATTTACAAAATCAAACATTTAGAGTATAATGTCCCAGTATCAAAAAGAAAAGATTCTTTGGCAATATTGCCAGCAGACAAAATTTTGTCCAAAAGTGATTTTGTCCAGTTGCAAACCCAAAATACATTTACTGTTATTGTTAGAATAAACTTGGAAGGAAATTTCATGACACCTATCTTCTTCATTTGGGAAATCATTTTTTTTTTAAAGCCACAGTTCAAAAGAGAACCCATGGCTTTAGGAATATGACCATGGCAATTCCTTGATCTCGAAACAAATACAAAGATGCAAAACAATATAACAAATATCATCCTTCCCCTTTAGCTTTGGTGCAGTGGAATGCTCTACAAGACTGCCATTATTAAACCTTCTTTAACACTTTCCTGTTTTATAAAATTTTGGATCTGTCCAAATTCAAAGGTTTTGCAGACGCAAATTTAAAGTGGATTTAATTTGAAAAATAACCATTCAGTAGGGTAGAAAATAGTGTGGAAAAAGAAGAAATTGCTTGTCAAAAGCAATTTCTTCTTTTTTCACAATGTTTTCTCAATCATAAAATCACAGGCATATATAAAAGCAGGGATTAAACAGCAAAGGGTTAATAATTACATTCAACTAGCCAGTAACGGACCATGGCCAATAGCAGATTACTCGAAGTTCAATCAACTGATGCCAACAAATGAAAAGTATCTAACCAAAACTGATGTTATAGTAACTAATGCCTATAATCAGTAGTTATAACTAAAGAATTGTTCATTTATTTGTTCACTATTTTTTCTCAACTTTTGTTACCCTACGGTCAATCCTGATCACCAAAGCATAAACATGATAAAAAATAACTGTGATACCTCCAATTTTGATTTTCAAAAAGTAACAAGCAATCAGATAAAAAATTGCATAAAGCAACTCAACTGCAAAAAAGCCACAGGTGTTGATCAAATACCACCCAAACTGATCAAATACGGTCAAGAGTCTTTAACAACTCCAATCTGCAATCTAGTCAACACTATGATAGAGACACTCACAGGTCAATTCCCATCAAAACTCAAACAAGCCCAGGTTACTCCATTGTACAAAAAAGAAGACCCTTTCACTGAAAACAAGAGCTGTCACTGTAAGATGACAATGCCCCCAACACCGCTTTGATAGTAATAAGGAAGTTATGGCCAATGTTAAAGTTTTTGGACGGAATGACGGACGGACAGACGGACGGACGGACGGACGGACGGACGGACGGACGGACAAGTCAAATTTATTATGCCTCCCTATCGGGGGCATAAAAATTACAGACCTGTCAGCATTCTCCCAACTATGTCCAAAATATATGAAAGAATTCTAGGTAATCAGCTGACAGAGTTCTTTGAAAAAGTTTTCCATCCCTACTTATCTGCTTTTAGATCATCATATGGTTGCCAAACTACTCTTCTAAGGCTAGTTGAAGATTGGAAACAAGCATTAGACAACAAACAATACATTGGAGCAATCCTAATGGATCTGTCTAAAGCATTTGACTGCCTTCCCCACAATTTAATTATCCTCAAATTATCAGCATATGGTCTCTCTTCGGCTGCCTGCATACTTATGACAAACTATCTATCAAACAGGTCACAAAGAGTTAAAATTGGTAATACCACAAGTCCATGGCTAGACATTCTTAAAGGTGTACCACAAGGTTCAATCCTGGGACCCCTGATTTTCAACATCTTTCTCAACGATATTTTTTACTCAATAGAAAAATCTTCTCTCTACAATTATGCCGATGATAACACCCTCTCATACCAACACCATGATCTTGGCCATTTCAAAACAACCCTGGAGATAGAAAGTGAAACTTTAATTAAATGGTTTGAGAACAACCAAATGCAGGCAAACCCGGATAAATTTCAAGCAATATGTATTGGTCAAAAAACAAAAAAGGCAGTTGAATCATTTGACATTGGTCTCTCTAACATCAAATGTGAGGACGAGGTCAAACTCCTCGGAATTAACTTTGATTACCAGCTAAACTTTGATTCTCAGGTTACGTCCCTATGCAAAAAAGCAGCGAGGCAATTGAACGTTTTGCAACGATTATGCAAATTTCTTAATGAAAAGTGCAGAATAATAATTTTCAAAACCTTCATTCGATCCAACTTTAATTTTTGTCCACTAATTTGGCACTTTTGTAACTCAAAAAACACAGAAAAACTCGAAAAGATTCAATATAGGGCCCTTCGTATTGTTTTTAACGACTACACCTCATCCTACGAGAGCCTTATGCTTAAAGTTAATGTGACTACTCTTCATCTCACCAGACTGAGAATAATTGCTGTAGAAACCTTTAAATGTATTCATGGGCTTTCCCCAGAATATCTTCGAAATCTTGTGACATTGAAAAACAACAGCTCTAATTCTAAATACAATTTCAGGTATACAAATACATTGGAGGTTCCGCAGGTTAGAACAACAAGGTATGGCAAGAACACGTTTTAATTCGAGGCCACCCGGGTGTGGAACAGCCTACCTGAGGAAATGCGGAAAGTTGATGAGTTCAAAGACTTCAAAAGGCTGATCCGCACCTGGACAGGCCCCGAGTGCAGATGTGCTATGTGTCATAGTTAGTACATGTCTGTATTGTCTTATATTTTAATTTGTGTGAAATCCTTATCCCTATTTTTAGTTCATACCTATTTAACTGCTTTGTGTTTTTGATTTAAATCTATGCTTTATTCTTTGGTTATTGCACTTGTCTTAATTTATTTCATTTTTTTCACTGCTTTAATTTTGTTAACCTTGTTTTAAAATTTGCATAATTCTTTTAATCAAGTATTATTTACAAGCAAATTATTAGCTTGACCCTTTTAACAAAGATATTGTGCTTTGTTGAGGGATTATTCCTGCTGATAATAATGCTTTATAGTATCCAGGAATGGGTTGGGGGTAGGGAATACGCATGGGATCGGGCCCCTTTTGATGAAGGTACCTGACTTCATCAAGGGTTCATTCTGGCTGGTAATAGTATTTGATATTACCCAGGAATGGGGAAGGGACTTAGCTTTATATATTGTAAATTCTTTATCTGTAGGGTTTTACTTATCTGAAAATGTATTTATTTATGACTTTTTACCTAAAATCTTAATAGCTTCCTTAATCAAATATCCTATATTGATAATCTCTTAATTATGCAATCTTGTCTGTGTATGCTTGTCTGTTAACCTAAATGTATGTATCTATTTATGTCCAAGCTTGTTAATATTACATAACCTAAATGTTGTATGTATCCATGCCTCAATTAACCAAATTATTTTACAGCTGCTTTACAATTGTTAGAAATATTCTATGTTACTGTCGGCAAATAGCTTAAAGCTAATGTTTATTGTTTAACCCTGTCCGACGTTAAATAAAGTTTCTTGTATCTTGTATCTTGTATCTTGTTTGAACGCAACTATCACATCTTCCAGGCCAAAATTTTGCAACACATTAAACAGACCCAATGAAAAACAGCATACCATGGATAAATCAAATTGGACAGAATTAATTAAAATCTGGCAAGATAAAAACACAAGTATGGAGTCAGTGTAGAAAAACAACACAGACTCACTCCTAAATCAGTCTTATTTGGTGCACCATAAATGTAATAACAACATAACATACACTTGCCAGTTATGGATTAGTCACAAAAGTGACTTTGGGGGACTGTCTCAAAAGAATAGTATCTCATGGTATTTTTTTTTCTGCCATGCAGTAACCCTATATAAGTTATGCACAAACTGTTGAAAACAAAATAGAATTTCACTTTGATAAACATTCCAAATGTTGATGTGCAAAGAAGTGTGTTTCATCCCTTTTACCTACATTACACGTCGTGACACGTGACTTCCGGTTATGGCGGACGCAAAAAATTCGGCAGGAAGATAAAATATTCCAAAATCAAAAATTATCGATGATATTGAGTGTTTTATAACAAATTTATTGTTGTGTTAAGTAAATTATTATCCGAGCAATCAACATGCAGTAATAAAATTTCGCAAAAGGAAATATAAAAGGAGGATTGTAACTGATTGAACTTGAGCATGAACATGTGTACATTTGGCGCCATGTTTGTTTATAAATACAATCGTGATAAATTCATGGTAATTGTCAATGTGGATAATGTCAATTAGCAAATTGAATAAAGAATATGAAAAATTAAGTAAGGACAATATTATCAGCGAGCTCAAACAAAAATGCCTAATTGTCTCTGACAGCAAAGGGACCAGTATCCAAAGAATATTACCAAGCAACATAAATATCAAATTACTATTCAAAGGAGGTGCCAAAATATCTAATGCAAAATTTTGCCAAGATGTAATTGAAGAGGTTTGCACAAGGAAATATAAATTAATAGTTATATGGCTAGGCACCTGTGACATAACAACAAAAAAGGGAAAGCATGTTTACCTCAATGAACCAATAGAGGACAATATCAGGTCAAAAATTGCTAAATACAAAGAATTCAAAGAGAGACTATTACAATCAGATAGTAACATTCAAGTTATTTTTTTGGAATGCCCATATTATTCTATAGATAGATTTAATACACTGAAAGGGCTGAAAGTATCAGAAGCACCAACAGATAAGAAGCTTAAAGAAGCAATTGATTGGTTTAACTTGGAACTAAGACTACTAAATCAAGTTTGGTCCCCAAGAATATCTCAAGACCTATTGAAATGCAACAAGCAAAGTAGCCGAGCCAGTACAAATATTTGCATTAACTATAATTTATACCATGATGGTATACATCCAATTACAGATCTAGCCAAGCTCTGGATGATCAAAATATACGTACTAGCAAAATCAATTGTAGGGTATCAATAGATAACACCATACTAAATGTTACAGATACAGTGTGTGAAACAGTGCAATAGGGAATCTCTGCTCCTAGTCTCATCTACTGCTAACAAGATATTAATGAATATTTGCAATTAAAACACAAACACAGTGGAGAATCTGGTGAAATAGGGAAGCCCTGTTCCCACTATTACTCCTCTACCTGTGTCACTTAATTGGCAAATGTAAAACGGAATATATCTCATAAGCTGAGCATTTAAATGTGACTGGAAGCTGTAGTCTCTAGACTAACAATTTAGTGAAGCGATATATTAAAACTAAAAAATTTTTCTATTAGGCGGAGCATTTACCAGGACTCTGCAACCTTAGAAATATATTTATAAATAATCAAGTGTTGTATAAGCCCAAGTAATTCAGTGAAATAGGGAAGCCCTGTTCCTGACATTATTTAAAGGGAAATTTAAAATACAACAATGGATAAGACAACAAGAAGAGGGTCGACCCGAAAATTCAGTCCTGATAAGGAAAGTGCAGGGTGCTGGACCTGCACCTTGTGTGACACAAAGTCAACAGATGAAAAAGCAGAAATGCTGGAATGTGAGATATGCAGTAAACACTTCTGCAGAAATTGCCTAAAACTCTCATCACAAGAATACAAGATACTTTCCAAAAGGTCCGACCTGCACTGGTACTGCCCGCCATGCGAAGGGAAAGCCATGAAAAACATCAAGATGGAAAAGGAAGTTGAAGAGAGGTGCAAAGAATACTTCCAAAAGTATGAAGAACGACTGGAAAAACTAGAAAGAATCATATCGAAAGTACCAGACACTGAGACGGTTCAAAAAATGATAAATGAGGCAGGGTCAAAGAGCGAAACTAAGCCTGAGTCGAATGCAGAAGTGGCAAGTGATCTAGAGGAATACAAAGAAAGCATGTCAAGAAGAAATAATGTTATTGTCTTCAGAGCAGAAGAATCAGAAAGTTCAAGTATAGAAGAGAGAAAGTCACATGACAGTGACATAGTTGACAATCTCTGTTCAATAACAGAAATCAGCAGATGTAGTGTGAAAAATATCACCAGACTTGGACGTAAAGCACATGCTAAACAGAACCGCCCGTTAAGACTTATATTAGAAGATGAAAGGACCAAGAACAAATTCATGCAAAACCTGAAAAAACTGTCAACAGCAGAAGAAAAATACAAAAACATGAGCATAACCCATGACATGACCATTAGAGAGAGGCAGCTGAATAAAGAGAAAATCATGGAAGCAAAGACCAAAAATGAAGATCTCAAGTCGGGGGACTTCAAGTTCATTGTCAAAGGGCCACCATGGGACAGACGGCTGGTCAGGACAAAATTACCAAAACCAATGTAAATGAAAATAAAGCTGTAAATAGTTTTAACAAAAAGAAAGTTCATACAGTTCCAGTTGAAGAGGTGATGGTTTTTAAACATTTGAACTGTTTTTATACAAATGCCGATAGCTTACCAAACAAATATAGTGAATTGATTTCTAGAATACAAGAAGATGAAAATAAGCTGGATGTAATCGGAATCACAGAAACCAATCCAAAGAACTGTAGATTTGTACCGACAAAGGCAGAATTTCAAATACCAGGTTATAACTTATTTACTAACGAGGCCTGTAAGGAAAATAGAGGAATTGCCTTGTACATAGGTGATAATCTACCGGCAGAAGAGATAAACTTCAATACTGATTTCAAAGAAAGCATATGGGTTAAGATAAACCTGAAAGGGCACAAGTCAATTCTAGTCGGGTTGGTTTACAGAAGTCCAAACAGTACCAACGAAAATTCTTCTTCTTTAAATAGTTTAATCAGTAACATATATGACTCTAGGATATACTCACAAATACTTATTATGGGGGATTTTAATTATCCAAAAATTGACTGGAACCTGATGTCAAATAATGGAGATGGGACCAGCGAGCAATTTCTTGAGTGCATTAAAGAGAATTACATACATCAACATGTGGATAAATTTAACAGGACAAGGAAGGACTGTGAGCCGAGTATCCTAGACCTTATTATAACTAACGAGGCTGACATAATTCAAAAGATAGACTATGATAGTCCCCTAGGAAACAGCGATCATTGTGTGATGAGATTCAAAATAAATTGCAACTTTGAAGTCAAGAAATCTAAAGTAGAAAAATGGAACTTTTTTAAAGCTGATTACCAAAATATGTCAAATTGCCTGGAAATAGACTGGAACCAAACTCTCCACAACAAGAACACTGATAATCAATTTGAAGCATTTCTTAGCATATTTGACCAGGCTAAGCAAAAACATGTCCCATTAATTAACAACAAAGCAGCAAATAAAGCCAAAAAACACAACTATCTACCACTAGATGAAAAAACAACAAAACTAATTAAAAAGAAACACAGAACTTGGCAAAGGTACATGGATAAAAGAGACGAAAAGAAATTCAATGAATATGCCAAAATCAGAAATCAGGTAAAATCAGCAGTCCGCAAAGCAAAACTACATATGGAAAGAGAAATAGCAAAAAATGCAAAATATAACCCCAAAAAATTCTGGCAATATGCCAACTCCAAAAGAAAAATCAAAAGTGGTATTTCCGAGCTCAAAACCAAGGATGAAAATGGTCTTGAAAAAGTAGCAGATACGGATAAAGCAAAAGCAGAGGTATTGGCTGATTTTTTCACGAGCGTTTTCACTTGTGAGCCAAAAACAGACCTCCCGATTGTAGAAGATATAGAAGTTGAAAATGAGTGCAAATGTGAGCAAATCACTGAAGAAGAGGTGCTCAAATTATTAAGCAACCTTGACCCTAATAAGTCAACAGGACCAGATGGCCTTCATCCAAAAGCTTTGAAAGAATTGCGAAATGTGCTATGCAAACCAATAACCACAATTTTTAGTAGTTCACTTCAATCGGGAGTAGTACCAAAAATTTGGAAGACAGGCAATATCACTGCTTTATTTAAAAAGGGAGACAAATCAGACCCAGGCAACTACCGACCTGTCAGCCTCACTAGCATCATGTGCAAAACCATGGAGAAATTAATAAGGGAAAAAATAGTAAATCATTTTAATAATAATAAATTATTCAGCGATAAGCAGTTCGGTTTTATCAGCGGCAGATCCACTACACTCCAACTACTCAAAGTTATAGATAACTGGACCGAGATCCTAGATAAAGGGGGTAGCATTGACGCAGTCTACATGGACTTCATGAAAGCATTTGATAAAGTCCCGCACAAAAGGCTGATTCTGAAATTAAAAAAATATAAAGTGAATGAAAAGATAATTAAGTGGATTGAAGACTTCCTCAGTAACAGAGTACAAAAGGTAATCGTAAATGGAGAACAATCATCGACAAGACCTGTTACAAGTGGAATACCTCAAGGCAGTGTATTAGGGCCAATTCTATTTGTTATATACATAAATGATATGCCAGACTGTGTCAGAGCACCGACTTTCCTGTTTGCTGACGATACGAAAATCTTTAAGGAAATAAGAACTAGCCAAGACAAAATTGACATGCAAAAGGATCTTGACAATCTGCAAAAATGGTCTGACACATGGTTGCTGAAATTTCACCCAAACAAATGTAAAGTCATGAATATATGTACCAAAAAGCAAAAAAACAACTTGGACTTTCACTATCATTTATATGATGACAATGGAAACAAAGTCATATTGGAGTCGACAGTAGCAGAGAAAGATATTGGGGTTACAGTGGATGATAAGCTCAACTTCAGCTGCCATCTACAACTTCAGACTAACAAAGCCAATAACATCATGGCCCTTGTCAGACGCACATTTAATCACCTGGACGAACAAAATTTTAAATACCTATTCCAAGCTCTCGTGAGACCTCACATTGAATACGCCCAATCAGTCTGGGCACCATACAACATGGGCGATATTGAAAAAATAGAGGGGGTACAAAGAAGAGCAACTAAGCAAATTCCATCTCTAAAAAGCTTAGATTACGAAGATAGATTAAAGAAACTAAGGCTACCAACTCTTAAATACAGAAGAATCCGTGGGGATATGATCGAAGTCTTTAAAATAACATCTGGGATTTACGACACTGAAGTTACGAAAGATTTTCTAAAACTAAACAGTAGTGGAATAACTAGAGGTCATAGCAAAAAATTAGCAAAAGCAAATTGCAGCTCAAATATAAGGAAATTTACCTTCACTCAAAGAGTAATTGAACTATGGAATAGCCTACCAGAGGAAGTTGTAGCATGCGACAAAGTTAAAGATTTCGAAATCAAGTTAGATAAGCATTGGAGCAATCAAGAGGTGAAATTTAATTTTAAAGCAGAAATCAACACTAAACAAAAAACCGGAAGTCACAAAGAAGTCAACAAAAGTAATTATACTCAAGAAGAGGTGGATACAGTGGCACCAAAGCCAGCGTCCACAGAGGGTCCTAAGGTATCCTAAGGTATTACAATGTATCTGCTGTATCTGTTGGCCACTGGAACGATGAAACTCCAACATAAGTTTCTTTTTCCATGAGTTGAATTCTTATAAAACTTAATGATCGTTGCTGAGTTATCAGAATTCATCCACTAATTCATAATCAAGCAGTGAAGTCACAAAAAATGTTTTTGAGATGACCCATTGATGGAAGGTCACATGATTTGCTAATGACAAATTTGACCCGCTATAGGCAAGAGTAAAGGTATAAGAAATACAATTGGCTTTATTGCAAGCCAAGTGTATAATAAAGAAATACAGAAGAATTTCATTAGATTCTAGAATTGCAAACAATTGTCTATTATCTGATCAATTTTTCAGTTTTCTGGTTATTAGGGTTGACGAAATAAATCAAATTTACACTGCAGTGATCCGTTATTGGCCACTTCACTGTGCCCTTCTTCACTTTTTGTGAACATTTCATCTTTACTTCACTTTGTTATGTACGCACTGTCCTCAAATGAAGCATTGCTGAAAAATATCTGACGTGAGCCAGTGTTGAACCCACGCGGACAACAATATTCAATTAATTGGTTTACAAATCCAATGCACTAACCATTGAGTCAAAGAAGATCTTCTATGACTAAGTGGTAAGTGCATTGAACTTGCAAACCAATCGTTTGAATACGGTTGTCCAGGTGGGTTTGACATAGGCTCACATCAGATATTTTTCAGCTATGCTTCAGTTGAGGACAGTTCGTATGTTACACACTTTCAGTAACAATGGTTTATTTGTTTATTTGAATGGAGTTTTACACCGCTTTCAACAATTTTTCAGTTATATTGCTGTGACTTGAACACCCAAAAATGGATTCACACCTGTACTACCATTACATCCTTTCCTAGCTTCTATCCTACATAGGTCTACAATTATCGACGGAAGACATAGTCAGAAAGAATGAGTGCCGCCTTCAGGAATCAAACCCAGGATCTCTAGACCGACAGTCCAACGCACTACCAACTGCACTATGAAGGCGGCTAAATTACAAAGGTCAACAGCTAAAGCATGTGAGAAAATGTCCATGCAGGCGTCTGACAGTTTGTGAGGATAGAAAAGTATAATTTTGAAATAAGTAACGAAAACGAGATGGACGAAATTGACCATTTTTTTCGATACTTCAAAAAGAAGTGTCTCATGCAGAATTATGCTGATATATTCCTGCTTTTGCGAACAAAAATAAGAATAGTACTTACTTGAATACCTACCAAACGGGATTAGATAAATGAAGGGAAACGAAAATGGGAAAATGCCAAAGAAATGACATTTTTCTGTTGGAGAAAATGACGTGGAGTAGCGCTGTATCCCGAAGTCTTCGCGATTCAATTGTTTACTGCGCAGAAAATGGGAAACCAGTCTTGTTTTGGTTTTCAGCACCGAATAAGGACCTTGATGTGATTGGACATAGAAAAACTGGATCATGACGTCATATTTTTCGTCTGTAAAATTGAATTTGGCTACATATAAAAGATCCATGTACATTCTATCTTCAAATTACGTAGAAAATTATATATCCTTAAGAAAACGAAGTCGCAAATTCAAATTTCAATTTCCATGAGAAAATAATCATTCGGTTGTCTTTTGTTTTGTACCAAAATTGTTACCATAGTTGCAGAGTAAGAAAGGAGAGGATGCGTTTTGACAAAATGGGTTTACAAAGATTATTTATTGCCGCTTGTATTGTATGCCGCCAATCATTTGGCGAGTGAATTTTACACGAATGGGAAATTCGAATGCTAAACAACTTAAAATTACCAACAATTTTAGAAGAAGCCAGTTTTTAGCTGTAGCAATGAAGAAAAAAGTGAACAGATCAACCAGCATGAGTTTGCCGGATCATTCCTCTGGTTTCCCATTCATGACATCTAAACCTGTGTAAGTCTGCACGCTTTTTTTATGGCTCTACATCTACATGTTAACAATCAATGCCATTTTGACTGGAAAGCCTGTGATAAAATATGGCTTTCAGATATTTTGGTCCTAACAACATTTTCAGAAGCCTGCTTATTGAGAGTAAAATCTCAAAGCAATATAGTTTTATGAAGGATTTGGTAAAATATTTTGCCAAAAACTGTTAAAGATGTCAGCTCATCCAGTTTTGGATTTTCTTCCATCAAAAAATGTGTATTAATGCGATTATTATAAGACAATCAGGAAAAAGACTAGCAGTGGCCCAGTCACCCATAGCCCCTAGATTTCGCGCTGGGACCCTACATTTATTGGAAATTACCTACACCTCTAATGTTCAATATTGAATTTTTGAAGTCTGAGGGTCCAAGGGACTCACATCAGATAATTTTGGGAGTCTTTGCTACTTGCTTGTTAGTCTTACACTTTCGAAACTTGTGTCCTTTAAAACTCTGCAGGCCTTTGTTCTGCATCTGGGGAGTCAAAGCAATTGTTGATCATGAGACAAAGCTATCAAGTCACAGTCAAACAATTTATCACCATCTGTCATGCTCAATAACTAAGACCTGACCTAACTAAAAAGTATTGCAGAAAACATTTGAGCCTGTGCGTGACATTTCCAACAATTTGACACCTGTGTGAGGAGCAATATTTAGAAACCCAGACAGATACATAGTGTAATTTAAAGATTGCCTACCTGTCTAGATACTTTAAGGCCTTATATATCTACAAATCACATAGTGAAGACTATGTCAGCCCCATTAGCTCAGTTGGTAGAGCACTGGACTTCAAAACCATAGATGTTCGACGGCATGGGTTCAATTCCTGGACTGGCACACTAACAAACTACTTGCTTTTCGGATGAGACGTTAAACCGAGGCCCCGTGAGACGGTGCTTAATCAGTGATTCATATTGAATTTTGAAGGAAGGGGTCCCTAGGACTCGCATAATTTGAAACAATGAGTCCCAACCTGTTCCCAGCTGCAAACGGGCATAAAGCCTGTTGGAATATTGCAGATATATTGAGATAATGAATTCAAAGCTCATTCTAATCTTTGTGTCATTCTATTCTATTGAATTTAGTTTTGCAGGTGCTTAGGTAACTTTTTTGGCTGGTATAGTAGTAAACAAAATGTTGGTCATTTTCCCACTCCAATATGAAAGATGTAACATAGATTCATAAAATTTTGCATACAAGGGACTGACATATATTTGAAAAATATGAGTCCTTTGTGAAATTTGTGCATCTTTGATTTGGGATGCGCAGCAAAATGAATCACTGCTGCTTTACACCGAGCACAATAAAGAACCATGGTGGATCTCATCAGAATTTTTGTAATGTATCCCAGGGGTTCTGAAATATTTTGGTAGTCAACTTGTCTGTGGACAAGTGACAATCACAAACTGGCTTGTCCATATCAAAAACCTACTTGTCCAGTTTTTTTTAAAGGCATTGTTATTATCCAAATAAATATTCTTATTTTTTCTGACATTGAAGCTCAACATTCGTTTTGCTATTAAAAGCATCCATAAAATAGTCTCATTTAACATTGTCTCAAGAATTTTGATATTTATTTAAGTCTCATTTTTAGAAAACAGCTACTTTTTGCCGCATTCAAGAAGAGTCTTGATTCTTTTCAGATAGTGAGCCGTCCCTGAATAACCAAAATTGTTTTACCAGATCTTTTAATCTAACACTCACAATACTTTTAAAATTTGGCACCCTAACCAATGACTAACAGTTTTTATTCCAGCACAGACGCGCACCTGCCAGTAATACCCGAAAGGGGAGTCAGGCAGTATGTATAGATAGATTTTTACTTTGTGAAACTATTACATTTTATCCTTGAGATTTTCTCACTTGTCCATGGACAACTAAGCAATGAAAATCTGCTTGTCCATGCAGCTAAACAGACAACTGCAGTAGCAACGATAAATATACAGATTACGGAAATACACACACAGTGAAGACTGGTCAGATGTGCGGATGCACAGACTGGTCAGAGTCTTTGCTTTGCCATATTTGAAATTTGAAAATCTCATCGTTTAAGAAGGTATTTTTTTATTTTTTAATTGTCAAAGACTTTTTTAGAAATATTGTGGAAAAGACAAAATTGCCTGCATATTCTATTATTCATGAAATAAAAACTTGGACTCCTAACAACCAGGTTGGACTCTTGTAATTTCATACTCTTGTAATCTCTTGTAAGTCCTGTGGACTCTTTGCTTCCATTTTTTCAAGCTCACCTGAACACATCTTGCTCAGGTTTAAATACAATGTCTGACACCTGAGTCAGGGAAGATCTTCTTTGGCTCAGTGGTTAGCCCATTGGACTTGTAAACCAATTATTTGAATATTCTTGTCCATGTGGTTGCAACACTGGCTCACGTCGGATATTTTTCAGTTATGCTTTGGTTGAGGACAGTTCATATGTAACAAAAGTAATTCTTTGAAATTTGAGTTTTTGGCAACTTTTTTACTTCTGTGGCCTCTAATAACCATACCCTGTTCTAATAGAAACATGAACATTCAAATAAACTCACTGGGTTGTATTTATAAGAGCTTTTACTGTATCGACATTTCATTGCATGTCAGTTTTTTTACAAAAGACAGCAAGTATGTAACTGATCTTTATCTTGCTGAATTTAAGGTAGTGGACTTGTAATAGTTCCGCAACATTTCTGAACTAATGATCTTTCACAATGTTGACAAGGTTTCCTAATTAAAATCATTAGGGAACTTAGGTTAATACTGTGAAAGTAATTATTATTACGGGTCCACTACCTTAAATTTTGTTTTAAACAAATTGTCAATTTATGGGATATTTCAACCTCTCTTGCTCATATATATTCCACAAAAAATATGCAGAAAGCAGGCAGTGTAGGCTTAGATAAGCCCGCATATCTGCGTAAGTTGGTCTGCCAAAGCTTTGTGTATCAACAGCATGAATGTCATGAACAGCATGAGAAAGTTTATATCATTCTTATATGTTATTCTTATGACTGAAGTACTGCTAAGATTAAAAAAAAATTAAAACAAAGAGAAATACAAGTATTTGGAAGACCAAATTAACAACTTGTGTTTTTTCTTATTACAGGACAAGAAGAATGGCCATTTTTGGGCAAGATTATGAGAAAAGCAAGGTCAAAGTTGAAAAAGAGGTGGACTTGGATTTTGTGTATCGAGTTGTGAAAAGTCAAGTTATAGTAGATCCAAATGACTTCAAACCAAGTGAAGGCTACAGAACCTGTGAGAAACATATTCATGGAACAGACAGTGAAAAAGTGTTTAGGGAAATAGCAAGAGACATATTCAAGCCAACTCGTACAAGAAAAAGATACAGTCAAAAATTCAAGGATAAAGTTTGAAAGAATATCATCTTTTAGTGTATGGTACTATAGATTTTGTATATGGATGAATTGCTCTTTCAATAAGCTACAAATCATGTTTGGTATGCAGTTTTCATATTGTTGTTAAATCGTGAACATGTACATTTTAGTACCTTACATGTAGACTACTATAGATATTATATTTGATGGAATTTCTATCACTGAAGAATAGATCACCTTACCATGCTGGCAGTGTTTGAGGTGATGAAAGACACAATATTTGTAAATGAGCTACTATTTTCAGATGAAAAATAGTGATAAAAAAGCTTGGATTAAATAACCTTGTTATTACAATAATATAACAGTTTAAGTTTTTGGGAGGTGTCATATGGTGAACAACAGATGTCATAGAGGACTTCATTAAATAAAAACTCTGGAGACAGACACTATTCTGTCTGGAGCTACCACACAGTACACTGACAAGGGACTGATAATACCCAAGATGAAAAGACAGGCCAAAAGATTTCAACTTGATATTGATGGACATTGGTGGATGAGGATGAACGTTATTTCATTTTGATTTATTGAGATCTAACAATTTTATGTAAAGGCTTGTACATGTATATAGAGGAATATTGAGCAGTTATACATGTATAGTTATTGTTTGATTACCAGATAAAGCAAGGATCTTTGTAACTGAGTAAAGATTGAGGATTGAGATAATCTGGTATGATGGTGACTGGCATTTAGCACCATGACTAGGAACAGTGTCAGCAGAAATATGGAGGACCTAAAATGTCATCATGATACAGCGTATCAGAACTTGAGAAATTTAATATATTTTACTTAGAATATACATAGTTAGATTGATGTTGTTACATGTACATTTTTTGCATGAATTACATGAGAGAAAAATCTACAAATTGTTTTGACTAACCTTTGAAATGGGGTATTTTTAATGTTGGGTTTAAGGTGACCTTTTATGATCATCCTTTGGATGCCATTTGTTGGAAATTATCCCCCCCCCCCCCCTTGTATCTAACCCTTGTCGTGCTGATCCAGAAATAATCCTGCTTTTGCAGGTGGTATAGACAAAGATCAGCCTTCAAACATGCACAGTATGATCTCAGTCTACACATCCTGAATTACCTTTTTAAACCAGAAATGTTTGAAACTAAAAACAATCAATTTTGCTCAAGCGACCACTTCTAAGCGACCATTTTATTGAGCAAACATTTTCAAATCCCCTTCTTTATATCAAAATATTTTAAAATGCAGATGTTATTGGTCTAAAAATGTTTTAACAACATAACATTATTGAGAATTTCACAATAGCATTCATATTTAATCAAAATACTAAATTTCAGTTGTAAACAGAACATGTACTATGTGACCATTCTCTTTTATGACTGTGTTTTGGTGGTCCTGTGAGTGGTCGCTACATACATATTTTACTGTAGTTTCCCAAGAATTAATTCAGCATGACAAGGTTTAAATCTTACAAAATCTCGCCCACTTACCATAAGGGCCATCTTTATACAAATCGTACTTTTATAAGCCTTTGGTTAATGTAAGTCTCATCCCATATTTCTTCTGTTGGTCAGGTGAGTGATTTAGGGCTATTTTGGCTCTTCTGTCTTCCATTCTCAATTAATATTATGATCCTAGGGTCTTGGTATGAACAAACTTGGTAGGGGCCCACTAGATGATGCTACATACCAAATATGAAACCTGTGTGTCCTCTTGTTTTGAAAAAGGAGATTTAAAAAGATTTTCGCTCTTTGATTCTATGTAAAAAGGTTTGCGCCCGGGTGTCGCCCAAATATGATCCTAGGGTCTTGATATGAACAAATTTAGTAAAGGTCCACTAGATGTTGCTACATACCACATATGAAAGCTGTCTGCCTTCTGGTTTCAGAGAAGAATATTTTTGAAGATTTTCATTTTTTTATATCCTTTGTGCTCAGAAGACCTAAGGGATGTGTCCCGGCAAAGCACACATAAGACCCCAGGATTTAAATATGAACAAACTTCGTAAACACCCACTAGGTGATGCTACATGCCAAATATGAAGCTGTCTGCCATCAGGTTTCTGAGAAGATTTAAAAAGATTTTCGCTCTTTGATTTTTTGTAAAAAGGGTTGCGCCCGGGTGTCGCCCAAATATGATCCTAGGGTCTTGATATGAACAAATTTGGTAGAGGTCCACTAGATGATGCTACATACCAAATATGAAAGCTGTCTGCCTTCTGGTTTCAGAGAAGAATATTTTTGAAGATTTTCATTTTTTATACCCTTTGTGCTCAGAAGAGCTAAGGGATGTGTTCGGGTAAAACACAAAAAAGACCCCAGGATCTAAATATGAACAAACTTCGTAAATGCCCACTACGTGATGCTACATGCTAAATATGAAAGCTGTCTGCCATCTGGTTTCAGAGAAGAAGATTTTTGAAGATTTTCGCTCATTGATTTTTTGTAAAAAGGGTTGCGCCAGGATGTCGCCCAAATATGTTCCTAGGGTCTTGATATGAACGAACTTGGTAGAGCTCCACTAGATGATGCTATATACCATATATGAAAGCTGTCTGCCAGCTGGTTTCAGAGAAGAAGATTTTCCTATTTTCACCCTTATTGTTAAGGGTAAAGGGAAAGTTAAGGGTGGATTTCATTTATTTGAACAACTTTGGTAGAGCTTGGCCCAAGAAACATCCCTGCCAAGTTTTATCAAGTTTGGCCTACTGGTTTAGGAGGAGAAGATGTTTAAGGAAATTGTGGACGACATAGACATACATTGTATGATCACAATAGCTCACCTTGAGCACTTTGTGCTCAGGTGAGCTAAAAAGAGGTGAAAGCTGATTTGAACCCATGACCCCTGCAACAGAAGCCATAACACTAGACCTCTAAACCACACAGTCAAACAATGTGCATTGGTACTTCTACATTATATAAACATTACTCATACCCTCCAGATTTTCAATGTCTTTCGAAGGATCGCGACTATCCTCGATGTTAAATGTATTCATTGCTTATTCATTAATTTCATAAAGGTCAAGTCATGTCAATAATTTCAGGCTATACCGAAAATTAAGCCTAAAGTTGAACTTGACATTTCCTAATGCTATAAGCTTACTGTAATATGCATAAATTCAGGTCATATGGACAAGGTCAAGTTTAAAACTTTAACCCTGAGTTATTGTTTATGAGCAACCAAAATGATATGACTACAGCTTCAAGAATAAAGCTCAGGTTGCCTCCTTCCCCCAATCAAGGCTATTTAACACCAATTTTAATCCTGCAACCAAATTTTTATGCCCCCCGTATCGAGAGATCAGGGCATATTGTTTTACTCATGTCCGTCCGCTGTCTGTCCGTCCGTCTGTCCGAAAACTTAACCCGAAAAACTAAACCTTGCCAATATCTTCAAGCCTATTCAAGATACAAAGCTAATATTTGGCATGATGATAGATCTCAATAATCCGCATCCGCTGGTACCAAAGTCAATGTCATGTGACAAGGTCAAGGGCATCTGTTAAGGTCAAACTTTGAAACTTAACCCGAAAACTTAACCTTGCCATTATCTTCAAGCCTATTCTAGATACAAAGCTAATATTTGGCATGATGATAGATCTCAATGATCAGCATCCGCTGGTACCAAAGTCAATGTCATGTGACAAGGTCAAGGTCATCTGTTAAGGTCAAACTTTGAAAATTAACCCGAAAACTTAACCTTGCCAATATCTTCAAGCCTATTCAAGATACAAAGCTAATATTTGGTATGATGATAGATCTCAATGATCCGCATCCGCTGGTGTCAAGGTCATGTGACAAGGTCAAGGTAATCTGTCAAGGTCAAACTTTGAAAAAAAATGCTGTGACGGGGGCATTAGTGTTTCACAAACACATCTTGTTTTAAAGCAGCCTTGCATATCTATGGTAAGTGGTTCAAGCATGTAAAAATTTTACAGTTTTTATCCCCAGGTTTCAGGAACAGAGGGAGCCATGAAGCTTTAGTGATGAATTTTAGGCCACAGACCATGGGTGTAACTAAGATTTTATAATTCAACCACACAAACTTTGTGACCATCCAAAATATATAGGCCAAAGGGAAAACTTGTTCAAAAAGTTGCCCATTTGGAGAGAAATAGAGGACAGAGCAAAGGGCCCCAAGATTGAATGATTTCAACATTGATGGATGGTCAAAACATCGTAACAACAGCTTCAAAAAGCTGTAGTTACACTGTTCTGGTTATTCATCAATGATATTTTTCAACAGAGGATTCATTTTGTATGACATACTTGCATAATATGCTTTATGGTAGTTACACCCTTGCAGGCATGCTCTAGATAATAACTAGATACTCTTACACAGACATTAAGACTTTAATTGAAGACTGAATATTATAATATCTGTCCTGGGCCAAGAACAAACCCACATTGAATAGAAATACAGCAATAAGCTTGCTTAATGCCCTGCCTTTGTTTTGTTTAGTGATTATCATTGTGCAGGACTAAAGATAATCAAAGCGCTGAAGGCCTGGTTTAGAAAGAGGCAATGTGACATTTGAAGGCATGCACTCCAATTTTTGAATCATTTAGCAAAGTTTTTAAGGCAAGGGAAACCAAGGGTTCCATTTACTTATAGGGATCGTAAGCCACATTCTGAACTAACTTCAAAGGAAAAATGTCAACCCTATGCTCACTATATAGCGCCGAGTCTGCCAAAAACAACTACGTAATTCCCAAGGTATAGATTAATACGCTAGAACGGTGAGCCAAGGAACATTTCTGCCAAGTTTGGTTAAAATCCCCCATTGGTTACTGAGGAGAAGAATTGTTGACTTCTGACGGAAAGTAGGTGATCACATAAGCTCATCTTCAGCATTTTGTGTTCGGTGAACAAAAAAGGGGTGTATTTTTTGCAACAAGATGATCATTATGTCCCTATATTGCTCTGACTTTCATTGACCCCTAGGGTATCACAAGCACAAGAAAATCATATGTCAACTTTGAGATAATTTGAACATAATATCAATACCCTAGACTTTTCTAACAGAAGGTAATTATTGTAATAATTCCTACTTTAGTTCTGTGCAAAATGCAAATTTCAAAGTCCATTTCAATGAGGGATATCGGTTGGTTATCTCCCTTGAAATACTCCCAAAGGAGGAAGGGTCCAAATCAGTGGTTACCTTGGGTTTTATCCTTAATTTCTTTGCACTGTAAGATTTAAAGATAAGCTCTAAATCAAATATTACGCAAGTTCTTAGATACATTTGACGTAAAATAAATATTTATTTTCATCTTTGCTATTGAAAACTGTATCATAAATAGGAATTGTATAAATAAGTACTTTGTATTTACAAAAATAAAATTCGCAACTTCTCCAAAGAAACTATGGATAAAATCCATGGAAAATTTCTAAAAGGACCGCTAACAATTTTGGAACACCTCTGATTTAATCCACAGAGCAAACAAGGGATAACACACCAAAGTACCCCATTCTGATTCCTTGGGAATAGACTAGTACTAGCATTGAATGTCTGGGCAAATGAAAGAATCGAGATTGATAGCCACACCTGGGAATCAAAATTGGGATATCTTTGTCAAAAGGAAGAAGCTCTACCTCTAGACCTCATCCACAACTCTTTCAATATCTTTCATGCTCTACCTCTAGACTTCAGCCACAACTCTTTCAATAGCTTTCATGCTCTATCTTTATACCTCAGCCACAACTCTTTCAATATCTTTCATGCTCTACCTCTAGACTTCAGCCACAACTCTTTCAATATCTTTCATGCTTTATCTTTATATCTCAGCCACAACTCTTTCAACATCTTTCATGCTCTATCTTTATACCTCAGCCACAACTCTTTCAATATCTTTCATGCTCTACCTCTAGACTTCAGCCTCAACTCTTTTAATATCTTTCATGCTCTATCTTTAGACCTCAGCCTCAACCCTTTTAATGTCTATCATGCTTTTCCGCAAGACCTCAGCCACAACCTTTTCAATATCTATCATCATGTATTTCATGACCACTACTTCAAAACCCTGTATTTGTCTGGATGCAATAAGACAAACTAATTCTTAATAAGTTTTATCTTTATTTGCAATTATTTTATTGCGTTGTATTTTTTGCAACAAAATTTCTAAAAAGTAGATTAGCTGATCCAGTTATTTTATGGGAAAAGTTAACACACTTTTAAAATAATATTCAGAATAAAAGGTTCATGATTATCAAACATACCTAACCTTAGTTTCATAGTTGTAGGCTTTACAATTCTGAGAAGATTTTATTAAGATATTTCTAATGCACAATTCAAGGGGTTATTACAAAAATATTGTAAGAGCCTTAAAATTTATAGGCTCTTCTAATAATTGGGACTGACCAATCATTTGTCATAAAAGCAGTAATATACACGTTAAATAAACTCGCCTTTGTGTGTATAAATGTTGCTTGAAATCTTTCCAGTGGATTATTAAGGTTTCTATTTTCACTTGGTAATTTCACATCAGAAACTGTGAAATTACTAATAGATATGACACTTTTTCAGCATACTAGAGTACTTTGGAGCATCATGCTCATTTTGGCACAGGTTGTTCTAATATTCTAAATCTGTTAATAAATAAAATAATATCTAGCACTTAAAATTATCAGGGACCAAGATTATGCTAAACTTAGAATGTTCTGAAAATAAATTACTTCAAATTGAGATAAACACTGCAATCCTGTTAAAATACTTACAATAAAATTTTAATGTATGAACTTAAAACGTAATGTTAATAAGTTGGTACAAAAAGCATCTTATCAATATCATTTTTCAAGTTCATACATTTATTCTAATAATAAGTTTAAGAAATTCCAGAAAATATTTCTACTAAAGAATTATTATTTTGGACACACATACTTATTCTGTCTGCGGTTTAAAGCAGAAGTTTAAAACAGTCAATCTTGCCGAGACGAACGTGTCTATTAGGCAAGTATTATCATTCAGCGACCCTTTTCAAAATCCCTTCTTTACATCAAAATATCTTAAAAAGTAGCTTTTATTTGACTGAAAATATTACATTGATTGATTGATTGAATGGAGTTTAACGCCGCTTTCAACATTATTTCAGTTATATCGCGGTGGCTGGAGCACCTAACAATGGATTCCTGGCATTTCTATCACCAGTACAACCACCACATTCTTTCCTAGCCTCCAGCCGCTATCTCACATCGGTCTACGATTATCAACCCATTGGTGAGAGACAAATAGTCTGATAATCGTAGACCTATGTGAGATAGCGGCTGGAGGCTAGGAAAGAATGTGGTGGTTGTACTGGTGATAGAAATGCCAGGAACCCATTGTTAGGTGCAATTACAATCGAATCCTATGTTGTTCAAACTTATAAGAATTACCAAGAGATTATTCTGATGAATTTCAACAACATTGGAGGATAATTGGGAAATGTGCAATTGCGTACACATTAATCAAATTTATCTTTCTAATTTATAAGTATGTGTTTTCAGCTACAGTTCTCCTTAACAGCTGATTTTTTTGTGGTCCCATAACTGGTAGCTTAACTGTTTTACTGTACTTTACAAATACCGATAAGTTAAAATACAACAAATTTGACCAGAGCAAGATGAATAGTGAGAATGTATAGTTAACCACTGCTTTTAAGATGACAAGGTATAAGCCAATTTTTCCGCATGAAATCCAATTTACATACCAGAAATCCTTGTTAAGTAGGACAAAACTCTTTGCACTTTTGCAAATATTTGCTAATCCAGAACACAAAGCAAATGTATTGACAACAAAAGCTTATATAATTATTCTAACTCATAATTTTGAGAAATAGCATTCTAATGATTAATGAAGTGCTGCCTTTTTTCTGATTTATTTCATTGATCACTTGACCAATTTGCTGACTGAGCTTTTGATAAGCAAACCACCTGTATTTGAAATGTATGTTACATGATTTTAACCATACCCACAATTCAAAAATTTAAAACTAGGCTAACCTAAGATAAGCCTGTTAATTATCCTTGATTTTTATGTGCCCGTCAAAAAAGGGGATGTTATATGGGATAACTTGTGGCATCCTGTGACCAGCGGGCAGGTGGCATACTTTTTTCCGGAATAAAACTGTCCCCTTTGGTCCGATTGACTTTTAATTTGGCAGTTGTGTACCTCTTGTGATTATGTAGTGTAGTGTGCAAAAACTAACTCTACCTAGCTAAATTTTAAAGTTATTTCCCTTGTTGTTTTCTTACTTGGGCATCCAGCACTGCAACGGGCATGGCTTGTGAAAATTTGCCACCTTGTTCATTTCTAAATTTATTTTTACCAACCATATATCACAGAAATGTAATCAGCCCAGAAAGATTCAAGTTACAGATAATACTAAAGGCTATGTGATTATGGTACATTATTATTTTAGAACAAGGTGGCAAATTGTCCTAAGATACACCTGTTACAATGCTGAATGTCCAACCATGAAAAAAAGTAATAAACTAAAAATATAATCTGGGTAGAGCTATGGTTCTAATTTTCTGCACTCTGTATTTTTTGTGGAATTAAAAAGACCTGCGCCAGTGGTACAGATGTTATGATTATGAGAGTGTATGTATAGAGGATAATCCTTTGTCTCAATGTAAGATCGATTCAGATTTCATCGAGTGAACAACAAAAGCTATATTTTCACCAGTGGCAGAGCCATGAGTGATAATATAGCTTTTGTTAATCATGAAATGAAATATCAATCGATCTCACTCCAAAAACAAACAATTATTTTATTTCTTTATTGCAAAAATGACACAAAATTTGAAATTTCTAGGACATATTTTCATAAAGCGCGTCATTTTGCATGTGATTGCTATGCAACGTTCATTGTGATGTCACTTATTTCGCCTGCATAGATGACGTCAGATAGGATAAAATGCAAAAAGCAGGGTTAAAGTTTTTGATAATTTCACTGCTTTTACAGTGAGATTATCAAGTGATAATCTACGTTATAACTCGATAAACCACCGAAAAGCATTAAAGAGAATCTGTTTACCCAAGCAGCCTGAAATTGTTACTCTATGTTAGGATAAGCACTAATCAGAGATCTCTTCATGTTCATGTTCATTCAATTTCTGAACGAGCTTCACATCTACAACATACGGCAGTTTGTTGACAGGGTCGTCTTGTTCAGGTCGCTCAGCCAGCACTTCGTCTAGTCATTTCTTCATTACTACGGCAGATTTCAACTTTGTCTTTCCTGAGATCTTTTTTCTGAGTTCTTCCCTCACTTTTTCCTGTTTTTTCTCTTCCATAACTTTCCAGTTTTTCAATATTTTGTCCCTGAGTTCCTTTTCTTGTTTTTCTAAGTGTTCTTTTTTCCGTTTTAATGCCTCTCTTCGTCTGATTTCTTCCTCCTCTCTTTGTTGCTTTTCTAACTCTATCTGTCTTTTTTTCTCTTCTTCTAATTCTTTCTCTTTTTGTTCTAAATTTTCTTTCACCTTTTGGGCCTGAAAATACAATGAGACTTGCATTTACCCCTGTTCATACTGAATCTTGAAATTTCCTATTTTGGCAGGTGGTGTAGACTAAGATGATCTTAGTGTATACCAGCTGATTTTACTTTTAAAACAAACATAGATATAGACACACTATGACATTCAGTACTTCAGTGCTTTCTGTGTTACATACAAACTGTCCTCAACCAAATCATAGCTGAAAAATATCTGTTGTGAGCCTGTCTTGAACCCACATGGACAACAATATTTAAATATTTGGTTTGTAAGTCCAATGCTCTAACCACTGGGCCAAAGAAGATTTACCCTGACACAGGTGTCAGACATTGTATTTAAACAAACAAAACTATGCAAAACAGTGGTGAGAGTGGCCTCCCATTATACACTCCCTCTTAAGATAAAGAAGATCTTCTTTGGCTCATTGGTTAGCACATTGGACTTGTAAACCAATTATTTGAATAAAGCTGTCCATGTTGGTTCGACAATAGCTCACGTCGGATATTTTTCAGTTATGCTTTGGTCGAGGACAGTTCTTTGTAACATCTGTACTTTGGTTTAAAGCAATTTTTCCTGGATTTCTATTGAGCATAACGAGGGCCACCCAGTGGAACATCATAAAACAGCAAAGGTTCATATAGAACCTTATTCCGCTTCATTAAAATCTTATTTCAAAATAAATGCCAATTTTTAGCTCTACTGTTGAGGGCCATTGGGGCTTTTATTATGGTGTTGTGTCTGTCATGAGTCCATCTGTCGGGTCGTACATTTTTTTCCTTTAGAAATCTTCTCCTCAGAAACTGCTGGATGAATTTCAACCATAATTCACAGGAATGATTCTTGCATGACCCTTTTTCTAAATTATTCAAGAATTTTTTTTAATCCAATTGAAAACAAGGCTTTAATGGGTGAGGCAAATTTCCAACTAAGGTAATATGAGACTTTTCTCAGAATAGATATCAAACAAATTTGACTGAAATGATCTTTGAATGAGCCTTTATCAGTCTATAAAAATTATTATGATCAGGTGTAAAATATGTCTTATATGGGCGGAGGTCATTTCTCTTACTGTTGTATAGTGGAAACTCTGAAAAACAAGAGCTGTCAGAGACAAATTATGCTCCCCGAATTAGGCATTGTCACAAAAACAAGAGCCTTATTGGACATGGACATCCCACGCCAAGAAAGCCTGATAGTAAACTGAAGCCTAATAGATTAAAGATTCTTTTGTACTGTCAAAGATTTACCTCCTATAAAATCTAAGTATTAAAAATAACAAAGGGCAATAACTCCATAGTTCTTGTGTATTGCACTTCTCCTCCATGAGATCTATCCACCCATAAAGATTCAAGTTGATAGCTATTATACTTTAGGAGATATGCTCCAGACAAAATCTAAGTATCAAAAATAACAAAGGGTAGTAACTCCAAAATTATGCAAGTAAGAGTTGTAGTTCTTGTGCACTGTACTTCTCCTCCATGAGATCTATCCATACATAAAGTTTTAAGTTGATAGCTATTATACTTTAGGAGATATGCTCTGTGGTCAGATTGCAAGGACTCAAATAAGGTGTTATCTTATACAGCTAACATAAAGGTAACAAACATTAAACCCTCTTTTTGCATGGCACATTTTTAGACACAAATTTCAAATAGTTTATGGTAAAGGGCTTCTGATTTGCTACTCAAATGTGAAATTTTATCAAATTCTGAGCATAAGACCAGGAGAAATGAAAGAATGACTGTATTTTATACGCTAACGTAAAAGTAACAAACATTTAGCCCCCTTTTTCCATGATATATCTTTTTTTAACGTTAATTTCAAATTATTAATAGTAAAGGGCATCTTATTTGCTACTCAAATATGAAATTTCACTTAATTCTGACTGTTAGACTAGGGGAATTAGAGAAAAACTGTTTTTTACCCTTAGTCCCCTTTTCCCGTGATGAGGCCTTAAATCCAAAAACCGTCACAGATGCATCAACACTATATCAAAGGAAAGTTCACTATGTAAGTTTCATTTGATTTGACCCAAGGATTATTGAGAACAAGAGCTGTCACTGTAAGATGACAATGCCCCCGACACCGCTTTGATTTTAAATTATGGCCAATCTATGTTGAAGGTCAAGGTCATCCAGGGGTCAAGGTCACCAAAGTATGTGCCTACAGAAAGGTAATGTACCAAGGAATGTTGTGGTAAAGTATGATGCGAATATGTTAAGTAATAAGGAAGTTATGGCCAATGTTAAAGTTTTTGGACGGAATGACGGACGGACAGACAGACGGACAGACGGACTGACGGACAAGTCAAATTTATGATGCCTCCCTATCGGGGGCATAAAAAGGTGGGGACAGATGGACGGACAGACGGACAGAATTACGGATGGACAGACAAAGCAGCAGCTATATGCTTTCCCTTCGGGGAGCATAAAAATCAGAACCTAACTGAAGGATATCAACCTTATTTCACTGAAGTTAACCTTAGGTGACCCTTTATATGACTACCAAAAAATATTGTGATCAGATGAAAAATATGTCTTTCATGGGTGGAGGCCATTTCTAAATATGTTATTTAGTGGCAACTTTAAAACAGTTGGCTCTCAACCTTTGAAATAGAAACAGGGCTCTCACTAGGGTTTTGAAAGTAGGATTCCAGGAATCCAACTTCAGAAAAAGTTGGATTCCACACAAAAAAATTGGATTCCATCATTATGAGGGTGGATTTTGTACCGTGCAAAACTATGATATTGAAACTACAATTGATTAACCCTTTACTACACAATCCAATGTTTAAGTCACCAGAATGGTTATCTTTAAGAAAACATTGATTGAAAAGAAGGAATTGCTTGTAAAAAACATTTTCTTCTTTTATCCAAATGCTTTTTACTTTTTTTTATTCATTTTTGGAGGAGATGGGCTCAGTAGATGACAAAACTTTTTCCCCGGTTCAGTTTAAAACCATTGCCTAGTACAGAAGCAAGTCTTTGAAACAGTTATATCTTCTTTTTGACAGAAGTTAAAAAGAAGTCAAAAAATGAATGTTATTATATTTATTTAGACTTAAAAAAAATCTCAACATATACCTGTAAGTCTATGCCATGATTCTCTTTGCAGATGTTGTCAATTGAGAGAAAAAGTTCAGAATTGATATTCATAACAAAAGATCGTATGTTTGAACTGCATTTGTTATCTCTTTTTCTTATTTTTTTTTTTAAAAAATTGAAATAATTAAACTTTCCGAACCACCTGTCTCTTGATTTGTGTTTATTTTTTTTTAAACACATGTCTAATCAGTGGGCTGATCCGGAGCTTTCCATTTTCGAAAAACGGTATCCGACGGAATAAAGCACATGCACGGCGTTTCAGAGATTCACCACTAGTGATAATTCATTTCGTATTTTCCGGAACATTTCTTTAATTTAATAATTGTTTTTACCCAAATTACCGATTTTACAAACGGTAAAAAAGATTCAGGACAGTTCGAAGGACACGGATTGTTACGAATAAACCGGGTCGATTATGTTGTCTTACTATTGCCTTCGAATTGGGGCCCTGCTCGAATTCAATTACCAATAAATTAGTGAATCAACTGCTTCAATCAATATATTAATGGTTCACATGTTTTGTTTATGCATAATAATCGCCAAAACACATCGCTGGGCAGAGTCTAGATTCCATTCATTGATAGTCAAGCTCCGCCTACAAGGTCTACGAATAACTGATTACGATTGGCTGTTGGCGTCAATTAACGCCACGCCTACCGCGACTGTCTATCGGACTTCAGATATGGCTATTATGGATTTTTCACACGACTTAACTTACGTAAACAATCTAATACATGTTATAAACAGCCGAGAGGTTATAAGTCGGGACGCGTGCCTTAGAAAAACTTGTCGTCCGATGGAATCCTTAGATAGGATTTTTTGTCGTCTGCTGAGAAAAGTTGTCGTCTCAGACGACACTACTGTCGTTTCCGAGAGCCCTGAGAAAGCATTACATCTTGTAGGAGTAGTGGTCCAGACAAATTCAGACAGAAGGTAAATCTTCTTACCTTTATTCTTTCAAACATATAACTCATCAGTCGTAGAGATTCTAATTTACGCTGTGCTAACAAGAACTTTCTCTCTTCTAGCGCTATTTTCTGCTGCATCTTCTTCTCTTCTTCCATTTTTTTCTTTTCCTCTCTTATTTGTTTGCGCTTTTCTTCCCTCTCTTTCCGTCTTGCTTCCCTTTTCTGGAGTTTTTCTTGACGTTTTCTTTCTCTTTCCATTTCTTCTTCATCCTTTAATCTCCTAAAATAAGATTAATTAACAATAAATAAAACCTGGCACATCAAAAAGGGACAATTTAGTAATGTAACAAGAGGTACATGAGAGCCTGAGGGGCTCTTCTGACTGTTAAGCTTTTTCTTGATTCTATGACTTTTTTATGGGAGACCACTCTCACCACTGTCCTGCAAAGCTTCTCTAGTTTAAATACAATGTCTGACTCCTGCGTCAGGGAAGAGATCTTCTTTGGATTAGTGGTTAGCGCATTGGACTTGTAAACCAAACATTTGAATATTACTTGTCCGTGTGGGTTCAACACTGCCTCAAGTCGGATATTTTTCAGCTATGCTTAGGTTGAGGACAGTTTGTACATAATAGACTTCTAATATTTATTTCGATTTAAAAAGAAAGACATGAATATAACTTTGTGGACTTAAACCACTTGGCATATTTATTTTTGTGGGATAATCCTTAAGACCCTTTTTTCCATATTTTCTAATATACATTCTACTTTAACAAGGAAAATTTCAAACGACCATATAATCATCATCAGGGCTATGCTAGCTTTTTAATTTCAGGAGTCATCAACTCCTTGACCATATAATTAAGAGGGTCGAATCTAGTTATAAGGGGTCAAAAAGCATGCAAACTAATATAAATGATCATCAGTTTAACTATCTTAAATGATCTACATAAATGAATCAACATAAACAATAAAGTGTCTACTTTATTGTTTATGTTGATTCATTTATATAGATCCCTTATCATTAAATGAAGAAAACAAATGATTTGTGTAATCTTGCACAGGTTACATCAATGGCAATTCAGTAGGCCAAAATACCCCCCCCCCCCTCCCGGGTAATTTTTGAGGGTCAAAATGGAATTATTGGGGTCAAACCCCTGGTTTAAGGGTCAAACACAAACCCTGAGATTCATTTTGAAAGGAGATTTAAGCTGGGTAACCAGAACATTTGAATGAAAATCTGTAAGACCTCTTTTCCCTTGTTCTTTTGACAGATCCATCCATTTTCTTAAGAGGAATCTTTCTAATGTCCCTACAATCATCCTATGAAAATTTAAGGGAAACCTGATATTTGTCAACATTATGGCTTAAGATATAAATTGCACGCGATAAGGTTAACATTTAGACGGTTGTATCGATATTTTCTATAGGTAGTGCAGGTTACTTATCGAATATGTTAAGTTCCTGTACAGAACCTGATATAATATAGTTAAAATACCGTGACATATGTAAATGACTGCAATGGCTCAGTGGATACGCATGCTAGACTTTCGACTGATTGTTACCAAAACGCTCCCGGTTCGTATCCTGTCATCGGCACATTTTGTTATTGTTGGTTTTATTCGAAAAAATTAAACTTTTTACATCATCAAATACACGCAGACAAATTTCTTTTCTATGTGTTTCTTTATATTTTAGATATGTATCATAGGAGTAAACATACAGGATTATACCGTTCGGAGAAACCTTTATCGATTCTATGTGATGAAAATATTGAATCATGAAACAATCGCCTTTGGTCTACAATTGTTTTGGCTATTGCATTTGGTTTATCAGCGTGAAATCTTTTTAATTTGGAATCTTGGAATAGTCAAATTGCAGTTTCAAGCTCTATCTAAAGTGGCCTTTATATCCATCCCCACGGTGAAGTAAATATAGTATATATCTATTCAATCCAAAGAATACAAAAAGCCTTTGAAGAATTTTCAAAATTAGCACAACATTTAACAATTTTTATTTTTTTTTTAAAAAAATTATGCCATTAAATGTATAAATTGAAAAAGTTAATTTTTATGTCGCAATGCAGAATTGAACTCGGTCCGCTTGGTCAAAATTCTGTCGTCCTTATCCACTCGACTATGCCACTCCGATAAACTACTGCATGTTTTTTCCGTATAATAAACACAGCCAATCGACATGAACACTGTTTTCAATAACATGGATTGATCCAGTGTTTATATACAATATCGCGCTTATCGCGTGAGCATAATAGTGGACCAGTAATAAGTCTGCAACATCTTGGAACACATGATCTTTCACAATGTTATCTGAGGTTCCCTCATTTAACACTGTTAAAGTTCATGGCTTTAGAAATGTTGCGGATCTATTATGGGTCTACTACCTAAATGAGAACATTTTGAGTGAAATCCATAAGGCAACACTTTCTATGTTTTCCAATGAATGCACCCCATTTTATCAAATTAATAACACTTTTGACCTTCAATTGACCCTATGAAATTTTCAATGAAACCTGATTACATATAGCATTGTTTTTATTGGACAGAATTTTTTTATTCAGATTTCTTAATGAAGTTGATTGCTTTAAACCAATTCCCTTTTTTTTCACTCAGCCTAAAAATACAGAAAACATACTTTTCTTCTGCTAATTTTCTTTCAAGTTCTTCTCTTTCCCTTTTGACCTTTTCTTCTCTGTCTTTCTCCAATTGTTCTAGTTTCTCTCGCTCTAACCGTCGTTTACGTATTGCTTTGTCTGACAAATGCTTGCTTTTGTCAAAATCAACCTGAAAATAGTCAAATCAATGTTTAGAACATCATATTATTTGTTTTCTACACCATTTGCCTTACCATTATTTTATGAAACAATAAACATTACAAGTTTGATGGTAAATTTTGAAAATTATGTTCATTGCTAACTGATGAACCAATATTGTCCACTCTCCGAATATGAACCGCTCATTGATTTATTGTAATGAGACATACTGTTTCCATTACAAACTACTTCATTTTCTTTCTTTTTTTAATAATTTGTTCTTATTCATGTGAGTGCTATTTCAAACAATTTCATGAGTACTATGCAAAACCTATGGAAAAAAGTTTTCTTGTTTGCTTACTGTTTGAGCCCAGGGCTTGTGCTATTGTTTGTAATAAGGGAGTCATTGACGACTTATCAATTAAATTCCATGGGTCAAAACAGATTTTAAAGAGGTCACAGGAAAGAGCTTACCATGAATAAGAATTTTAAAGGTTTAAGAGTCATTTAACTTTAACTTTTAAAGATATGAAGTAAGAAATTGATTTGTAAAAAGTCCAGATAGTATAAAAGATTCATCTTAAAAAGATTTGACCCTTATAAATTTCTCTCAAGGGGGTCACAATGATTCCCTTAAATGAAATTTCTAAAGGTCAACATATTTCAGATATTTTGGGGTCAAAACCCTTGTTTAAAGGTCAAACACCAGCTCTGGAGCCTCAAGCACTTGTGAAATTGTTGGCAATAGCACACAAGGGACGCCCTCAGGACTTTGGATTTGAATGCAAATAAATGATGAATCTTATTCAGCAGTACAAGGAATAAACCATTCTCTCCCTTCAACGTCCACCAAAACAGTATGTAGTTTTCGAATGTTCAAGATGAAAACATTTGTGAACTAGAAAGCCATGAATGGCTTGAGTCGCTCCACAGGCTTGAAATTCTTGTAAAGCAATAAAACTTTTGACTAGACTTTTAGATATTTTGGATTCTACTGATGTTGAAAATGATTTTTAAAGTTTCAACTATATAACATATAGAGAAATGACATCCGCCCATAAATTGCATATTTTCATCTGATCACAATAATTTTTTGTAGACTTATTTAGGGTCACTCAAGGATCATTCATGTAAAATTTAATTGGTATCCATCTATTACATTCTAAGAAAATGATTTTCAAAGTTTCAACTATATAACATGTTGTAAATTTGGATTTTTGCCTCATGAAGGAAAGGGCAACATACATTCCAGGATAGGGTTAGAGAGAAAGATCAAGGTCTGTAAGTTCCTTTGATGCCTACCCCCTACTGGGTTGTCACCAAGACTGGTCCCATTGGGAGGAGGTATTACATAATATTGTCTGGATGTCTGCAAGGAATTGCATAATAGCCTCAGAGATTTGGCCTTGCAGGTGCCAGGTGTCAGGTGGCTTTATTTATGAAGTGTCTGTGGAATTTGTCCTTTGTTTCAATATTATGCAATTTAGAGAATGAGTCAATGTTTTTCAGACAATTCTGTTATGTAATAATTATAGTACTTATTAAACTAAAGTCAAGTTAATTATGGTATATGTCTTTTCTGAGTTTTGATGTATTTCAAATATTCAAAATTGACACAATAACATAATAACGAAACATCTTTTTCAATTAAGTTTCGCTGAGGCAGGTAGAACTGATCATTCTGCTTAATATCTAGTGATTTTGGGCAGACTGTTCAGGTTTACACTGTAGAAATGTATTGATACAGAATAGTATGAAGATAATTGAATCATTATGGGAATTATTCCAATGGAATTTGCTAATTGCCAAAAATGCATTATTGATCCTGATCAAGCTGCACAGCCATTTTAGACGTAGCCTGTCTGTAAGTTTCATAGTGTATTTGGTTCAATTGTGTATTCCCTTGGTATTAACAGTAGCTGTAAATGCTATCATTGATTATTGGTAATTGCTTATCAGTTAGGTGGCCCCTTGTAATGTCTAGAGTATACAATGGGGCAATACACCTTTACCTTTAAGTGGCTGGTCAATTGCACGAATCAGAAAAGGTGTGAAGTGATTATTTCACTAATGCATAACTAAGAGATTAAAGTAACTAGTCAGTTATATATCAGGTTGATATAGGTGAGAGAATGTTGATGCATTATTTGCTGCATGCACAAGGATAAGATGTTGCTAGGTTCATATTGTTTCAATTGGAGGTTTGAAACAATGTGGGAAAAGTAACATTATTTTCCAACCTGTTAAAATGCTTACTGATTGCCAGTCAACTTGTTTCATTCTTCTCTTTTTCATATTTTAATCTGTATATAACATGATACTCTATAGATATATTGTGTTTTGTCTATTTGGTTAACTGCACTCAGTGACCTTTCCTATTGCAGTTGATTAATGTCACAAAATACACATATCTTTATATTGTGAGTAAAGTGGTCATGTTTAGACTTTTTTTATGGGAATTTTAATATACATTTTGAATACAAATCCAGATTGAAGATTGGAATTGTGCTTTTGATGATTATGACTTTGTCAATTTCTTGGATTGTGTGTATTGGAATTGAGGTGACCTAGTGCAAAGTAGGTGGAGCTTACCAGCTACAGAGTGTGTCAATTGAAATATTACATAATTAGACATGGTCATCTTGAGACTGATTATCCAATCAAATGAGATTCTGGACTGCTACTGAAACTGGTTGAAGTGCTGGTCAGCCAATCAAGTTTCATGGAACATTCCAGAACCCTGACCAGACAGCAATAAAAAGAGCTGTATTTCCCCAAATCTTCACTCTGGAAGCAGGATTTTTGGACTTTTACAACTTTAACTCTGTGCTGATTTTTCTTTGGATAAATTAATTATTTTTAACTTAGATATTTTTGTATAATAAATTGAAATTCTAACTTAGGAAATAGTGTCTTGCTTGCAGAGTCATTTGCAAAATATGCAAGTTCTTTAATTATTTGTTAACCAAAGAATTAAAGACTTTCATATTTTACATCTTAATGTAAATAGTTTTATTTTTCTTTTAAAGTAGTTTGTAGTTGTTGTCATTTTGCTTAGTACCTTGTGAAATCAAACCTTTATTTTCTAGACAAATCATATACTGATTGAGATTATTATCCTAACTTTGAATATTCTAAAATTAAGCTTTTGGTACTATTGAAACTTTGATTTCGATGACTTTGTTCACTTGTTTACTGGCATTTTCATGTTTCATTTAATTACAGTTTAGTTCATTTAAATTGTGTTTCTTCATTCAATTTTATCCTTTAAGGTTCTGGCTGCCTTTTTACTTATAAATAGCCAGTGGTGTCATCCTGACGTTTATATTTTTAATTTTGATCCAGACTGCGCATTTATATTGCATTTTTCGCATTAAGAACTCGCGTCCAGTAAATCTTGTCTCTTTAGCAGTGTGCCGGGACCCAGGTTTACGACAAAATGGTGTCTAAAAGTGGGATCCAATTATTGTCAGTGTTTATCACTTACAACAAATTGGTGTTTCAATTTTGTTTCAAAATGTTTAATGTAAAAATATTAACATTTTTCATTGCAGTCTGTGTTTTTCCAAATAAATATTTTCAGTAACTTTTCAAATCAATTAAGATATAAAATATTTTTCTTTTAGTAGAAAATGTCAGATTGTATACTACGAAATTCCAATTGTTGCAAAAATTGTTAGAACAGATAATTTCAGAGAGCCCGGCAAATTAGGGGCACTTGGGTTATTCTAATGCAGTGGCATTTTTCAGTAGACATGGAGACCAGAAGGTTTACATCTGATCTCTGTGTTTGTGCACAGTTTAAATTTTGGCAACTGATTATTTTGGCATTTCAGACTGTTGTCTCTTTTAAAGAATCTGACAATTTCATTGTAGTTTAATTTCCCAGGTTTATTTCACAAGTACTTTTTTATGTTTTTAATATCTTGTACTTTATTAATGAGCTTGACTCTGCAAAACGATTGCATTGTAACTTTTACTCTCCTTATTTCAAGTTTTGGAAAGATAAGCACTTTGCCTTTTAGAGAATCATTGTAACTACTGTTTTTGCACAGAAACAAATTATTTCAAATTATTGCCTGCTTCCTAAATAATATTTGAAAGTGACTTTTTAAATTAAAGAAGAGCAAGGAATGCCAAAGTGAGTCCATTAGAGACTTAAGTTTGAACTATTGTGGAAAATGGTGTTGACAAATGGAAGAAACTGAAGAACAGAGACGTATATTGCTATAAATGTGTCTGACTGATAATTTTGGTGTCAGGCAATACCTGAATATGGACAAGTGAGAAAAGTGAAGGTACATATATATTTTGACAATAACTACAGTCTTATGCTACATTAATTCACTACAACATAACCAACATTTTATGAAGACTAAATAAAGAGATCAAGGACAAACTAGTCTTCCTATGTATGTCAAAATTCACAACGCTGTAAATGGATGAGGCCATGTTTACTGATGTTTCCCAAAGAAATCAACTTAGACGAAACCCCCTTTCGATGATGTTACATAAGCTAATGCGTTCACCAACGTTTCATGAAGAGTGAACCTGAGTGTGTCAGTAAAATATTAGTGCTATCACGAAATCAAATATTCTGTGAAAGTCATATGTAAAAGATTTGAATATCAAAGTTCCAGAAGAAGTAATTATTCAAATATTATAGTGTTTTAAATCTACAAGTCAATCTTGTGTGTTGTAGTTTTGATGTTTCGAAAGAAGTGTTTATATCGAGAACATTGAGATAACAGTAACCATTCTGATGTTGTTTGGAGAAAGAAGTGCAACTTCGGTGACCTGACTTTTCCATGCGACATCACGCGAGAGAGTTATGACTGGTAGGTCTGATGTGTCATTTCCAGCCTGCCACTGTGATGTTAGGACTGATGTGCTATTTCCAGCCTTTCACAGGAGAGAATACGACTGACGAGTCTGATGTGTTATTTCCAGATAGTCTTGAGAGATAGTGTAATAGGTCGATGTATTAGCGATAATTACGTGTGAAAGAGTGTTTTATTAATTTCATTTTGTATTTGTAAGACTGAACTACATTCATAGTATATTGAAGAAGTTATATACTGTGTAGCGCATTGTTACATTTGCATTATACCCAAAAAATGGTTACAGATTGAGTCAATGAGTTATTGCATTTTTGTCTTGTTCCAATAACATTTAAATTGATCGGTCGAACACTTACCTTTCTCTATGTTGTTGGAAGTTTTAAGACAAATTGGTGATTCTCTGTTTTGATTGGATATTGACACAAATTTCAAAACAGCATAATTGTAATACATGAATGGCACTAGTTGATTAGAGAAGCTTAATTGTTGTTTGAAATTTTGAGATTAATATTTTGTAATGATATGTGTTTGTGAAGCAAAATGAATGATTTCTTAACTTATGTGTGAGTTAAAAATTGCACCATACTGAGCAATGCAGTCTAGTTCGATAGGTCTGATGTTTTTCCAGATAATCGTATTAGTGATATTGGGAATGATAGGTCTGATGATTTTTCAGGATAATCATTCTACAATATCTAATACTGTCAATTGTATATATAGATTGAACACTTATCTGTATCCGATAGTATTATATTGCATTATCTCAATGGAGGCCTAGTGTCTCTGCACTGCATTGATAACGCATAGTTACATTCATAGCATATTGAAGAAGTTATATGCTGTGTAGCAATGCATTACCCTATCAGTGACTTGGTTGGGTGAACCAGTAAGTCCTGAGCTATGCACAAACTGAAGTTGGCATTTCTTAGGAAGGGTGATATTTTGAGAATCAATCAATTTGAATTATGTACATTTATTGATACAGATTTATTATTAGCTATAAGTCATATAAACTTGTTTTGGTATCATTTGTTCATATTTGCAAGAGAAATCAAACTTATTGTTAAAAGATTGCATTGATACAACTGTCACATTCTGTTCAATACTCATGTATAATGGTATGTATATTGGTATGATGAAGAGTTTTTATTATTTTCAAAGGAAACTTTACATTCTGTTCAGTTCCTGAATTTCTCAGTAGAAATTTTCTTTTGAAATTCCGGGGCGGAATTGAATGTCTCTTGTGGAAGATCCATTCTTTTCCTTGGGGGGAGCAGTGTTGTAAATTTGGATTTTTGCCTCATGAAGGAAAGGGCAACATACATTCCAGGATAGGGTTAGAGAGAAAGATCAAGGTCTGTAAGTTCCTTTGATGCCTACCCCCTACTGGGTTGTCACCAAGACTGGTCCCATTGGGAGGAGGTATTACATAATATTGTCTGGATGTCTGCAAGGAATTGCATAATAGCCTCAGAGATTTGGCCTTGCAGGTGCCAGGTGTCAGGTGGCTTTATTTATGAAGTGTCTGTGGAATTTGTCTTTTGTTTCAATATTATGCAATTTAGAGAATGAGTCAATGTTTTTCAGACAATTCTGTTATGTAATAATTATAGTACTTATTAAACTAAAGTCAAGTTAATTATGGTATATGTCTTTTCTGAGTTTTGATGTATTTCAAATATTCAAAATTGACACAATAACATAATAACGAAACATCTTTTTCAATTAAGTTTCGCTGAGGCAGGTAGAACTGATCATTCTGCTTAATATCTAGTGATTTTGGGCAGACTGTTCAGGTTTACACTGTAGAAATGTATTGATACAGAATAGTATGAAGATAATTGAATCATTATGGGAATTATTCCAATGGAATTTGCTAATTGCCAAAAATGCATTATTGATCCTGATCAAGCTGCACAGCCATTTTAGACGTAGCCTGTCTGTAAGTTTCATAGTGTATTTGGTTCAATTGTGTATTCCCTTGGTATTAACAGTAGCTGTAAATGCTATCATTGATTATTGGTAATTGCTTATCAGTTAGGTGGCCCCTTGTAATGTCTAGAGTATACAATGGGGCAATACACCTTTACCTTTAAGTGGCTGGTCAATTGCACGAATCAGAAAAGGTGTGAAGTGATTATTTCACTAATGCATAACTAAGAGATTAAAGTAACTAGTCAGTTATATATCAGGTTGATATAGGTGAGAGAATGTTGATGCATTATTTGCTGCATGCACAAGGATAAGATGTTGCTAGGTTCATATTGTTTCAATTGGAGGTTTGAAACAATGTGGGAAAAGTAACATTATTTTCCAACCTGTTAAAATGCTTACTGATTGCCAGTCAACTTGTTTCATTCTTCTCTTTTTCATATTTTAATCTGTATATAACATGATACTCTATAGATATATTGTGTTTTGTCTATTTGGTTTACTGCACTCAGTGACCTTTCCTATTGCAGTTGATTAATGTCACAAAATACACATATCTTTATATTGTGAGTAAAGTGGTCATGTTTAGACTTTTTTTATGGGAATTTTAATATACATTTTGAATACAAATCCAGATTGAAGATTGGAATTGTGCTTTTGATGATTATGACTTTGTCAATTTCTTGGATTGTGTGTATTGGAATTGAGGTGACCTAGTGCAAAGTAGGTGGAGCTTACCAGCTACAGAGTGTGTCAATTGAAATATTACATAATTAGACATGGTCATCTTGAGACTGATTATCCAATCAAATGAGATTCTGGACTGCTACTGAAACTGGTTGAAGTGCTGGTCAGCCAATCAAGTTTCATGGAACATTCCAGAACCCTGACCAGACAGCAATAAAAAGAGCTGTATTTCCCCAAATCTTCACTCTGGAAGCAGGATTTTTGGACTTTTACAACTTTAACTCTGTGCTGATTTTTCTTTGGATAAATTAATTATTTTTAACTTAGATATTTTTGTATAATAAATTGAAATTCTAACTTAGGAAATAGTGTCTTGCTTGCAGAGTCATTTGCAAAATATGCAAGTTCTTTAATTATTTGTTAACCAAAGAATTAAAGACTTTCATATTTTACATCTTAATGTAAATAGTTTTATTTTTCTTTTATAGTAGTTTGTAGTTGTTGTCATTTTGCTTAGTACCTTGTGAAATCAAACCTTTATTTTCTAGACAAATCATATACTGATTGAGATTATTATCCTAACTTTGAATATTCTAAAATTAAGCTTTTGGTACTATTGAAACTTTGATTTCGATGACTTTGTTCACTTGTTTACTGGCATTTTCATGTTTCATTTAATTACAGTTTAGTTCATTTAAATTGTGTTTCTTCATTCAATTTTATCCTTTAAGGTTCTGGCTGCCTTTTTACTTATAAATAGCCAGTGGTGTCATCCTGATGTTTATATTTTTAATTTTGATCCAGACTGCGCATTTATATTGCATTTTTCGCATTAAGAACTCGCGTCCAGTAAATCTTGTCTCTTTAGCAGTGTGCCGGGACCCAGGTTTACGACAAACACATAGAATAATGACCTCCGCCCATAAAATACACATTTTTCATCTGATCACAATAATTTTTGGTAGACTGATAAAGGGTCACTCAAGGATTAATTCAGTAAAATTTGGATGATATCCATTGATTAGATTCTGAGAAAATGATTTCCAAAGTTTCCACTATATGACATATAGAGAAATGACCTCTGCCCATAAAATATACAATTTTCATCCGATCACTATAATTTTTGATAGACTCATAGAGGGTCACTCAAGGACTATTCCAGAAAAATTTGGTTGATATCCATTGGTTAGATTCTGAGAAAACGATTTCCAAAGTTTCCACTACATAACATATAGAGAAATGACCTCCGCCCATAAAATACATAACATTTATCGGATCACTATAACTTATAGTAGACTGATAAAGGGTCACTCAAGGATCATTCCAGTGAAATTTGGTTGATATCCATCAATTACATTCTGAGAAAATGATTTTGAAACATTATAACATTTAGAGAAATGACCTCCGCCCATAAAATGCATATTTTTCATCCAATCTCAATAATCTTTTGTAGACTGATAAAGGGTCACACAAGGATCATTCATGTTAAATTTCATTTGTCTCCATCAATTTGAATCTGAGAAAACTCACTTTTTACCATATTTGGAAATTAGCCACGCCCATTAAATCCATGTTTTTCAGTGGATCAAAATTTCTGACCAACTTTGAAAGAGGGTCACCCAAGGATAATTCCTGTGAAGTTTGGTTGAAATTCATCCAGCAGTTTCTGAGGAAAAGATTTTTAAGGAAAAAGTTTACAACCGGATGCACGGACGCACTGACACATGAACGGACCCGCACGACGGACAAAACTCCATGACAATAGCCCCAGTGGCTTTCAGCCAGTGGAGTTAAAAATGATACCCCACTTAACATGTGTATTCACATGTTTAATGGCGACCAATTTTTTTAAGTCTGTATTTTTATACAGATTTGTTTTTTGAAAGAATAGGGTTTACGTCGCATTCAACAATCTTTCGGTTATATTGCATCGGTTGGACAATGAATTCCTGGTATTTCCTTGCACCAGTACTCCCATTACTAGTCTCAAGCTGCTATCCCACATTGGTTTACAATTGGGAAACAAATTGTCAGAAAACATAATTGCCACCATTAGGGCTTGAACCTGTTTTTTTGTCCTGAACGCAAGGCTGTTATACCTTTATATTAGCTACAGCACATTTCCCATCTTCATCCATATACAGGAGTTTCATGGCTCGCAATTTGTCCATAGCTTTCACAAAACCTATATATTCCTTGAATTGCACATAAGCGTCAAATACTAAATCCTGACCAAATGTAAATGTTTGAATTGAACCTGTTTTCACTAAACCACACATTTCTTTCCTATAGGGATCCAACATAGGTATATCAACACACCGAATTTCACCAAATTGGTTAAAAACTTTCCGTAAACACTCCTCACTTGGTTTGTCTCTAACTTTACTATGTTTGGCAGAAAACCATCGAGATGGGAGATCTTTTAAATGTATTGTGTCCGGTCTCTGGCCTGGCATCATTTCGTTCATGTTTTTAGCGTCCCTGAAGTAGGAATCCCAGTCATGACGTGACGGAAATTGGACCTTTGCTTCTCCAGCTTTCACTTTTAACTGGTCAGGAAATCCACTCAATTTTATTGACTTTCCTTCTAACCTCTGCATGATTGTTTGAACTAAAGTTTTATTCTCTGCTTCACCCTCAAAACGAATGAATTCCATGGAACTTTTGACAATTTTGAGTGAAATAAATGTATGAGGTTTGATCATGGTTTTGATTTTTTCCATCACCTCCCAGTTAGAGATAGATTTTCCAGCTTCCTTCAGTTGTGGTAACTGCACACATATATTCACTCTGGCAACAGGTTTGAGGTGTAAACCCAGAGGTTTGTAGAAATCCTCCGCATCACTCGCATCAGTACAGATGCTCGCCCCTGCTGTTGTCATTTTGGTTTTCTAAAAATAAAAAAATTAATATTTGTGACCAATCATGCAAAAAAGGACCATCTGGGAACTCTGTAAAATAAATATTTGAAAAAGTCCAGCATAGTTAAACTAGAGGTCGCAATTCAAAAATTCTTTCACAGTAAGGAAGTTTGATCATTCTAGATTCAGAGGATAAGCAAAGTGCAAAAAGTTTTGACCCTGGTCAGTCTGCGCAGTCCATGAGGGTTGACACTTTACACACTACCTAGATGGTCCTTTTTAGCATGACAGGTCATATTTTTTAATATAGATCTGTGTCCATTGCACATAAAGAGATCATGTGGGAACTCTGTAAAGTTTAAGTTTTTGAAAGAGATAGATTTAAGTAGAGTTTAACCAGAGGTCCTGTTGCAAAATGTCTTATACAAGATGGTAGTATGGTCAATCTTGATTCTGAAAATCAGCCAAGACTGTAAAATTCAGACCTTAGTCAAACATGGCACAACCCAGAGTGTCCCTTTTGGCATGACAGGTCACTTTTTTAGTGGGTAGAGGACTGGGTTAACGATGAGAGGGTGAAATGCTGTTATTTTATAGACCTTTAATATTGTGTGTACTCATTTAAATAAAGACAATGATTATAATAGTTTACCTCGACAAGAAACTACACAATATAGGGTTTGTTTATACAGTGAACAGGGGTTCACACATAAACTATCTACACAACACATAGTAAAGACTCTGATCAGACTGTGCCTCTGCACAGCCTGTCCAGAGGTTTTGCTTTGCTCACATGTGAAGTTGTTGGAAATGTCACGTACAGGCTCATATTTCTTTTGGAAAGTAGAATCACTTCTTTTTCTTCAAAAGAATCGATGACAAGAGGATGTAGGATTACATCCAGTATTGAGGTACACAGTCAAAATAAAATTGATTTGTCCTGCCAAAATTTCTATACCATCATGTATTTGGCAAGGCTTTTTTTTTTCAAGAAAGTGGGATGGAATAACAACCCCTTCCCCCCTGTGAATATTTCCCCTAAATTTGCAACATTCCCTTCATTAACCCAACCTTTATTATGGTCTCCCTTGATTTATCTCAAGAATCAAAGAGTTTTGACTATCTGATTATAAACTGCTTCTAAAATGTATTCTCTTTGTGTTTATTGAAACATTTTTAAGCATTTACAATTTTCAACCAAAATACACAAATAAAGATTTTCCTATTTAACATCTCAGTAGTCAACCAAAATATACTACTAAAGATCCCCCCACCCCCTCTGTAACAGCTCATGTTACATATTTTCCCCACATAGGGGCCTTGGGCCCCTTCCCCTATGCATAATTCCTTTAGACATAATTCTAATTTGCTAGCTTTTTCTTGCTTACATACACTTTGCATGTTTTAATATACTGCAAGAGGATTGTTGTTTTCTGTCAATGTTGTCCTGCACTAACAGTTGTCCTTAACTTATCTGTGTTGTCAAGTTAGTGATAGGCTGCATGTCCTCTGCTCTGCATGGTCATGATTGCATGTCGAACACCAGTTGGTCCATTACATCATATGTTAGAGAACAAATATGATTTACAATCCATAGTGCATGTATTTATGCAAAAGTTTTTGTATGGCGTAAGCAGAGAAGTCATGCATCGGTGTACTTTACCCAATGCAGCAGCAAATGGATAGTTTCAATCAAAAATAAATTGGTGTACACAGAGAAATTATTGTTGGTGTCCATAGAGAACATTATGAAAGGTGGTAACTGTCATACAGTTTCATTGAATTCGTAGATAAACCCTAAAAGAGACTACAATTTATAGATGAATAATGCCAGTTCATAATTTCAGGAGATATAATGAAAAACAAAAAAAAAAAAAAACCAAAAAAAACCACATATAGGACCATGATGGTCCTATATCGCTCACCTGCGTAAGTAAACTCATAACTTATCAACCATGTTATAAATACCAGAGATTGTCTTATGTACATTTAGGGTGGATTTAAAAGAAACAGACTTTAATTTCCTCCTACTGCAATTTGATTTTCTTTTTAATTGCAAAGAAAGTATATGGAATTGAATTTTTTAAAAAAGTTTAGTAGACCTAAGCCTTAAGAATATCCATACCAAGTTTAAGATATGCCAAATAGTTTAGGCAAAGATTAACCTTCTATGAGATTTTTGGCAATATTTTGACATTTCCAATACCATGGAAACCAGACATTTTGACTGAATAAAATTATTTTTAACAATTTTGGTAGAGCTTGATCCAAAGAACATACCTACCAAGTTTCAGCTTAATTAGCCTAGTGTTTAGGAATAGAAGATGTTTTTCTAAGATTTTCAGCAAATTTTCAGCCATTTTTCAGCCTTTCTGTTACCATGCAAACCAGAGTTTTTGATAAATTTAAATTCTTTCAACAACTTTTGAGGAATTTCACAGAAAGAACATCCCTGCCAAGTTTCAGCTTGATTGGCCTAGTGGTTTAGGAGGAGAAGATTTTTTTCTAAGATTTTCAGCAATTTTGGACCATTTTCTTCCTTTCTGTTTCTGTTGAAACCAGAGTTTTTTATAAATTTAAATTCTTTTAACAACTTTTGAAAAGCTTCACCCAAGGAACATCTCTGCCAAGTTTCAGCTTGATTGGTCCAGTGGTTGATAAGGAGAAGATCTTTTCTAAGATTTTCGGCAATTTTCGGCCATTTTTCAACCTTTCCGTTACCATGGTTACCTGAGTTTTTGATGAAATTTAATTCTTTTAACAACTTTTGAAGAGCTCCACCCAAGGAACATCTCTGCCAAGTTTCAGCTTAGGAGTAGAAGAATTTTTTCTAACATTTTCAGCCATTTTCAACCTTTCCGTTACCATGGAAACCAGAGTTTTTGATGAATTTAAATTCTTTAAACAACTTTTGAGGAATTTCACAGAAGGAACATCTCTGCCAAGTTTCAGCTTGATTGGGTCAGTGGTTGAGAAGGAGAAATTTTTTTTCTAAGATTTTCAGCGATATTCGGCCATTTTTCAACCTTTCCGTTAGCATGGTAACTAGAGTTTTTGATGAAATTTAATTCTTTTTACAACTTTTAAAGAGCATCACCCAAGGAACATCTCTGCCAAGTTCAGCTTGATTGGCCCAGTGGTTTAGGAGTAGAAGATTTTTTTCTAAGATTTTCAGCAATTTTTGGCCATTTTTCAACCTTTCCATTACCATGGTAACCGGAGTTTTTGATGAAATTTAATTCTTTTAACAACTTTTGAAGAGCTTCACCCAAGGTACATCTCTGCTAAGTTTCAGCTTGATTGGCCAAGTGGTTTAGGGGGAGAAGAATTTTTTCTGAGATTTTCGCGATTTTCAGCCTTTCTGTTACCATGGCAACCAGAGTTATTTATAGAATTAAATTCTTTTAACAACTTTTGAAGAGCTTCACCCAAGGAACATCCCTGCCAAGTTTAAGCTTGATTGGCCAAGTGGTTTAGGTGGAGAAGATGTTTAAAGAAATTGGTGAATGACGGACGGACAGACAGACAGACGGACGACTGACGGTGAGTGATCACAATAGCTAACCTTGAGCACTTTGTGCTCAGGTGAGCTAAAAAACAAGAGACAAAAAACCTTTGTGACACTGTACATGTAGACATGAACTATAGATTGTTTGAACAATCAGGGTTTTCTCTGAAAAATCTTGCATTTTTTAACCATTACATACCTTTTAAAAACACTGAAGTTTTTTTGTAACACTCTTTTTTTCGAGGGTTTTTGTGTTTCAAAAGGGCTCGTTGGCACATTTAAAACATGATTGTGGAGAAAGTTGATTATTTTTCAACAGGAGAATTAGCAAAGAAAATTCTTCATCGTCTACAAAATGTGAAATATAGCTAAGAATACCTGCAAATTTGTTCAAATAGTACTAGAAAAAGGTTTCATGTCAACAGCCTAACAGTACTAGAACTTCCTTTACAGCATGAAATTCGGGTACAAAATTGCTATCTAGATATACACTAAAAGTCACATTTGACTGGAGCAAGAAATTATACTTAGGGTAAATAGAGCCAAGAAATTAACAGAATGAATATTTCTTCTGATCTTCATCCAAAAATGCTCTGGCTTGTTTATTTTCAATTCATTTTTTTTTTTTTGCTTATATTCTTTATACAATTTAATATGTAAAACTCTCCCTCCTTGATTAACATAAGTCTCTCAAAGTTATTTAAAAAGGGCAATTGTTTTCACAATCTGACTCCAAACTTTTTTTTCAAATCAATTGTCATTTAGTACTTGTCATTTGTTTCTCATCAATATTACCCGGTCAGAATGAATTCAGATATATGTGTTGATTTCATGCTTTTTAACAATGACTGAAATGTCACTGAAAGCTGGACAATGTCAAAAAGATTTTCAACTCCTGTAAAATGCAGACAAAGAATAATTCTTTAAAGGACTTAGGTAAATATCTTCATTCTCACACATGAAACTTTTATCTTTGAATATTCAAAACCAAATTTCAAATTAATTTGCCTTTTTTGCATGTGGCATCAAAAGCCACATGCAAATAATTGCAAGATATTTTTTTGGGGGGAAATTCAAGGCCTGCTTTGCTCTGTAGTGATTGACAGTGGGTAGACTCATGACCAGGCGCCCAGTTAGCTCAGTTGGTAGAGCGCTGTGCTAGTGTGGAGGATGTTGGTTAGAGTCCCATGTTGGGCACATATTTCCCATCCTTTTTCTTACTCTGCCTTTTTACTTCGGCTTGAGGGAAAGCTGAAAATTAATGCTTGAGCAATTGCACATTCAAGTCCGTGAAGTGACAATCAACAATAAAAACATAGAGGAAGGTACCTCAGGACCATAAGGCCAGCTGGAGACCTTGCTTGAATTAAAGAAGGAATACAACACTACTGTACATGCAAGTCCACTTTGCCACGAGAAGGTTCATCACATGCTATGTAGTCTACCTCATATTTTAGGGGCCCACCCCCTCTAGTAAAGAAATTCAGAATATTGCTTCACAATCATATATTTTTCAGAACTAGAGAGAAACAAGTACAGAAACCATTTAGATTCAACAAGAAAATACTTTTGGAGGTGTCCTGTCAACTCGGCCTGTAAAAAAAATCAGCCCATGTAAAACTTGGCCCATCAACTCTGCCTGTAATGGGTATATAGTGTCTACTAAAGAGGTGTATTGGCACACTTATAGTTAATGAAGGTGTTAAGTGTACTTAAAGAAGGTGCAGTTGACAATCAATATGAAAAACCTACAATCTTTATATATCTTACACATAATTATCATCTTCTTTTATGCTCCGAAAAAAATAAAAATTAATAAATATATGTAAAACATATTAAAAGTAAAGCCGAATGAAGTATTTGATAACATATCACAATGTTACTTGTTAATAAGGTACCTATTTGGAATAATTTGTTTTGTTTTTTGTATATCAATACAAAGTCAATATATCATCATAATTTTCACTGTTTCTCATCAATTCCTGCCTTCTCATTGCCTTCTCATTGGATTTGTGCATGTCCAATCTCTATTATTATGAGGATTTTTGTAAATTCTAACTGTGTAAAGCTTTACTTTGTGTGAAAAACAAAGAAAAAAAATAGAATTGTGTTTTTCTTTTCAAGTATAAGCAACAAATTAATGATTTTAAAGAAATAACCAACTTTCCTCAAATGGCCGACTAACTTTGTCATACCATTTTTGAAAATAATGCCTTTTCTGCAACTTGTGCAAATATTAGCTTGGAAAACTTTCATGTGGACTAAGTTTTTATAAAAAAGATAGTGAAGTTTGAATAAAAGATAGTGATGAGAAAAAGAAATACTTTGTAATAACCCCAAATAAGCTTCCTCAATCAGATGCACGAATCCAATGAGAAACACTATTCAGAATTAGACTGGCTGCCGGGCAACCTAGTGCACTTTAGAGTAAAATTTTTACATAAATTTGTTGACTTTGATTATTTTCTATTTATTTTACATAAGATGACATAACTCTGCAATAGAAAATCAAGTAAATATTTTATGCAGTGTTCCCACTGCTTTTTCAATCTGGGGGTAAAAATGGGTATTTTACAGCATGCATGTAGCCCCTCTATATAACACAAAGAAGGCTGGTTGCAAAAATTGGGGGTACAATCTTTAATTTAGGGGTAAATCCCCCCCATTAGGGGTTTTTTGGGAACACTGTTATGGTTCATACGGTTGAAAGAGGGAGGAGTGTACTCAGTGTAGTGATCCACATTGGGTAGACTCATAACCAGGTGCTCGGCTAGCTCTGCCTCAGTTGGTAGAGTGCCGTTCTAGTGTTCAGGGGGTCATGGGTTTGAGTCCCATGTCAGGCACATCTTTTCTGCCCTTAGATACTTCACATCTTTGCAGCATCCATGCAATTTGTACAGACAATTTGACGGGCCGAGTTAACATGCCCAGTTGACGGGACGAGTGTTTCACAGGCCCAGTTGATTTAGCTGCAATAATGTAGCCCTCTCTCTGATATTTTGATGACGAGGGCTACAACGCTTGCCCTCTTTATTCATTGTTGCAGAATCTTAATCCAAAAAAAGTCAATCTTTTACATAAAGCTTGCTAACAATAAGCTGTTGTATACAATAACAATTCAGACTTCATGTGACGAAATGCCCAAAATTTTTACTAGACAGTGGGTCTGGTGAACTTAAATTTTTTCCAGACCGGACAGAATTCTACCAGACGTAACAATAGAACACATTGTATATATAGCTAGATTTTACCAGACAGTTGGTCCTGTATTAATGTACAACTTATCGGACCGGCATGATTTTTACCAGACATGTCAGTGGGACCAAGTCTGACAATTATATGCAATGTAGTTTTTTTCAAATCTGGCGAAAAATGTTCCGTTTATTCGCAAATTAAAAGTTTGTCTATCTTCAATTCTCCCTAACTAGTTGCCATTACAGCTTCTGATCTGGAATAGACCATGTGACTATATTGCTTTCCAAATATATAAAACCTTACTACGATTTGACAAGAGGCGTATGCACGGTGCTTGTTAAAATTACAGATGGATGCTTGCTGCAATTTTCCAAATCTGGTTGGTGGAAGAGCAAAAACATCTTTCTTTCATACAGCAAGTTTGATTGTGATCTTTTGCTTATCTTTCAGTATAATATCTTCAAGCCATAACTGTTTTCACTCTCTCGATTGCTTTGTCAAGCTCAGCCATTTTTGAAATTCTATGCTTCCCTTATATGGAATATGATTTTTGATTGGTCAACGGTGTGTGGGAAAATGACTACATTTCGAGAATCTCGTCAAAATGGCGGAAGACATAGAGATTTTTTGGGAAATGTCAGGGTTGTCCCAGTAAAAAGTTGTTTTCTCTCTTTCTATTGATTTGATGACTTATGAATTCTGGTCTTACTGAAAGATAATGTTATACCTGTCTAACTATACATCTATCTTAAAATTAAAGTAGAATCTTACTCAAAACATGCACCGGAGTGAATCATTCCGAGGCTCCAAATTTATGAAGTAACTATAGAGGAAAAATTGTGCCCAACATGGGAATCGAACCCACGTCCCCCAGAACACTAACACTAAACAGGGCGTTCTACCAACTGAGCTAACCGGGCACCTGGTCATGAGTCTGCCCAATATCGATCACTACACTCCTCCTCCTTTTAACCAATTGGAGCCGGTCCCATACCGCTCCCAAATGGCCGAACCCAGCGTTCTCCATTTACTTCTGACACGATTGAAGTAACTATAGAGGAAAAGTTGTGCCCAACATGGTACTTGAACCCACGACCCCCCGGAACACTAGCACGGCGCTCTACCAACTGAGCTAACCAGGCACCTGGTCATGAGTCTACCCAATATCAATCACTACATATAGAACAAAGAGCGAATGTGTCGTAACCCAATCCCGCAACAGCCTATCAAAAGGGATGAGGATACCTTAATAAGGCTTATCGCAACTACAGTTGATTGTGAACCCTTTTGGACCCAAACATACCACAAGGAACAAAACCTTACCATCATACTTTTGTAACTTTGACAACGACTTCAAGATAGAAGTTGTCAAGAATTAAAACATACAGAAAAAATATACCTCACGAATTACACCGAAATTATTAGATGTCTAACAAACAGCAAGTTATTTGAGCAAAACCTTGGCTTTGGACATTCGTTTTCCCCATGTTTTGTTATGATTTCTTGGGCAAAGCTAATGTATAAGCCTAAAAAAAATAAATAGACTGGGTTCCTCTAATTTTGACTGGAGAACCTGAGCCAACTTATTTCTCGCCCTATCGGGGTCCGTTGTTATTGTTTTTTCAGCTTGAACCCAGCCCTGCGTTCAGGATGACAAACCCGCACAAGTGATATCCCGCTTTACCCGTATACTTGCCTGTAAAGCGGGGTATAATTTTAAAACGGTTTGCAACCTTTTTCAGTCTATCTATCAATATATACTGCCTGACTCCCCTTTCGGGTATTACTGGCAGGTGCGCGTCTGTGCTGGAATAAAAACTGTTAGTCATTGGTTATGGTACAAAATTTTAAAAGTATTGTGAGTGTTAGATTAAAAGATCTGGTAAAACAAAACTGAAAAGAATCAAGACTCTTCTTGAATGCGGCAATATCAGGTTGCTGTATGATTGTTTCTGGTAGGCTGTTCCAAAGTATCACTGTATAAGGAAAAAAAGAATATTTAAAGTAGGAAGCATTTGTGTGGATCTGTCTAAAAGATTTTGTGTGCATATGTCGGGTGATCCTAATTGGTCTTTCAAGATAAGTTGGTATGGGTACTGCAACAAAACAATTCACAATTTTATAAAACATGGTCACTCTGGTGATGTCTCGTCTATATTGAAGAGTTTGCCAGCCAAGATCCTTCTGCATGCAGGTGACACTGTCATAATGAGAAAAATTATTTTGAACGACTTCCGTTTCCGGTTTGGCAAGATGGAGGGAAAAATGCGCGGCCGATTAAATCTCTGTCATCAGGCAGTGTAGTTTGTTGCAAAGGACATAGTCACTGTGCATAATTAAATCTAATCACCTTTCTCAACATATGGCTGAGTGTTTTTGAGATCCACGGCATAACTTCTTCATATTTAATTTTTGATTTTAAGTGCTGAATTATGTCTGCAAAGGCGCGAAAAGGGAGTAAGGGAAGCCCTTCTCCATCTGGATCTAGCACCCCAAAGGACAAATCATGTGCAATTAACACTCCAAAACCAAATTCAACATCATCTAGAAACATAAATGACTGTACAGAATGCCATGCTAAACTATCAGGCAAAGTCAAGTCTATTAGCTGTGACCTGTGTGAATCTTGGTATTGTTTAAAGTGCTCAAATCTGAAATCTACCCTGTTTGATGAAATAGGTGATGAGGAGAACATTCTCTGGACATGCAAGCATTGTAAAATAGCCCTCTCTGGCATTAAGTCTATTCTTAGTAAATTGTCTTCCTTGGAAACTAAATGTAAACATTTGCAAGATGAGGCCAGTTAGTGATAATGTAGATCAAATTAAGTAAATGGCTGAGGTTGTTCGTGAAGTGTTGTCCGATGAAAAAGAGTTGGAACTACGGAAACTGAATATTATTATTCATGGGATACCAGAATGCAATGGTAGTGATGACGTTAGGAAAGCCGGTGATGAGAAGTTTGTGAACTCAATATTGAACGACAAACTTAATTTGTCTATTAATGTATCACCTTTGAAACCCCAAAGACTCGGTAGACCATCTTTAGATACAACCGGGCCACGCCCACTTCGTATTACAGTCGATAATTTTGATCTTAAGTCCAAAATTCTATCAGGGTCTAGACTTCTGAAGAATGTTCCTGAGATGTCTAACATCTTTCTTACCCCAATAAGCAACGGGACGAAGCGTTCAAACTCCGGGAGGAGAAGAGAAGACGAACAGCTAATGGGGAGCAAAATCTCGTTATAAGAAAGGGAAGGATCATTGTCCTGAGAAGAAATGAGCATACATATGCTCACCACGGCCCTAACACTGGGGGCGGGGATTCTTTTCGGGTTTAACTCCCAAGAAGAACCATGTACATATGTTGACAGTTTTGTTTCCAGTTCAGATGAGTTAAACACAAGTGTTAACGATGTTAGTTCGTCATTTTCAAGTTTAAACAGTATTTCTACTTCCAGTTTTACAAATTCATTGTCTACTGTCATTGATGAAGATACCAGTAAGTTGAAATTTTATTATACTAACGCTAATAATTTGCTCAACAAAATTGACGAGTTAAAAGTTGTAATCCACTTACAGGAGCCAGATATCGTAGTTATTTCTGAAGTTTTCCCTAAGAACAACAGATCTCTGTCTATACATAGAAATGAATATCACTTACACGGTTTTAACTGTTTTACTGGGAGAATTTGTGACAATAGCAGAGGGATCATCATTTATGTGAAGGACACTATTCCCTGTGATTCATGCCTAATATTAAATGATACACCTTTTAGTGAGTCATCTTGGATTAAGTTGAGGATAAATAGTAAGGAGACAATTTTAATAGGAGCTATCTATAAAAGCCCGAATACGTCGGACACTAACCATGAAAATCTTCTTGACTTATTAAAGCATGATACTTTTGATTCATTTGGTAAAATTGTGATTGTAGGGGATTTTAACTTTCCTCATATTAATTGGAATGATTGGACAACGCCTCATAACGAAAATCACATTTCACATCGTTTCATTGAAACACTTAGAGACAATTTTTTTCATCAACACATACATGGCTTTACAAGACTACGCCACGGTCAAAACGCAACATTATTGGATCTATTAATCTCCAATGATGAAAGTATTATTGATAATCTCCATTTTGGTGACAAGCTGGGAGCAAGCGATCATTTAAGTCTGACTTTTGATATCCTTTGCGATGTCTCATTACCTGACGTAAGTAAACCCAAGAAAAACTTCTTTCAAGGGAATTATGAAGATTGTAGAGCGTACTTATCTTCCATTGACTGGTCCTGTATGCTTGATATGAATGTAGAGGACTCGTGGAGTTATTTCCATAATAGTATATTACATTGCGTTGAAAACTTTATTCCTATGAACACTCGATCTTCAAATATAAATGAACCAAAATGGATGGATTATTATTGTGTTAAAGCAATTAAGTGCAAGTATAGAGCATAGAAAAAGTATACCTTTTCAAGAAGCTTCAGTGACTATGATGAATACTGGTTAAGAAATAAAGCTTCCAAAGCTGTTAAGTTTGCGAAGAAGAAGTATGAAAAAGGAATCGCCAGTAAAGTTAAAACAAACCCAAAGGTGTTTTGGTCTTTTGTTAAGAGTCAAACTAAACATAAGCATGGAATTAGTGACCTTGTTGATAGCAGTGGTAATACAGTTTCACAGGATGAGGATAAGGCTAATTTGCTTAATGACTATTTTACTTCAGTATTTACCATTGAACCGGGTGGACCTTTACCAAAATTCTGTTCACGACACTTTTCTGATCCTATTGAATCTCTTCATGTAGAGGAGGATACTGTTCTGAAGCATCTGATAAATCTAAATCCATCGAAGGCATGTGGGCCTGATGAATGTCATGCTAAGCTCTTGAAGGAATGTGCTAGTGTTTTATCTTTTCCCCTCACTTTTTTAATCAACAAATCTGTCTCTGAAGGTACTGTGCCTAACTCATGGAAATGCGCAAATGTTACTAGTATTTATAAGAAAGGTATTAAATGTCAACCTTGTAACTACAGACCAGTATCGCTTACTTCGGTCTTGTGTAAAGTTCTTGAAAGGATCTTTCGGGATGCTATTCTTGATCACCTCAACAGGAACAACCTTCTGTCAGATAGTCAGTTTGGGTTCCGAAACCACCGTAGCACTATTTTGCAATTATTAACGGTTCTTGAAGATTGGACCTCTGCATTGGATGAAAAACTACAAGTTGACTACATTTACTTTGACTATGCAAAGGCCTTTGATAGTATTCCCCATAGACGCCTTATTCATAAAGTGGAAGCATATGGAATTAAAGGAAATTTACGTAACTTCCTTTCGGGCAGAAAACAGAGGGTACAAGTAAATGGTTCTTCATCCGACTGGACAAATGTAATATCAGGCGTTCCTCAGGGATCAGTGCTTGGACCGCTTTTATTTATCATATTCATAAATGACATTCCCGAAGTAGTAAACAGTACCTGCAGGCTTTTTGCCGATGATACTAAACTTTATCGTGTGCTGCATTCACAAGATGACGCAAATATCCTACAAGATGACATTTCAAACATGTGTGCTTGGAGCAACAAGTGGTTGTTAAAGTATAATATTGATAAATGCAAAGTAATTCACTTTGGATGTGCCAATCTTAACCAGAACTATCAAATGTTTGACTCAAACCATGTAATTTCTAATATTAAAGAAGATGACACTGAAAAGGACCTAGGTATCCAGTTTTCATCAAACCTGACTTTTGACAGTCATATTAGTATTTTGATTAATAAAGTAAATAGTATTATTGGTCTTGTTAGAAGAAATTTTTCTTTCATGGATAAACAACAATTTTTAACACTATACAAAGCTCTAATTAGGCCATATATCGACTATGGAGACATTATAAACTACCCATTTTTGAAGAAGCATATTCTATCGATTGAGAACTGTCAAAGAAGAGCCACCAAACTTGTGAAAGAAATCTCTCATTTGTCTTATGAGCACCGTCTTGAATACCTAAACCTGCCATCTTTAGTGTACAGAAGAAATCGTGGTGATATGATACAGTTGTATTAGCTGGCCCACGGTATGGATGATCTAGAATTTACAACTTTCTTTGAACTATCAACTTCTACAAATAGGGGGCACAACCTTAAGATACACAAACCCAGGGCAAATAAGAATATCCGTCTTCACTCTTTTTCTCATCGTGTTATCAACGATCGGAATGGTCTTCCAGCCGAGGTAGTGAATGCAAAATCTTTGATTTCTTTCAAATCTTCTCTGGATAAATTGTGGCTGCATAAGCGATTTAGTGTGAATTTCAACTAATCATTCAACAAAAGTAGCGAAGATGCAAGGAGAAATTAGCCAAACCGGTGCGGCGACTATGAGAAACCTGAATTGAGGGGAATAACAGACCTAAGGGGTCTAACAAATTTCCCTACAGAACCAGGTAGGTAGAACCCATCTTGCTGCTCTACGTTGTACTTTTTCTACTTTGTTGATATAGGATGTTGTGTAAGGGCTCCATTTGAACAGTTGATGCATGTTCTACCTGGAGTCTAACCAGTGTTTTGTATGCTGTTTCTCTGATCTTCTTATTTTTGGTCTGGATGTTTCTGCGGAGAAAAGTTTTATTTGCATTAGATGTTATATTGTCAATATGCTTGTTCCAGGAAAGATCTTCAGATATAATAACTCCTAGGTATTTGGCATTGTCCACAGTCTCTAGCACTTGTCCGTGTAGCCTGTAATCAAAAGAAATCTTTTTCTTCTTTCTAGTAATATTTAGGACAATGCTTTTGCTAGGGTTAAACTTCATTTCCCATTTTTTCTCCCACTGCATTAGCTTGTCTAGATCTTCTTGCAGGGTGATACAGTCTTGCTTGTTATCTATAGCTAACGGCACTGTCATCTGCAAACAAACGAACTTGGGAGGTGATAGTGTTGGGAAGGTCATTAATAGGCTGTGTAATCCAAGGAAGTGATCTCTTATTCCCTAGTCTTTTGGTTGGAACAAATTTCTTGATACCTGTGGAGATTGCATCTGAAAAACCTAGCCAAATTTCTTCAACAGATTTAGATTGACGATCTTTTAATATTCCATGCTTAATTTGGTCCATATAGATTTTGAAACTACTCCAGTCAGCTTTTTTGTAGAGATGAAACTGTCTCGGCTTTTGTTTGATTACCTGTGGCTTTGTATCTGCAAGAATAGAGACAATACTATGGTCTGAATGCAAGGCAGGTTTCAAGCTGAAAAACAACAACAACGGGTCACGATAGGGCGAGAAATAAGTTGGCCCCCTGTTTTAATCTATCGATACAGAAGTATCGGAGGGTAGCGTAGATCGGGAAGGAACCAGTCTACCTCTTATTTTGTAATAGACTTCTTTGGAATGCATTTTAAATGCATAATCAACTCCTTTTTGCAAAATTAATCTTTTATATGAGGTTTTGACGACAGTAATGTAGATGTGCAGCGACTTGTACATTTTTTTGGAAAGGGAGAAAAAATCAGCATGACGATAAAAAATGAGTGACAGAGCTGTAGACACACATACGTAACATATATAAATCAGAAATGTACATATTTTTACACAAATACTCATGATTATTAAAACCCTTTCCCCCATTTTGTCACGGGCGACCAATATGTCGTATCTACAGCAGCTATAGATGCGCCATGTTGTTGGCCTACCAACAAAATATACTTAGTTCCAAAAGAAAGTGTGTACTTTTGAATTTGCAATATCTCTGAAATTATGCAATATATCGTCATGAAATGTCACATGATTATCCCCAAGAGTATGTGCAAACGATATTTGAAAACAAAAATCACGCAACGAGCAAATATTTCTGCTAAATTGAGACATTTGGTTTTTCATGTTTTGCATGTGCAACACGCTTTAGACGAATAATTGGTCTAAAAATGCATTCAGTTCAATCTTTGCGGCTTTCCTAAGCATAAAATCACATCTTCAATACAATTGTGCATGATGCGACAGCGTAGTTTGGCTACAAATAAACTTCGTTGAATAAAATCAAACCTTGTCAGATTTAGAACGTCATTAAAATTGATGGAGCATTCATGTTCCAATAGAAATCGAGGTCATCATTTTGTAAGGTCTTCAATAAGCAAATCGAGATGTCATAGAACGCCATAGCACCATTCAACGACAAGTTACTGGCCTCACAACGTAGCAATGTCTTACATCAACGTACACGTAACGTTTGCATAAAAATTAATACTTTTCTATGGATATGGCTCGGAATGGCTGCTTGAACTCTATAAGGCAACATCAACACATAGCTCTTTCCATAGAAAAGTTGTTAGGAGGTCAAATCTCAACAATTTTATTTTCTGCATGCGCGTATGCAGTATGCGATACTTTATTCAAATCTGATTTATCTTCTAATTTTAAAAGGCATTGACTAAAGTATGGTATCAAATTTACGCCATAATTTTCCTCCAACTTTGTAAAAATCTAGATGTATGCAAAAAGTGAAAGTGCACACTTTCTTATGGAACTCAGTATAGTTTGGAGGAAAAAAGTATATGTTTCACTTTCGTCAATGAAAAAATGTATCTTCTAAAAAATGAACTTCAATCCTACCAAAATTTAATAACACGGTATTTTTTTTTAATCGCCTGGGCGTTTATTAGAATAAACATGCTTGCCGAAGGTGACCCCGTGGTTGGCGATTATTAGACGCATTCTGCTGCTGTTGCATATGTCAAACTTTTTATGTAAGGACCAACACTTTTCCTAAAAAATGACAATATGATACGTATGTAGGAAACATATGCACAAAACTAATTTCCATGAATTATGAGTGTTATACAGATGACGAATAACGTACGTTATACTGACAATACTCGGACCACGAAAGTTGTTGGGTCGCTGTCATAGCGCAGTTGGTGGCGCTTAGGGCTGTCAATATAAACGTCCCGAGTTCGATCCCCGACGGCGGCACTCATTCTTTCCTACTATTTGTCTTCAACCAATGGGTTGATATTCGAAGACATGTGTGATAGCATCTTGAGGCTTGGAAAGGATGTAATGGTAGTACTGGTGTGAGAAATACCAGGAATCCATTCTGAGGTGCTCCAGCCGTCGCTATATAACTGAAATAATGTTGAAAGCGGCGTAAAACCCCGTTCAAACAAATGTAACGGTTTAAAGGGAGGTAACTTGCATTGGATATGAAAATGAGAGAGGCCTGCCCTTAGTTATATGGCTAATTGAAGCCTATATAGACAGAGTCGACCCAATTTGGGTTGAAGATCCTTTTCTCTGAATGGATCACGTCTGTCTAGTCGCTCGGTTCGTTAGAATTGGTGGCAGCGGTGGGATAATGACAACTGCCAGACCGGAGTTGCCTTGCTCACGGGTCTCCCAGGCAAAGTCTCAGGACGAGTCTTCTCGGAGGGGAGAGTAATGTAACGGTTTAAAGGAAGGTACCTTGCATTGGATATGCAAATGAGAGAGACCTGCCCTTAGTTATATGGCTTATTGAAGCCTATATAGACAGAGTCGACCCATTTAGGGTTGGAGATCCTTTTCTCTGAATGGATCACGTCTGTCTAGTCGCTCGGTACTTTACACAAACAAACAAACAAACAAACGAAAGTTGTTCATTCTCACCGTTTACATTTCAAGGAACGATACGCTGCTTTACATAACCTCACTATAGAAACAAGTAAGAGAGTGTCTACAATTTCTTTAACGCCGACGATTTTGTTGTGTTGTTTTTCTGTGCAGTAGCGAAAGAACCCTTTGCCAGGAAACCGTATGTTAATGTAAATAATTTTACTGGAATTTATTCCTTTTTCGACTGCTAAACACAGATTTCGTACCATGCGAAGATTGAAATTACTTGACTTATAAACGTGTTTCATAAATGGTACTCGAGTCTCAGAATATTACGTTACTCTTCGTTTTCGCAGATTATAAAATGCCGCATATCGCTGTTATGCCTCCAAAAGATCGTAACAATATCCGATCCATTCAGTTGTAATTTCGAATTAATGATACAAAAAAGTATAAATTATTGGTAAATTTAACTGTTTCGTATCAAGTACGTATTCTGGATAAAATGGTCGTGATCACATTTCGGACAAAAAAAGTAATAATAATAATCAATTTTTGTCAGTGAAGATTGAAACCTTGTAACTCCAACTGGCTTTAAGTAAAATATCCTGCATTGGTCAATCACCGTAATTTCGATATTTGTCAAAGTGCTGAAGGAATTCTGTATATTTTGTTGGTAAAATATGGAGGTTTACATAAGAGAATATCAATATCAATAACATAACACGAGGCTTGAACAACTCTCGAACTCAAACGGAGCCCAATATGTCGCGACAAGAAATAAACCAACCAAATCAAATATATCACCAACAAGAAATCAAACTCACAGAAAACCATCAGGCGGAACAAGGAATTAATCCGCAAACCTCCCTAGGAATGGACTAGAAGAGAAAGGATTATACAGCCAGGCGGCAAACTACCAAACCCTACAAGCCAGGGCGAGGCAGGATGCTGTAGAAATGAACCAACGAGGAGAAGTAAATCATGCAATATACAGATAAATCCAAAGCCAAATCATTCTAATATAAACAAGAACCTAACGCAGTCTCAACCTATCGAATCAATATTAACAACCACTTTGGAATCAGATGCTCTATCAAAATAGCTACCAAATCCATCCAAACAGAAAAATAATAAACCAACCATATCAGTGGTCACTATAAATGTCGAAAACATCAAAACAAACCGACAGTATATTATATCAAATCTCACGAAATAAAATGATATAATCTTAATTCAAGAACACTGGTTGCATGCATTTGATTTGCAAAATTTGGCATAGGAAAATGGCTGGAATGAAACCATCATATGTCATGATGAGAATGAACCAATCAGCCCATACTGCTGCCCCAGAGGCAAAGGGGGAGTAGCAATCCTATGGAAACAACAAATTGATAATGAGATCTCAATACTTCCAGACAGAAAAAAGAGGATAGTCAAAATTTGTATAGGAAATGAAACTTGCATAATAAACACTTATCTACCTGCAAGAGGGCCAAATGAAGCAAAAAGCCATTTCGAAGCGAACCTTTGGAAATTCAAGAAATAATTACCAAATATCAATACATCCCAATGAGGACATGAATGCCTCGTTGCATAGAGCTAAGGACATAAAGCGTGACAAATCACTTAGAGACTTTACAGAATTATATGGGCTCAACCTAGCTAGAAACTACCCAGAAAGTCCGACCTTCTACAACTATAGTGACACATCTTCCCAGATAGACTATATACTGACAACGAATCAAGAAGCAACCCTAGCTACAAAAATATTTGATTAAGACCATCAAAATACTTCAACACATAGAGCAGTCCGTGCAATCATTAAATATTATGTACCAGAATCAAGTGAAAATTCCGTCACCATCTCTAAAAATGCCCAACGTACAAACTGGGACAACAGTGATAAAAAAGTATATCCGGAAAAAAATCGAGAAAAACCCCTCTATATGTAACCATGAGTTATTAAACAGTGAAAGCCATCTTGAAAGCCTGACTGATATACTCATTACAGCTGCAAAAGAATGTCAACCACGTAAACGCAGAAGGCAGAAAAGAAAATTTCTCGTTTCCAAAAAGGTCCTAGATGCTTGTAAACAAAGTAAGAAAGCATTTTACGCCCTAAAAACTTTCACTGGTCCGGAAAATAGTAGAGCAAAGTTATTCCAGTACAGGAAAGTTGCCAAAAAACTGCTCCGACAAACCAAAAGAATTGAAGCGGCGGAAACACATATCTATAAAAGTATTATGAAGGCAAATAGCGAAGACAAACGACATTTCTACAGACTTATCAAAGTACAACTAGAGGGCAAGACCTCCAAGCTAAGCAAACTGATAGTAGATGATATACACCTTACAGGGACAGAAGATATAAGAGAAGAGTGGGCAAAATATTTCTGTGATTTAAGTACAGCAAGTGAAGAGCCTCGATTTGATGAAGAATATAGAAAACAAATAAATAAAGATATATTACATATCCAACAATTAGAATTCTTACATACAAAAGAGGACCATGATGGTCCTAGATCGCTCACCTGAGTCTCTTTGACCCATGGGACTTCAAAATAATTTCTACATAAGATCAATACCATGGGATGTTTTAAGTCAAAAGCAAAAATATGCTCTTTCGCTCTTTGAAAAGGGATGAACCCGGGTAGAGCCCAAATATGAACCCAGGGTCTTGATATGAACAAACTTGGTTGAGATCCGCTAGATGATACTAAATACTAAATATGGAAGCTGTCTGCCTTCTGGTTTCAGAGAAAGGGATTTTTGAAGATTTTCCTTTTTTACCCTTCATGCTCAGATGAGCTAAAAGGGAAGACCCCTGGTGGAGCCCAAATATGAACCCAGGCTCTTGATATGAACAAACTTGGTAGAGGGCCACTAGATGATGCTACTGTGGGGAAGAAAAATAGTAAAACTAGTACTTTCAGGTTCGTCCTTTACTTTGATCTAATGATATGAAACTTGTTTACAAACAATACGTCAAAAACGTCTTGAAATAGTTACGTTACGTCACGTTCATTAATGCGGGCGCGGGATGACGTTACGTTGCATTACGTACGTTAATATAAATAAATGAATGAAAGTTATTTCCGACATACTCCGGGCCGCGAAAGTGATTAAGTAATCCTCAATATGAAAATGTTCTTTTTTGAAAAATTGTATGGAATAAGTGTCCATTACGATCAAATGAAATACAATTACACGTTAACTTCGATGGATGATCAATTAGATTCCCAATAGTCACTTTTTATAAATATACACGAATTTGTTACACGATTTTACCACTCTATGGGATACAGTTTTGTAAATGCGCGATTAGTAAGTCCATTTTTAGTTTTGATTTTTGCCGAACGAATCAATCCGTCGTTTCCCTGGTACAGTTCTTCGACCACGGCTAGTTTCCGTAGGGATCGAGGACAGTCATCATGGATTTGAACGACATCTCCTACAGCTATCATCTGTTTGTTGCGCCCAGTCGTCTGGTGTCGTTTCCTCTAGGCCGTCAAGTACTCGTGTCGCCATCTTTCACGAAAGTCACTGCTCCATACCAGTCTCATTTCCCTACACTTCGTGCTAAAGTCTGGATGTATAGTATGGTGATCTCCCTCCGACGGAAGCTTATCAAAATATCGTTCAACTTGGATTGTTTTAATGTTACGTATGTCTTTATCTAAGACAGTCAACTCTGAAATACCGTCTGATGCAGCGTATAACTCTCTTTTATTTGGTGGGCTTGTTTGCAAGTTTAGTTCGTAGTTTGACGTAACATTCTCCTCGATCGTCGTTGATTTTACTACCGAAGGTTCATTCTCTCTTATCACCCTGTTTTGTACATCTTTGCCAAATTTAGTAAGCTTCAATTATGGTAGCTCATGGTAAGTATGGACGGAGATAGTATTCAAATGGCTACTCACATTCTCGCTGTTGCTTGGTCTTACCTCCGATTCAATGCCTTGAAGTCCTCTCCGTGTGTCATCTGCCTCCTGCCGTTGAACCGAACTCACTTCCTGGTCACCAGATGAACTACCAATTGTGTAGTTTGGTGTGTCCTTCTGATCCTTCGCAACTCTGTCCTCGATCACGATCCGCTCTTTGATTTGATCTTGAGTTTGTAAAGTGTACTTGAGTTTCCGTAGCTTCAAACCCAGCTCGATTGTATACTCCTCACTCTCGAATAGCTCTGTCTCGATGTCGTCTGTATCGTCGTGATTCACGATCTTATCGTTGAGACCTCGGAGGATATCTGCCTTCTGGGAAGGTACGTCCAACTACTCAAATTTGTCGACTCGCGTTAACTCGTCTTCGAACTTCTCCAATTGTCTTGAAATAATGCGTCGCTGGCTATCCCGCATAGATCTGAGTTTCTGCAGATTCATCATGTAACTTCTTCTTCCGTCACGGCACCACTTGATGTGGGGAAGAAAATAGTAAAACTAGTACTTCCAGGTTCGTCCTTTACTTTAATCTAATGATATGAAACTTGTTTACAAACAATACGTCAATAACGTCTTGAAATAGTTACGTAACGTCATGTTCATTAATGCGGGCGCGGGATGACGTTACGTTGCATTACGTACGTTAATATAAATAAATGAATGAAGGTTATTTCCGACAGCTACATACCAAATATGAAAGCTGTCTGCCTTCTGGTTTCAGAGGAGAAGAATTTTAAAAATTTCCTCACTTTTATTCCATGTAAAAAGGGTTGCGCCCGGGTGGAGCCTAAATATGGTCCATGGGTCTGGATATGAACAAACTTGGTAGAGGTCAACTAGATGATGCTACATACAAAATATGAAAGCTGTCAGCCATCTCGTTTTAGAGAAGACGTTTTTTTAAGATTTTCCTTTTTTTACCCTTTGTGCTCAAAAAAGATATTGGGATGCGCCCGGGCAAAGGCCAAATATGAATCCAGGGTCTTGATATGAACAAACTGGTTGAGATCCGCTAGATGATAATAAATACTAAATATGAAAGCTGTCTGCCTTCTGGTTTCAGAGAAAAAGATTTTTGAAGATTTTCCTTTTTTACCCTTCGTGCTCAGATGAGCTAAAAGGGATGAGCCCGGGTGGAGCCCAAATATGAACCCAGGCTCTTGATATGAACAAACTTGGTAGAGGGCCACTAGATGATGCTACATACCAAATATGAAGCATTCTGTCTTCCGGTTTCAAGGAGAAGAATTTTAAAATTTCCTCACTTTGATTCCATGTAAAAAGGGTTGCGCCCGGGTGGAGCCCAAATATAATCCAAGGGTCTTGATATGAACAAACTTGGTAGAGGTCAACTAGATGATGCTACATAACAAATTTGAAAGCTGTCAGCCATCTGGTTTTAGAGAAGACGATTTGTGAAGATTTTCCTATTTTTACCCTTTGTGCTCAAAAGAGCTAAAAGGGATGACCCCGGGCAAAGGCCAAATATGACACCAGGGTCTAGATATGAACAAACTTGGTAGAGATTCACTAGATGATGCTACATACCAAATATGAAAGCTGTCTGGTTTCAGAGAAGAAGATTTTTTAAAGATTTTCGCTCTTTGATTCTATGTAAAAAGGGTTGTGCCTAGACAAAGCTCAAATATGACCCAAGGGTCTTGATATGTACAAACTTGATAGGGGTCCACTAGATGATGCTACATACCAAATATGAAAGCTGTTTGCCTTCTGGTTTCAGAGAAAGAGGATTTTTGAAGATTTTCCTATTTTCATCCTTTCTGTTAAGGGTAAAGGGAAAGTTAAAGGTGGATTTCATTTATTTAGACAACTTTGGTAGAGCTTGACCCAAGTAACATCCCTGCCAAGTTTAATCAAGATTGGCCCACCGGTTTAGGAGGAGAAGATGTTTAAAGAAATTGTTGACGACGGACGACGACCGATGGACGACGCACGTCGCACGACGGACGACTGACGACGGCCGCCGGACATTGTACTTTCTCAATAGCTCACCTTAAGCACTTTGTGCTCAGGTGGGCTAAAAAGCAAAATCAAAATCAACATACAAGCGTTTAGAACATCTATTCTTGATATGAAAATCGTAAAAAGTCCTGAAGGTGATGGTACCTGAAATTTGGTGGAATGGTACTCTGTTATAACTTAGAGCCGCCATCATAGCGCAAGTGGTAGCGCGTCGGACTGTCAATCCAGAGGTCACGGGTTCGATCCCCAATGGCGATACTCATTCTTTCCGACTATTTATCTCTCACCAATGGGTTGATAATCGTAGACCTATGTGAGATAGCAGCTGGAGGCTAGGAAAGGATGTTGTGGTTGTACTGGTGAGAGAAATACCAGGAAACCATTGTTAGGTGCTCCAGCCGCCGCGATATTGCTGAAAAAGTGTTGACGGCGGCGTAAAAATCAATTCAATCAATCAATCTGTAATAACTTAAAGGACTTGTTCCAGAAAATCATTAATGAGCGATATATTCCAAAGAAATTTAAAAATGGAATCATAACCCCCATTTATAAACAACAAAATAAACCCATAAACGATCCAAATTCCTATCGTAGAATAACTTTGGCAAGCAATATCGGTAAAATTTTTGAAAAACAATTTGGATACTATGTTAGATCATACTGAGAACAACCAGAGTAGACTACAAAGAGATTTCACAAGAAAAAATCACCACTAAATGCTGCTCTCCTTCTAACAGATGCCATAGCGGAATCTCAAGACAAAAGACAACCGTTATATGAAGCCTTCTTAGATGTCTCAAAGGAATTTGATATAGTGTGGCACAATTCGATGTAAAAGAAACTAAATGATACGTACCATTAGGGAGTAGACTGGATACTGATGCAACAATGGTACTCAAATATGACTTCACAAGTAAAATGGGAAGGTAACCTATCAAACAAATTTGAAGAGCAGCAGGGCGTCAGACAAGGAAGAATATGGTCGCCAGTTGCATACAAACCCTTCATAAATCCATACCTGAAGGTAATCGAAGAAAACTCCTTAGGATTAAAAATAGGGACTATACATGCAGCAACACCAACCAGCGCAGATGACGAGATCCTTCTATCCAGTGAAAAATATGAACTGATGATCCTACTAAAAGTACAGGAAAACATGCAAATAAAGAAAGATACAAACTAAGCGAACAAAAAAGTAAAATTGGGATATTTAATCAACCTAAAGCAAAGAATGAAACATCCATATGGAAATTAAATGGAAAAGATCTAGAAACAGTGGAAAACTACACCCACATTGGCATTGAACGAACGCCAGTGGTACACCAAAATCTTAGTCTAATTGTAGACGAAGCGATCAAATTGGCAAGGAAGACAGCGTATTCATTTATGGGTACATGCTACCACGGTCTGAATGGCATAAATCCCTATGTTGGTCTAAACCTCTGGAGTGTGTATATCAAACCAAGATTACTATATGGACTTCAATGTCTCTGCCTGAGAAGCCAAGACATAAGCAAAATCTCGTTTTACCAGAAGAAAATACTAAAAACTAATCATGCATCTCCCTGAAAGGGCATATACATCTTAGCAGGACAGCTACCAATAGAGGCAGATATCCATAAAAAATACCTCACACATTCTATGAACATCTTCAGGAGCGACAGTGTAGAAAAAGAACTCGAAGAAAGACAACTAGCGCTAAAAGATGTGAACTCAAAAAGCTGGTTCATTTGTGTCAACAAGATACTGTAAAAATATGATCTACCATCCATATACTCCCTATTACAGAAACCAACCTCGAAAAATAAATTGAGAAGAGAGGTAAACAACAAAATAGATGCATACTGGTAAACCTGGCCAACAGAAGAAGCAAGGACAAAGAAAAGCCTAGATCGTCTCCACTGGGATAACTTGAAAAATGGGAAACCACATCATATATGGGTGATGGCTAGTATTGACACACTAGAAATCAAGCAGGAATCAAGGCGAACCTACTAGTTAGTACCTATAAAACGCAGAGGGTCACTGCTTAACACAATAAAGGAACCAGCGACATCTGTAATATGTAAAAATGAAACTGAAGACCAAAACCATTACTTGATGAAGTGTCCAGGGCATAAAACAATAAGGGAGGAGTACAAGAAAAGACTACTTGACACTATCAACACTCTCTACAATGTAAACTTTATAAAGGTCAAAAATATATCTGTGCTTCAATTACTTTTAGATCCAACCCATCCTTCCATACCAGAAAAGATAGATACTCAAAAAGTATAAATAAAATAGAAGCCATATCGAGAGGTTTTTGTTACGCAATTCACTGCAACAGAAGTAAACTTCTAGTCCCATTAAATAAATAGTTTCTATGCCGAACTGCAGCAAAGCCAATATACTTGGTCTATCATGTCAATTGCAATGTCTGGCAGTAATCACATGAGGCACTCTCGTACAAATGGATATGAACTGGTCATGTTCAGCTTGCATGGGAGTACCATATGTATCTCAACAGGGAGACCCTGATAGTGCAAGGTCAAGGTCTATGACCACGTCCGTATCTGTAAACATAAAAAGTTGTTGTTGTTTTTCGTAAAGAGAGATCATACCGATGGGCATGGTTCATCATGCCAATGGTATTGGTGAATATGTTGTCAGCGTATTATTATTATTATTATTATTGTTATAAAACGGTCTGTGACATGGTGACATTAAATGGAACAAATAGGTAAATAAATTAGTAACTCCAAAACTCTGATTCCACAAATAGATAAACTGAAACCAACTTCTAATCGGTCACTAGATGTTTCTCTATTTTCAACATATTTACAAGAAAATAATTGAACAGAAAATTACTTTACTGCAAAGACAAATCAATTTCAATGATTTTGGTAAAAGAATTGTTTGAAAAGGACCGATAGAACGATTGTAGCAGACAAAAGAAGACGCCAACCCAACTTAGAAAAAGTCACAAAACTCACAAAATGCAGGGAATTTTTAAAATTTTAGTCGAGGAAATACCGTTATGTTGTTGAAAAATCTTTATCCTTTAGATCCCTTAGCGGTAGCAGACAAGAAAAACGCAAAGAAAACATTATTTAAGACATCCATTTGCGTAACTGCGGTGAATTTGTTAGATTTACCTCCACCCACCAATGTTAATTTTGAAATTGGGGGTACCGATGTTCTCATGCAGGTTAAATTTAATTCCCCGGAGAATTTTTCGATGAATTTGGATTTCGCTAGCTACAAAGTGAATAGATTATCAGATCTCAACAAACATTTGCATATTCAACATTATTAAGAAATACTTTTTTCGTGTTTTTTTAAGTGACCGATTAGAAGTTGGTTTAAGTTTATATCATAAAGAATGAGTGAAAATTAATGGAAGAATTTATTCTTCGATTAATGGAACGAATGATTAAGTCCACAACTTTGCAGTATTTAGCAGCATATAGCCGCGATTTGATCGCCGTGAAAACGGTTCGACAAAAGTTTCTATTTATTTAATAGATGGTAAGAAGAGATTTTTATCTATGTTTTCATATGGTCCTTATATCTGGGAAAAATCTAAATACTAAGGAATATCAGTTTTTTTACCGACAAAATTCCCAGAGCCTATGGAAAATTCGGTAAAATTCCATGACGTCATACGTCATGACAACCGTTCCGCCATGTTTTGGACCCGCCATGTTTTTCTTTTCTCGACTCGAATTAAATTGTTAATTGGATGACGTCTCAAATTCTTCAAGGTAATTGATCTATTCTTGTTGAGAAGGAGAAACTTTGTGTCCTTGTTTTTACGAGAAGAAAGACAGTTGATATGGGTCGAGAAATCTGAAGACGGCGAGCGAATGCGAAGCCGTCTTCAGATTTCTCGGCCCATATCAACTGTCTTTCTTCTCGTAAAAACAGTCTGACATAGATCTACGCTTCTGATACATCGTGAAACTGTAGTTATTTGTTTATTTTGTTAGTATTTAAGAATTTGATGTCACCAGGCAGGCTTATAAACAGGCAACCATTTGTCGCATTTTTGTAATCACACGTCCACAAAAGAAAAGCTGTTGGTCAATAAAAATTTACCCGGGGGTACCCAGAGACACCTTCATACACAGTATACAGGGTTTTAATGGACGTTTCCTGCGTCTGACAGATAGAATAGTGGCAACAGATTTGCCAAACTTTCAGATCTGTGTCCAATTTCTGAAAACATTCTCAAGATTACTGTACTTTCAATGTTGAAGCATATTGAAAGCAGGGGTTTGGATATGAGGCAGCGCCACCTGATCAATAGGGAAAAGTGTCTAGATCTACTTCTCAATTATAGAAAAAAAATTAAATGTCTTGCACCCTTCACTTTTGTCATGATAATAAAAAAGCCATCATCATGGCCCAGTTGTTAGCGCGTCAGACTGTCAATCTAGAGGTCCCTGGTTAGATCCCCAACAGAGGCACTTATTCTTTCCGGCTATCTGTCTCTTGCTACTTGGTTGTTGATCATAGACCTATGTGAGATAGCAGCTGGAGGCTAGGAAAGGATGTGATGGTTGTACTGGTGAGAGAAATACCAGGAGTTCATTGTTAGGTGCTCTAGCCACCGCAATATAACTGAAAAAAATGTTGAAAGTGGCGTGATACTCCATTCAATTTAATTTGTCATGATATTTTCACTGTTTCATAATTTTCTAGGTTACAACTCCATCTTTGATTTGACAGGGTTCGTGGGCAGGGCCCCAACAGAGATTTTTTTTA